>JAWWEE010000018.1:7569740-7618906 GCA_035221455.1 Xenops minutus | reverse complement strand
AACAAAATAATACAGAATCTAATAAAATACCTTCTCTCGGTTTGATTTTAGCAAATTATAAAATCTATCTATCACATAGTTTAACTCACTCTGCATTCAGTCCTGTCAGCAAATGTGTGGCTTGGACACCCATGCACCCGCTGTGCAATTTGCATCAGCAGTGTTAGAAATAGGTGTTACCTGCTAAACACAAAGCGCTGCTGGGGAAGAGATACTAGGGCAAAGCAGAAAGGGGATTGAGAATGTGTCGGTACAAGCAGCACCACTGCACATTTGTCTTACGTTGCAAATGTAGGATATTTATTTGATGAAAGTTTTAGTCCTTATTAAAAGTGCATTTCTCTGAACTGCCCAGTTTGAAGATGAAAGGGAATTCTTTCAGGTGTGTACAGAATGAGCTTTGCTCATCTCAGTAGTGCACAGTGAGTGAATTTTTTTAATAATGAGAAACTTTAGGCCAGTGTTCAAAGTCCAGCTCTGATCTCAGAGTGCCCCTGTTGCAGTGCAGAGACAACCACCACCACAGGCCTTGTGCAGGAAGCTCGTTTAAAATGCTTTTCCTGAGAAGTCAGTGGACTCCAGTTTCTCACTTCCAGGAGCCCCCTGGTGCTGAGAAGGATGAAGAACCCGAGTGTCTCTAAGTCTCAACAGGAATTTTGCAAGTGAAAACCACTTTTCTTACAGAAGTCTCAGCAATGTTACTTTGTACAGGATAACTCTAAGGCAAATATGCTTTTAGGAACCTTAACAGTAGATGATGATGGGGTATTGTTTTGTGAAAGTCTTCTCAAGTACATTACTTTTCCTGCTGCTCTTACCTGCCTGTGTTCACTCACAGTTGTTGCAACTGAATCCTCAAATCTGCAAACTTAGAGCTTCAAAATTTGCTTGCCATCAAATACATTAAGGAGAGTAATTTAGCAGTCTTCTCTGGTCACCAAGAGACACGTAGCAACCCAATTTTTTTTCTTCTAAGACTTCTAAGTCTTCTAAATCTTTCTGCTATTGCAATATCTGTCTGCTTTTTGAGGAGATTGGATTGATTTTGGAGTCACTTAAATGTGATGTCATCCTTCAGAAACCAGAGAGAAAGGATAATATTATGTATAAGCTCTCCCCATTGCTGCTCTCAGAGAACTCCACAGGTATAATCATGCCATGGAAATAGATCGTACAATAACACAGAAAGCTGGAATAAAGCTGAGCAAGAATGACTGATGTGCATTGTCCTCTGCAAAGAAGAGTTTCCAGGCTGTGTGTCTTTATCTTATGTGGCATTAGGAGGGATTTCTTGACTGAGTAAACAAAAATATAAAAAGCCACTAAGGAAAACTTGGAATATCATTGTATTTGCAGGACATTATCAACAGTGTGTGAGTCTGTATATGTAAAAAAGATTCTTCCTCTATTAGTGTTTTTAGAGTTCCCCTTGGGATAAGGGAGAAAACTACACATTAATACAGGATGAAGGAACAGAATAAAATTCAAGTAAATGCATGCTTATTTTCATGCATTTTCTGAAATATTTTATCAGATGATCTTGGGCCAGTTTCTGATCTATTACATAAGCAACCTTTTTAAAAATCAAGGGTAAAGACAATGTTGTGTTCTGCTCTGTGTGTTCCCCTTCTCTGCAGCCCTTGAATGATCTCTGCTGAGGTCTGAGAAGGAGTGGTGGATGCTTTGTTTCCCTGTGAGTGCAGGCTTCAACTTTGTGTGAGCAACGTTGAAATGTAAAAGCCACAGAGGAGTTTGGTTAACATGAACACATTATCATCTTTTAGGAACTACCCACAACACAATTTCTTGTTGCATCTTTCAAAGTTTTGGGGGTTGATTTTATTTCTTTGTTTTGTTTTAATTTACTGGTAGGTTTAGCAGTAAAAAAATGGGATAAGAGCTTTACATTGTTCCTAATGTTATTCTATAGTATTTTAAATTATTTCTGTTATAATTCAGTGTATATTTATTGCTTCTACTCAACTCCATGATCTGTAGGATTTTTAGTCATCAGAAATCTTTTCCTGCTTATAATATAGTAGAAATTGCAGTACACTGTGCTGTGATTTTAGTTAGTTAATTAATTAATTAATTCCCTCCCACCACCACTTCCCACTGTCATGTGAGAAAATGTCCAGTGTCCAGCATTTCATCCACCTGAGAAACCACTGGAGTAGTTACTCTCTTCTTTTGTGTATTGGCTCCGCTGGCCTCATTCTGCTACACTGTCGATCACCAAGGCGTGCTTTTGTTGGCTTGTCATTCTGCAGAGATCAAAAGCAGTGAGAATCAAGCCTTTTGTTATCACACTAAAGCTTTACCATCTGGAAAAGCATGTCAGCTTTTTTGATTTATTTGTTCAGAATTTTTCGCTTACTGCCTTCTGGGTCAAACGACAAGTATTTGGAGGTAGAGTGTAGCTTCAAAGTCCCCTTTCTTAAGGATCCAAATTATGTAGCTCATCTTAGTAGAAAAAAAATATTCCTGATCAAGACAGTTTACTGCATCATGTTTCTCAAAGGATGAACCTACTGAATCTCTAAGCTGTTTTTCTTCACTAGCCTGATTCATCTAGCGAAAACGGAGGGAAGGCAAGTGCAGTTATCTGGGCCCAAAGGCAGAGGATGAAAGTAGAAAAATTGGCTTCTCCCTTCACGACCCTCTCTTTGGGAAACTTTTGCTTATCTGAAGAGAGAAAAGAAAAAAAAAAAAGAAAAAAAGAAGAAAAGTTATTTTCTCTATTAACTTCTGAACAAGTATGTAACTTAACACACAAATCTATACCCAGTGACTTCTGACAATCCCTATTAAGCCAAATATGTTATAACATTTTCTTCTAGAAATCAATCAGCAGAAGCAGCTGGCCTGGGCTACTACTTTAGGAAAACAGAGATATTTTAAATTTCTTACTGGTTTGTCTTAGAAATATCATAATAGATGGGGAAATAGAGAGGTGGAAATTTTCCTTAGATGAACATATGCCAGACCTGCTTGCTTTTGACGAGCTGTGATTGTCAGACGTCCAAAATGGGCCAAGTCAAATTAGCACTAATTAGCGCTTCAGCAGCATCATTTTTGCTGTAAGTGCTGAATTCACCACAACTTACTACTGCCTCATCGTGGCAGCCTGTGAATAAATCCTTAAGTACCTAGCAGATGCTCTGATGTTTAGAGGCTATAAACCTTCTCACTAACTAGATAGCATGGTAGTCTACATTTAGAAGAACCTGGTATGTTCAAAATGAAAAAAATATACTTCTTCCTGTTACTAAGGCAAGGGAGATGCATTAATACACTGAGAGGCAGTGTTTTCATATCCTACAGGGTTCATCACCTTATTTTTGTAAAGCATTTTTCAAGATTTCTCTTAATTCTATCCAGTAGTTGCATTAATAATCTAGTTTGTAAACTAAAATCTGGAAGATTTATTTATAAGAAAGGGCTTTTCTTTTGCACAGGCATCTGCCTGCCTGGCTTGCCTAGTTCCCCTGTCCCATTTAGAAATCGGAGAGCGAAGGTGGCTGCCTCTGGAACAAATAATGCAGAGGGTCTCTTAACAAAGCAAGGGGCTGCACTTGCTCTGCTCTTGCAAAATTCAGCGGCGCTGCTCCCTGGCTGTGTGAACAGCTGTGGAACAGCCCCGAGCGGGCGGAGAAAGAGTGGGTACAGCGGCAGATGAGAGGGAGCAGGAGAGAGAAGGCAGCATTTGGTTGAGCAGTTGGGTGGAGATGAATTTAAGGCAAGGGACGGTTGGCAAGAGGTTTTTGAAAACGGTCAAAACATGGAACAGAGCTGGAAGTGTGTCCCATGATGCTGACAAGATCACTGAGAGACTGGCTGGAAGGAGTTGCATGAGGACTCTTAAATACATGTGATTTGAGCAATGTTTCTAAAGCTGATGAGACTGGACATGTTTCATAGGACTACTTGAATCTTGTTTTTATACTTTAATCATGCTAAACTTTGTGACAGCAAGCAAACAAAGGAACTGTCTCTGCTTCCTCCCTGAAAATGTGACTCTGAGTGAAATTTTCTTTTTCTCTGCTTTAGAAACCTGGTAATGCTCAAATGTGTTAAACAAATAAATTAAAAAGAAAACAACCACCAAAAAACCCCCCAAACCTTGTTTAAAGCATAATCATGAAAAACTGCCTGCATTATTTTTTTTAACTGAGTGCTTATCTGAGAGGATGAAACCTTTTAGTAGTAAAGGAAGAAAATTGCCTTGGAATGGATGATTTCATTGGTCAACCATCTACTGCACTTTAAAACAGTAAATGATCTTTCTGATGTCTCTTCCCACCAAATATCAGTTCTCATTTTCAGGGTTTCTCTCTGGCAGTTGTATACATTAGGAGATTCTGCTTTAAAGTAATAAAACATGCTATGGGTGTGATGGCACAAAATTAATGTACAATGTCACAGAAGACCCATATGTTGAATGTTTCTTCCAGGACTAAGTGGGGTATTTAATCACCAAAGTTTTGGTCTTTGGCCTTTTAGGATGCTTGGTTGGATACACTCAGGAGTCATGGCTTCCAGGGTGTTACACACAAGTTTGGAAAGGTTGGGGTTTGATCACAGAACACTGCTTGTATTGATTTCTTCCAGTATTCACTAAAACTTTCAAAAAATTTCAAACAGCACATTTCTGTCTGGATAATCTCTATTATGATAAGCATAGAAAAAATGCCTTTTTCTTTTGTCTGGATTTTGATTGTGAAAATTATGATTCCAGATTATATTTTCACTTGTCTTAACTATTAAAAGTAGTTACATCTGCCTTAGAGTTTGAATTTAAAAAGGTATTGTGGTCTGGTTTATTATTACTATTGCTCTTACATTCTCATGCAAGCCATAAAACCATTTTAGCATAAACTCCTTATGAAAATGCTATTTTTAAGTGCCATTAGGGTTGAACACCAGTCATTAAATCCTTCTGCGCAGTAACAACTGGGAGAGTTTAATGGAGCCCCCATCAAAGATGAACATGGCAGAAGATGGAGAGAAGCTTCTGTGCATGCTGCCTGTAGCCTGGAGGGGAACAGAGCAAGGAGAACCTCTATAATTTACTGTGCTTCTCTGTTGTAAGGAAAAAAGAATTAAAACACATAACCTAAACCAAAGCCCAGTAAAGCCTGTGGGAGGCTTTCTGTTAACTTCAATGTGCACTAGATCTGGTTGATAGATTTCTAAAATATAAAGCGTTTCACATGGCGTGTTGAAGAGATTTTTCCATGCAATGGACACACATAATGAGATCTTTCATTCTCTCTTTTCCCCAGATTTGGCCTTGAAGAAAACCCTGGAGCTGAATGTTGCTGAACTTTGGGCAGAGTTAGTTAGATTCTGACCTGAATATTGAGGACAAAGTCCTTGTCTATTTTTGTTTGTTTCCACACCTAAGTTCTTTATCCTTTGCTGCTCTATTCTTTGTTATCTGCAGGGTAAAGGATTATGAACCAGATATAGATTTGCTTATGGAGATCTGGGCCATGAGGGCAATAGCTCTTCTCTCTACCCCATCAACAGAGCTTGCCACTTCCCTCCTGCAGCATGTCTTGTAGTCACAGAGGTGTGGAGGGTTACCTTTACAGATAGATGCTGGTAAGTGTCTGTTTTTCTCAGGAAGAATGCACAAGGTAGAAAACCTTGTAGACTGTCAAGATTTACCTTTCAGTTAGATAAGTACACACCTGCACGCCATTGTATGCTCCTAGTTGATTTGGTCATCTGTTGTTTAATTTCTGGAGTGGATCTTTATAAAAACCACCAACATGTCCCAAGCAACAGAAATAATTTTTTACTGGAGAATTGGTTTTCTTTTCTTTATGATTCTTGACAATGTGATTCATAGCAGCAATGAGAGATATATATTTTTTTTTCTGTACAAAATAACTTATTCTTCAGAGAGAAAAGCGTATTGCCCATTTTTTACCTGGAAAAGAGAAAATCTTCCATTATTTCTCACCTGGCAGTTGGACATTGGCTCCAAAAATGTTCCAGTTACTTTTTGGACTGGGCATTTATTTTCCAGGATTTGGAGCACTGTAGATTCCAAAGGCCATCTCCCGCTTCTCTATTATATGTACAGCCACAGTTTTTTCTAGAAACACAATTGTCTTTAGCTGGCTGTTAAAGTAACAGAGAAGGCTTGAGAAAGAGAAGATGAGGCACCAGCTGAGCAATAGTTCTCCACATTTTCTGTTCCTTTTAATCAGAAGATGGGGAAGGCTCTTTGGGAAGGCTGTACACTTACTTAGTGAAGAGGAATGAGTGGACTCACCCATGTCGGCAGCCTGGGACAGGGAATGTGTTTGCTGAAGAGGAGTCATCCACACCACTTTCTCAGCAGTATTTGACTGAAGCATCCACTGTTGTCCCCAGCCAAGCCCTCAGTTCAGTACCTAGAGCCTGAAAGACTGCCGGTGTCACCAAAGTGACACCACTCCATTTACGTAAAGTTTGTCTGAAGATTTCCCTTTGCAGTTGAAAGACTGACCCATCAAAGCTGCTGTTTCCAGTTGCTGGTTGCCTGTAAGAGTTACAGGTTTCTGTGGTTTGTGCTCAGCTTAATTCCATTACGTGCTCTCACAGCTGACAAACTCTAACAACTACAAGTGAGACTATGACTGTTTGCATTGCAGAGCCCTTTTTGATGTTCAATATCCCAAATTATTTTAGTGAGTAGATGTGATGAGAGCTTTACAGAACTGCAAACAGTCCATGAAGCTAATACCCTGGGACAGCTCATTTGGCTAACATAGAGCATATGAAATACTCAACCAGTATAACACAGTGCAAATATTTACTAAAATCAGTTTTTAGTGTTTACCTTGGAGTGGCAGAGCACATTTTGAACAATTATTCTCTGTTGTGCCCAGCTACACAATGCAGAATATATTCAGCAGGATCCCATAGTCAAGCCATGGACACACATATAGATACTTTAGACAGTGAACCAGTTAAAGCTGCTGTGCTGTGCTGAGCATGATTCTATAGGCCCATGATTCTATACCAGAAGTGAAATGTTTAAACATGATGACGACCTTTATATATTCACCTTACTTCTCTGTGTCTTGTAACAAGTGTCATGACCCCAGATGTGATCCTGTGTTGTGATATTTTCCTTACGTATATCCATTTTTCAGAAGTCTATCTGTAAATAATTCCTATCAAATTAATGTGAGAGTCCAGGTATGTTTGAATTGTTCCTTCATCTATGGCTGTTCATCACTACAAGGCTGAGAAGGCACCATGCAGGGGCCAGCACAGCTGCAGAGTGAAGCCAAAAAACTCAATGTGTTCAACACAGATGGGAAGCGCCATTCAAGAAAAATCTTATGATTAAAATTAGAACTGATAGCAACAAGGTTTTTGTTTAAAGAAGGAAAGAAAAAAGAAGACAAGAAAAAAACGAGGGAGAGTATAAAGCCTCCTGCAGAGTGGGCAGAAGAGGAAAATAGCTGTAGTGTTCCAAAACTTAATAACCAGGGACAGCGAAAGGAGGTGAGGAATGCAAAAGATTCTGCTCCTCTGATGGGACCTATCATATGCCAGCAGCAGCCTGCAGGGGACTTACAGTGCTGCACAAAGGTATTTGCAAATCCCCTACAATAGTTTGTTTGCTCCTGAAGCATATACTTTAAGAATACAACTTTTTCTATATCCAGGTGCCAAGTAACAGATTCAGGTTTTAACATTGTAGATGTAAATCATGAATTGAAGTCAGGTGACTCTTAATGTATGGACTAATTAGAGAGTGGATGGATCTGCAGTATCACGAAGTTCTAATGGGGTCAGGGCTGAAATACTACCAAAAAATGCTATTTTCCCCACCTTCTTTGTCTGGGAGCCATTAACTGTTTTAATTCCTCTCTATTGAAATATGAATCATGTGAATCCTACCTTTAATTTGTTTCTTTATCAGTGCTTTGTTGACTTCATAGGCTATACAAAGCACAGCAGGGGAGAGCTGTGAGACTATGTATCAAGCATTATAGTGCATTAGAGTAATCACTTTCTCTCTAACACATCAGATATTGTCATCAAGTTTTATGAGCATAGGTGTTATTTTTCTCAGAATCTCCTGAAACTATTCATCTTAATTAACAGTAGTATGAGCTTCTTCATAAAGTTGGAATACATTTTATCATGAAGAAATTTTGCTGTAAATGCACCTGCTTAGTATTTCTAAACAAAGTGATTAAAAAAAAAATCTATAGTTCAGAAAGCTTTCTTTTTAAAATTAATTTGAAACTGTTAGTGCAAGGCTAGAAGTCACAGTATTTTCCTCTCAGGGGACCAGATGGTGAACTTTGCCTTGTGGTTCACAGGCTAAGTGCTCTGAGTGTCCCCGAGCCGCATCCTCACCCCTGGTAGACCCCAGAAACTGCTGACATGGTGCCAGTTCCCCAGGTATGCAATAGCTGTTGTTCCCTTTGCTCTCCTTGCTGTAATGTGACATGTTTTTTTATCATCCTATGTGAATGTGTAGATTTTTTTTGTCTTTTTTATTCAGAAATCAGCAAATGCATCAAAATTTCAAAAGACAAATAAAGCAAAGATATAGTCCAGCTGTTGATGGCTAACACTATAAACAAGTTTCTTAGGTGTATGCTCAGTTGTTGCTCACCAGCTTTTCAAGGTAAAAGAAAATATGAGCTAAATACTGTCTGTTCCCTGAGCAGTGCATGGTGGTAAGCTGGTGTACCAATTTATGAACAGCAGCTCCCCAGTAAGCTGGCACTGGTGTTGAGAACTTTGTTCCACACATTGTTATTTTTATTGCCAGTCTTTTGCTCCTGGTTTGTTGTTTTTGTTGTTTTGGGTTTTTTTCCTAAAGGGATTGATGAATAGAAGACCCTGAGTGAAGTGGTTTGGCATTTGTTTTCTGATGTGGCAAACAACAAACAACAGAACGGTCATAGCGGTGTTCAAGGCCTTCAACAGCCTTAAAGTAGCTGTGCCCTGTCATTATGAAACACTGTGGATATTTCTTTTCATCAGTTGCAAAGTACAGTTTGACAAAGGAGGTGCTCAAAGGGTGATAAGCAAGAAGACACATCTTGTACATTTGAATAAGGCATTTATAGATTATTTTTATTATCACCTTTTCTTGCTATGAGGTGGTTCACTCTTTGAAACTCTCAGCGCTATTCCAAGTTATCCTTGCAAGGTTTGCCTTTGGGCGAGCATATCCCCTTCACCTCTAAATTCTTTACAACCTCATGCTGGGTACTGTGAGGCTTCTTGTGTTTAAGAGTAAAGGTGTCCTGTGGTGCTGATTGTCTAAGACCAGGAGCTGGTTCAGCACTGTGAGGGCCTGGAATATCACCTGCCCTGCTCTGGTTGAGGCCTGGCAGGGGTCAGCAAACGTGCTGACCTTGCTCTCCGTTCATGGATTGTGTTGTGCTGGGGGTAGCTCACATGCAACGTGGCTCTGACTGTGCAAGGCTGCTTCATGGTTCCTGTCTGAACACCCTGTGCTTCCATTTTCTGTTTAAGTGGCAATCCAGCTGAACTAGCATGTTTTTATCTAGGTACTGCAGCCTTACTGTGTGAAAAGATTATTTGAACTCTCAGAGAGCAACGGACATTGAATTATTTTTCCCCCACTGATGTTTTGTTTTCTGGTGTTGGATTGAGTATGTGAAGTTGTATGTCAAAACATGTATCTCGAGTTCTCTAAAAGTGAGAGAGTGTGTCTGTATGTATGCAGTCAGCACCACAGCTTTGTCTAGGTTGTAAGTGCTCTATATAGTGCCTGGCAAGACAGGTTATAGGAATTGCTGGCATTTATGGAGAAGTAGTTTGTCCGTTCATGTCACTCAGTACAACAGCTGCATTTGAAATTTGTTGCCCTTTGTTTATAGACTGAGCCTGGTATTTGGAACACTTAGAGTGTTTCACTGCTCAGGTGTCCAGAATTTGAAACAAAATCAATTATAACTGCCAGAGGCAAGGGGGTTTATGGTCATAATGTTCCAAAGACAGTGTCAGGGGAAAGCATCAGGATCTTTCAGCTAATGTTTATTTGCAGACAGTCTTATAATAGCAGTAATTGGTACAGGAAAAGTAGGTACAGCATGATCTCTGTCCCTATAGAAAAATAACTATATAGATAGGTAATATAATGTTAGAAATAGAAAAAGAAGATGTGATACAAAAATGCAAGACATGTTTTAGATGGAAGATAGTTGGTTTTGCTGCACTGGCTTCTAATGGCAATCTCTTTGCAAGATACTTCAGAAGTGATGGATTGAGGCACACACATAATGACCTGTTCTAGTCAGAAACAGAGACATCCTCAAAGGGAGTTGCCAATGAGATCTGTAGAATGGGACGTGTGAGTGTATACAAGAGCAGCACTGGTACCATTTTGCATGTATATCTTCCTGACAAAAAAGTTAAAAAAAAAAGTCAAGACTGCACATTTTGGAGGATTAATCATCTGAGATTTTTCTCTAATTTATCACCAGCAGGAGTAAGGTTCACTTTGTTTCTGTTTTACAGGAACACCCACATAGCCTTTAAAAAGCATAAATAAAATTACGTCCACACAGGCTGTGGGTCTGTGCAGCAGCTGTTCACATGACACTATATTTTATCTGCATACATTTAATCATATTTTTCCTGAGCAACTGTCTCAATCTGTCAAAATATTTGTAAATGGATTCAGTTTCCACTGAAATTTGCTTTCGCTAGCACAACAGAGAGACAGGGAAGACTTATGCCCAGTGGGAAGAAAAAGAGTAAAATTGTTTTCCATTGCAGGTTGAACAGCTCAGTCCTAAGGCATTTGCCTTGATGGCTGTGTGAAGCCAGTACTCTCACTTAGCAGCTATCTCATTTCTGGGATGAGATGTTTCATTTCATCAGACAGATTTCTCCACAACTGAACATGCACAAACAAAATGGTAGGTTGACAAAGGACAGCTCTGTATTTCAGTAGAGGAGGAACTCACCTGAAAAAATGGGATATTTGTGACTTTTTACTATTTTTACCCCTAACTCCCTATGTCCTTCTCTTGTTTTCCTCCTCCATGTAATATGTTAATTCTTCCTTTCAGTATCTTGGAAATGTTCATAGCCTGAGGGTGCCTGGGGATTTAGTGACAATTCATTACAAGTAAACAGAGGAGCTGGTAAGTACTTTGCACCAGTTCTTCAGCAAACTCAGTGTCTGTGTTAGCTCAGCCTCCTTGTAACTGACCCTCTGAGTGCACGGGTGTGGGAATTAGATCACTTAAGCCCATGGCTCTCCAAATCCATGGCTGTCCTTTTTGTGAGATAGCACAGGTCCCTGATAGACTCATCAGACAGGGAGGAGCAAAGTGTCCTGAGAAAATGGTGATGAGGGCGGGTATCATTATGATGAAGAATTGCTTTCCAGAACTATCTGGAGGAAGCTGGATGTGGGATCCCTTTCAGAAGTGGAAACACACAGATAGGCCAGCATTGCCCACCAACACGGTCTCAAAGTCCAGTCCAACATCAGCTGCCTTTGGGCTCCCACAGCAGCTTCTGTACCTGCAGTCATACCAAAGCTGTGCACTTGCAGCTGGAGAAATCCACATGCTTTGATTTCACCCTGAAGGAAATAAGCCTTACAGCTCATATCAATATATTGAACTTCAACTCTGTTGTATAAACCAGAAAATCCAGGTGTCAAATCTATTTTTAAGCCCTAATCTGTAGCAATGAGAGAGATTGATGTGCTTGCTAAAGCAAGGGGATTTCTATGTGCACAGGATTACCTGAGGCCTTACAGAAGGGTTTGCAGGAGGAAGAAGGTGGTTCACTTAGCTGTGTGACTTGGTGAATGTTTCAGTCGAGGCAGGAGCTGCTTCTGGGGTAAGTAGAGCAAAGAATGTCATTGCCTTACACACCAGCAGCACTGAGCATTGACCACACTGTTTTGGCACAATCTTGAGCCTATCCTTTATGCCTCTGAACTAGGTTACATGTAAACCAGGTACCTTATTTTCAAAGCAGAACAGCTGACAAGCACCCTGTCTCAGCTCAGACTGTTGTGTGTGCTTCCATTTGGGACCACTGATGCTCTTGTTGCTTCCAGCTGTGGCTTGAGGCAGGCACCAGGACAAGGCTCTACCACCTCCTAGCTGAGATACTGCACTCCTGTCTTTCCCAGACTTATGCCCCACCATATAAGCAATATGACTTTGCCTAGGAAATATGTGCTTCTTTAGATGTGATTGTCATTCCATGAAGACTCTTTGTCATGTTCTGACAGCCACCAGGAATGTTTAAATCTCATGCATTTTACACCAAAACCATCTGTTGATTCAGAGCTGTGTGCAGGGTTGTGTTAGGGACCAGAGCTGTGTTTAGGGCCCTATCGTATTTGGTCCATGGTTGTGTTCGTCAGTGTGATATGAGAAAATACTGCCTAGTTTCACTGTGGAAAACTCAACTCTGGAGAAACATTAATGTAACATTGAACTACTGAGAACTTAGCTTTTAACAAAGGAAAAATAAAGAATAGAGCCATTGTTAACCCAGAGTCAGCATCTTGAGCTGTTGCAGCCTCAGCTTGTGCACTGGCCACTCACAAGCTGATGCTGCTGCTGGCAAAATTCCACTCCAGAGAGAGGAGCTACAAGGTATGGACCTGGGCTGAGGGGGTGAGGAGGGCCAGATACACATCATTTTGATCCAGGGGATGCCCTGAAGGTATGCTGCCTAGCTGCCTCTCCTGCCAAGTACCAGCTCCATCTCCTTCTCCTGCTCAGTGGATTGCTAAGATTCCAAAGGTCAGTTTGTAAGATGTTCTATCACAAGTAACAGGATACATTTGCTTTGCTTACTAATAATTTTGCTTTACTACCTCAGTTATGTTTTAGCATCTTTTATTTTGTGCGTGGGAATCCTGAACCCATGACAAGGGTCTTCAGTACTAAAGAGAGTTTAGACCACTGATTATTTTGCTTATGACTCCTTTGGCACTCTGGACTTGATACTCAATGATTAAGTGGCCAGATGTCCTGAAGCCATTGCATGCAGCTGAACAATAAACTATCTGCTACAGAGAAATAGCAAAGGCCTTCCTCCTTTATTAGAGTAATACTGACTGTTTTATTGACTGGCTTTTTGCCTTGGTCATATTTACAGTGTTACACTCGACCTATTTAAATCATTTCAGTAGCAAACTGGATACTCTCTGAAAGCAGTTCTGATTCCAGCCTGAAGAATAGGTAGCTGTTTAATGGATACAATGAACTGTCATATAGCCAAATTTTATTATGAAAAGTAATTTTTCCTCTGTAACAGCTGACAGTTTGTTTTGCTGTGGGCAAAATACAGCTTTGATAAAGTACATTGCCTAAATGAACTCAACTAGTTTGAGAAACGCTGCAGTAGCAAATCGGTACTTTTCCTACCTGTATACAACACATGATTTTGTTTTCATACAAAAAAGAATCTAACACAGGTGTTACAAACACAAAATAAATTTAAAAAACCCAACCCAACCAAACCAAACAAAACACAGCAAACCAAAGCCCAAAAGCAAAATCACAACAACAAAAAACAGAGAGCAAAGAGAACAAAGCCAAGAGCAACTATCGGTCCACATCAAATGAATCAAGTAGCTGATAAATGAAGGATCCCTGCAGCTCCAGCTGTGGGTTTGTTTCTCAGGCTTTGGTCTTGTGGGCCACTGCTACTCTGTAAGACATTAGAAGGACTTCTGTCAAACTGTGGTGAAGAAAAAAAAAAAGCTCCTCTTAAACCCAAAGCATATTCCCACAAATGTAAGCAAGCGAAGTGTGTGTGTGTGAAATTAACAGTGAATGTGTCTTAATTGCTTGTAAATTAATCTGTTGTGACAGCTTGACAGAACATGATCTTGGAAGATGAGATATTTCTTTACTCTAAAGACATGATTTGGAAATACTATTCTAGGAAATGCAGCTACACTGTTCTTAATATGCTGTCCTGGTCTGCTGTCACACGTATCTCAACCCTATCAGCCCCCTGAGATGCGCCACAGAGGTGCTGGATGTGCTTCTGGGGAGCCAGGTGACAGCCTCCCCCTTCAGTGTTTACATTGCTGGCCGCACTTAATCAGGATCCTACCGGGCTTCTTTCTTTGTTGGTTTTATCCTTTTTCCACTAAAGCCGAGAAAGCCAGGATTGCAGAACCGCTCTGCTGGAAAATGTCACGTAAATATTACCGACCCGCTCGGCCAGCAGGAGCTTTGCAGGGCACGCTGCGGGATCGGGCTGTCCCCCGATAAAACAACAACAACAAAAATTAAATGATGAAAAAGTTGGTTCGGTGTTATTTGGTGCCTCCAGTGCCCGGCGAGGCCGCGGCAGTGCCGGAGAGAGGCAGCAGGTGGCGCTGGTGCTGCAGGAACCGGCTGGTGCTCCCGCAGCGGGATGGGGAAGGGAGGGCACAACAGGGATTGTCTGGCTGGCTGTTCTCACCCCGCAGGGGAAAAGAAAGGGCTGAAGATGAAGAACTTCCACTCAAAAACAGCAGACTGTGTGCCCAATGGATTGACTAAGCACACCACCATAAGTCTGTTGCCAGTAGTCTCATAAGTAATTAAGATACGACCATATAGAAGTAGTTGTGATAAAATAATCAAGATCTGATCATAGAAAAGGAGTAGTTTGATTAAAGGTAGAAATTTGGGAAGCATAATGTATAGAATTGCTAGCAGTGTTGTGTTTGAAGTATGCAACCCCACAAAAAAGTTACTGGACCATGTATGCTGCTTGGAAATCCCCTTGGATTCCAATCAGTCAAGCTAAGTAGAACTGACTAATTGTTGTTTTTGAATAAAGATATATAACCTATGGAAACAATTGTGAAGGTTAAATTTAAGAATGGACTTACATAACAGAGAAGAAGTATAAAAATGAATGGGAGAATGGGTTTATGTAACAGAAAGGTATAAAAATGAATGGATTTTGTTGCTAAGTGGAACACATTTGGAGGAGCAATCTCCCGTGTTCTCAGAGCACTGAATAAAGAAGTGTCTGCTTATTCACATCAAAGTGGTGTTGGATAAGTTTCTTTCATCCACTTTGGTGACAAGGCTGTGCTCAAAACACACTTGTTTTCAAATGACTTAACTAAGTAAAAACAAACAAACAAAGAGCCAAAAGAAGAAAAAAACCAAACCAGAACAAGTATTTGAATACAGGATGTATTTGAATGCTCAGAATATACCAGGAAACTAAAGGAAAGGGTATAGGGATGCTATGAGAAAGTTTATTTCAGATTGTGTACTAGCCACATGATCTTGTTGTACCTGCCTATTATCTCATCCTATCTATTGGTTTGCACAGCCAAATCCTTTTAGGTAAGTTGTTATATCTCAACTGACTTCAGTAAGCAATGGCAACATATGCCAGCTGTCTCTCTCTGTGCAACCCCCCTCCATTCCTGCCAATTCTCTAACCTTTTAGGAACGCAGTCCTTTTTTCTGTCTTTCAGTGCTGAGTCTTATGATGATTTACCATCCTTTCTAGTATCATGAACTTTGCACTGTTCTTAGTCCTGGTGGCTGCTTCCTAATAGTCAACTTTCCAGCTACCTTAAGATCTCCTACATGTGCTTGTTTCTACTTAGGTCCTTAAGCATCTCTCTCTAATTTAATTCTCTGTATTCTAATATGAAACTTAGAAGAAGTACAACTGTTTATAAATAGGCATTATATGGAACTCCATTGTTGCCTACAGCATGTTGTGGAAAGGGCTCATGAAAAAATTAGAGAAAATTCTACATGGTGATCTCATTGATTTTCCTTCTGGCTAGGAAAAATACTTGTTTAGCATGACAAACTTCTTGAACATATTATCGCTTACAAATGGAGTTTGACATATATCCACTTGTTTGCCATGTCAAAGGTGACTTATTTCTGGATGAGAATAAAAGAAATCTCATGATTCAGCTACTTCAGCATTGGAGTTAGCCACTCTTTCAGCAGAGCTTTGCTGCTATTTGGACACCTCAGTGAGAAAACTGCCATGAGGGACCACCAAGTTCTTTGCTATGTAAGGATGTCACAGTGGTATTTACTATTTTAAAAGTCTGGACCCGAGTGGAAGTGTAATGTTTTTTAAGTAAAAGCTAATAGCTGTTGCTGCTAAGTAAAAGAAAACACTGTAAACCAGTGTCTCAGGGGAATTGTACAGGATGCATGTGTTAACTGTCTGAGCTGCTATGTATTAGCATAAATCCATGAGTTAAATCATTATTTGTAATTTGAAGTTTGCTGAAAAGCTTCTAAAGTGAGACCAGGAAGAAGATGCACAATTATTTTTGTTTTGCATAATGAGCCTGGCTAAGTAGAAGGTCACCTCAAAGTAGAATTTTTCAAGGATACCAGCCTTTCCTTATCCTACACTGTGTGTCTGATAAAATGGCTGGGGCTCGAGATGTGTGCTTCACTAATTGAAGGTCATATTAGCATGAATGGGTCTAGCCTTGGCTGATGGCTACCATTTCACTTTAACATTGGTTCTCTTATAAAGTAGAAATACGCTTTTTTTTTCTAAAAGACTTACTCTTCATAATGCAGTCTCATCATCTAATGTAGAATGGGACATTCATGTATATCAATTTAATCTTCCCTTTATTTTAAATAATTAGAATGAATGACTAGAAATAAAATCCACATGTGATAAAAAGATATAATACATGTGTATATATATGAAATATCACTTGACACTGTTTCTATAGTGAATTAAGGCTTTGTTGATCTTAAGCAATAAAAAATCAACTGGATTATAATACATAGCTTCAGTGAGGGTTTCCAGGATCTTAGAAATTAATGCAGTGTTCATGAATATGGAAAAGGTTCCTTGTGGGATTCAGAAATGAGGTGACAGTGCAGCAGCTGGCCAACAAATCCATGTGACTATTGGTACAAGGGTATAAATATCATCCACTGCTGCAAGCACAAGTTAAAGATGTGGCATAGATCAGTTTTTAAGTTGTCTGCTGTGCAAATGAACTTTTGAGTTGATCACAAAACACAAAACCAAAACATAATGTTTACGTTTTATTGTGGGGCCAGGGTGTTCTTTTGAAGCTTCAGGTACTGGCTGTGTGAGGAGCAGGACACTTGCCTTAATGATTCACTGCTCTTAATCAGGTCAGTTGTTTCTTACAAACCTAAAACTAGCACTTACTAGATACTCAAGTCTTATTTTAGCATTGAGAAGTGCTGTGGAAAGGGGATATGACTCAGGTTCCTAACAGCCGTAGATTCTATTCAGGTAGCAAGAAGTTAGGTGCATTTTTAAAGTATTTAGAGCTAATGGAAAACAAAGTATTTTGAAATTAATCTCAGCAGATAAAACATGATCCTAAATCAAAGTTCTCTGTAATTCTGCAAATGCTGCCCAGCATAATTGGGTAGAATTGCCATCTAGATGCTAGAAGTATCAGTCACCTCAGATAAGCTGTTATCAGGTGTCCAAATTAGTTTGCATATAAAATAGATCTTGACAGGTCCCAAAATTAAAACTGCCTGGTTCCATGTGGCTCTGTTTAGTCCTACTCCACCAGAGACTCCCATCTGAAAGTTGTCTCCTCACTGATTTGGGACATAAGGGAGAATTAGATTAATGGTAGCTGGGTAGCAGCATGATATAGCATGTTAGGAGGGGGAGAAATTACAGCTGCCTTTGTCTGAGCATCAGTACGTGACTCTGGGAGGGTTTTGTGCCACAAGCTGAATTTCTTGTAAAAACTTGTCAGAACAATTGGCATTCTTGATCAGGCGGTTTGGGTTTTTCCTGCACTTGAATGGGAATAAATTATAACAGTATATATAGTTAGCATTTGTTTGGAGAGAAGAATTTGTGGCTGTACTGGAGAATGCTGAGCAAGGAGACAGCTCTGAAGGGATGCCGCCTCTCTGTTTCTGAGTAATTGGGAAGCAGGATCCCGAGGCAATTTGTTTCTTATACAATCTTTCTTGCAAAAGTCTTTACTGAAATAGGTGGATACCTGATATGTGTCACTCTGAAAAAAGTCAGCACTGGATTTCTTGCAATTTAATTTTGTACACATCAACATGTTTCTTGATTAGACTTCAAGCTTTAAAAAAAATGCCAGTGTTTTCCTGAAGTAAAATTAGGACTTAAATCTTCATCCAGTTGGTTTTTCTCACAGCACTGCTCTCTGTGGACAGAAGCAGACAATCTGCACATGCTTTGTTCTCTCTCTACATCCCTGGCATATGTTCAGTGACATTGTATAGACCAAAACATCACTGCAAGCTCTGGTTTCCCAAATGCTGTCAGGTTAGAAAAATGGTTGACCAGGCTCAGGCAACTTATTATTCATAGTTGTTGTGTTTTGTTTTGTTGTTGTTGCTTTGTTGTTGTTGTTGTTATTGTTTTAATTATAGGTCAGAAGAAGAAAAGCCTCATTACAATCACAATATATGCCATGCATAAACCCTAACTTACAGCTGCAGGATGACACTGTATTCTGTATTACTTGTCAGTTGTAGACAGCACCCATCACTTCAGTTACAGCAAAGGAGAAATGGAAGGCTTCTCTGCTCCCAGGTACTGTTCTATTCTGCAGTGTCACGGTGAAATATTAATTACATTTATCAGAACAGGATTAAACGTGGAGTGAATGATTAATTATTTGGCACTGGGATAGATTAAAGTTCTGTCCGGGTTTTATGCATTCATTAATTACTTGTTAAATCAAAGCGTCACTACTTTGGAGGAGGAGCAATGTCTTCAGCTGTGTTGCTGCAGGGGTTTGTACAATTTATTTGGTGTTCAAAGGTGCTATCTGTAACAAAATAATTGTCACAATAACATATTTTACTTCATAAGGGTGATGAAGAAACCTTTAAGAGTGTAGTGCACAGTTTACTTCCTTGCAGGTCTTTGCCTTTTAATTTTGTCTTGTATGATGTTTTGAAAGGTTGTTGGCATAAGATTTAATGTAACACATCCTTGATGAATCTTTGCTATCAGAGCAGAAGCAATAGGCTGGATTGCCTTTCTCATGCTCCTCAGCAGATGAACCTGCTATCAAGGCAGCAGATCAGTGTGAGCCCTCCCCACTGGATGGGCTCACTGGTGTGGTCATTCCTGCCACAGAGGTCACAGGTAATTCTTTAGCAGGATAGGACAGCAGGAGGCTCCTATTCATGATTGTGTCTAAAATACATATCTTAGAGTGCTTCTGAGCTGACAAGATTTTCCAAGAATCTTGGGAAGGCTCCACTTTTGTGTTCATGGTGTTGTGTGCACGGAGGTTGTGCATGGTATTTTCACTTAATTTTTACTGGGCTGATGTCAAAATTGACTAGTTACTGCAGTGGTTGCTTGGATTTGATAGCAGTTTATGGATATAGTGGCAGACTGAAGGCTGTCAAACAGGTTCAGCTTTGCCCTGTTCTACGTCCCTTAATAGGAGGCGGCCATGCTGTTCTGTATCGTTGTTTATATTAAATAGCTGCTGTGTTGCCCTGAATTGGGAGAGTGGGGGACCTTGTAATCATTTGTGCCATTGAACTCTCAGCTGATATTTTGTGAGTGATAAAAGCCATCATGTACATGCATTTGTTTTCTTTGTACAAGGAATTACTCCTTTCTCCTCAAAAGACCTGTTTTCATCATGTTCAATAGTTAACAAAGGGAACCAGGACAAGGTTTGTTGCTTTGTGACTGAAGGTTTATTAACAAAGCCAGGTAAATACTTATCCTTCAGCTTTTTGTTTTCTCTGTTTGCACTGCATAGTGTTGAGAGTGCAGAATCACAAGCTGTAGGTTTTGAGTGTTTATAAGAGGTGCAGAGGTTGATTAAAATCCGATTCCGTCTGGGTCTACATGGATGTTGCAGTGTGAAGAGAAAATAACAGAACTGGTCAGAAGCCCAGGTACTTCTAGAAATGAAAAATGGAGAAAAAGAGTCAAAATGAGTTGAACACATTTGAAAGGATTAACCTCCCCCAAACACTTCCCACCCCGCCCCAGAGAACTCAGCTTTGGACATTGCAAGGACCCCAGGCAGCAACTGCAATGAAATTGTTATCCCTTTAGGAAAGCCCTAAAGTCTGAGAGGAAATATTACAAATGTAGCGCTGCTGAGAGATGCTAAAGAACGTGTCACACTGAAGATGTGATATACCACACTGAATCCATAAATAGTCCTCTGACTAACTGGAAACAGTGGTGCAGTTTCTCATTTCTGCCTCATTTAAATAAATCCATTAGTATCAGGAATCAAGCTGTGTGTCCCAGTGGTGCTGTGTCATGAAAGGATGTTCACTACCCCAAGTGTAGGGGAAACTTTTGGGGGAGCATGCCTTTTCTGCAATGCGTTTCCCAGGTTTTGGAGGCTGCTGCATTTGTGAGTTGTCATATTTATTACCCAATTCCCATTCCTCACCATCATTATTAAAAATTACAACACCAGTTTTTGTATCCTGGACTGTGCTGTATTGGTCTGAGTAATAACATTCTTTATTTTTAAGTTGAGAGCATTTTGTTTATGTACTCTATCCCCAAGGGAAAATATACTTCTTCTATTGCTGCAATGCACAAGAGACAGTTAAATCTAATAAGTTAATCTGGACTTCGAGAAACAAAATTAAATTTTCAAATAAAGGCAAACTGACAGCTAAGGCATAAGTCTTTTATTTAAAATAGAAAATAGCCCCATTCAAAGGCAATCAGAGATGACAGATGTAGGTAAAAAACAAGTAGAGATAGGATATATGGTGCATAAATTTGCTATGTATTTGTGATAGATCAAACAGAGTGACCTTAAAAATGTTCCTAAAACATCAGCTAAATTATGACATTTGCATATATTTAAATACTGCTTGTTAATGAAAGATGGACTAGAAAGAATGTTAACACTGACAGTAAAATATAGAGCAGGTGTAAAGTGTATAACAGAAAGATCACATTAGCTATCAGTGGCTAAAATGTAAATATTTACTAGCTTGAAGCTGGCAGGAAGTTCTATAAATTAGAAATATTATCTTCTACTTTCTAATATAACTTCTTTGGTAAAATATTTAGCTGAAAACCCCTCCTTGATTCAGCAAAGTTCCTAATTAACTAAATGTTTAAAGTCAGACATCCTCTTAGATCCAAATTACCCTAATGGGACTGCTCACAGATACAGTTTTACTAGAGACAAGGGCAGGTCCCTCTGATGAAGCATGTTATCAAGATCACAGAGGTTGTTACGAAATTTTACCTGCCTTTGGGTTGCTAAAAAGAGCTGTTTATACTGAGATTTCTCAAGTCTTTTTCATTCTCTTTTTCTAGTGCAAATCTGTGGTAGATGGTTGTGTTTCTAAGTGTGAGATCAGACTGGCACCTGGGAGGTGGCATTTATTTCCTATTCAGGAGAGAAAATGTAGCTTGTCAGGAGGGGCTGATATTAAGTCATAAGGAGCTCTTTTGTGTAAATAGTCTCCTTGGACAAAAAGCTGCCTCAGGTTTCTTGATTCCTGCTGTCATTCTTTCCTGGATGCCTTTTCCCTTGTCACCCTGTCCTCAGAGCAGCATGTAAGCCATGCTGGTTCCTGGGCTTGGATGTGTTCAGGTTCAGTCCCCCCAGGTGTCTGCAGTGAGCCTCCAGCTTTTTCATCCTGTCATCAGAATGGGAATTTCTCCAACTACGTAGGCAATGGCATAAAGCACCTCTTGTTCAGTTCCAGTGCCCTTAAAGAGTTTGAGACTGGGTTGTCCATCTGGTCATCCCTAGAAGTACATTGTAATTATCTCCTGGTTCTTAATAAATCTGGGTTTTCTAAAGATTTCCACTGTAATTGGATCAGTCATTAATGTAGCCCAGATTTCCTACAGTATTCTGCTGAGATTACACCTGTTCCAATACAGTGACCCAGTTACAGCCAAGATACTTGTGTGACTATGAAAAAGGAATTCCATTTGTAAAATGTTGTAAATATTTTGAAGTACAGTATCACAATAAAAGATATGTGGTTAATGTGGAGAGCATCGTCCAGCCCCTGGAAACAGCAGATGGACGTGCCGGTGGCTTTCCAGCAATCCAGACATGGATGTAGTTACTGATAGGCACAAGGGGATTTATGCTTTCAATTTCCTTGTTTGATGTTTTATTCTGCTGTTTTGTTAGCTCATTAATGTTCTTTTGTGGGGGTTTTGTGAATGATTTGCTTTTAAAGTGGTGTAATCCTGAAAGATCTTTTTTGTATTCATTGCTAGGAAGAGTGTAAGTTCTTCAAGTCATTGATTAGTGACAAATGCCATCTTTTGAGAAGTTCTCTTAATCTTTGGGATGTCTGTTTTGAAGGTCACTTCCATTTATTAAGGAATTGCAACTGTACATCTGAATATTTCATGAATTGCCAGTATTGTTTCTAGCTTTTGCAATATGTCTGCATAGGAAAGAAGTCACAGAGCAGAAAGATTTTTAAAATCTTACCTAGAAAGCCACATCCTAAGCCATTATGTTGTCATTGGTCAAGTTGGATTGTTTCTGCCACATTTGTATTTCATAACATAGGAGAAATCAAAATCTGAGGTGGTGTAATATGTGCATTATGAGAATAGTGTCTTTACACTGTCAGCTGTGTGGGGTTGTTCAGGTTGTTCCCATAAACCTCTGGTAACAGCTGCAGCATATAGGGTGAAAATACAAACCCAGAGAGCAATAGGAAATAGCCAGGGGGGCTTGCAATAAAATTGTGTAGATTAATCACTGGACTTCCTTGAATGAGTGTCATGTTACACATCTGGGGCCCTTTTCTTTGGCCTCAGTTGCTGAGGGACATCATTCTCTGTATAAGGCAGGATTTGGTGCATCATCAAAAGCACAAGTATCTCAGTGTTCCTGGATGAGGGCTCTTTCTGCACATGGCAGGGGCCTGTCACTCCATAACAAAGGTCTCAGACTCAGTCTCCACTGATGATTTGTGTTTAGGTGTGTTACATTTGCACTGTCTCACCTTATGGGAACAAGCTGTTGAAGACAAGGTCCCTCACACTGTGGGATCATTAAATCCAGGTCATTTATAAAAGATTTGGTCCGTGAAAGAAACTTTTCTGTATGTCGTTATAATAAAACACTCCTTGGTAGGAGACATTTTTGACATGCTGCTTGCAGGACTGCATTAGAGTAAAATTTAAAATTTGCCCTGTACTCTCAGCACTCCGAAAACTCAGCTACCAGATCTATATGAACTTTATGCACACACTGTTTTTTTTAAACTTTAAACTTTTGGCTGCTTTGTAGACTGATTTAGGTTGTAGAATCATTAGAGCTTGCTACTTTAGAGAATTAAGGTTTATTTGTTTACAAGAGGCCTGTTCAAAAAATGATATACTGTTCCAGTGTGATCATTCCTATAGATTAGCCACAGTAGAGTATGTGTATTGGGGCAGCCAAAATACAAGCAGACAATTAGCTTTTCTACCAGAGACTAGTTTTGTTAACATTCCCTTGATTTGACAGCTGGAATAGATGAATGTCATTACTGACCTTTTCGATTTTACAGCTTCTTCACTTCCATAATTCCAACTCCTGCAGCTGCAGCATGGAAATGAACTTTAATAATGTTCCCCAAACTCTTTAAAATGCATTACTTAACAGTTACATTTTACAATATTCCAAACAATTGGAACCTTTCATATCACTGCCTTTAAAACAATAGACTAAATGCAAGTAGCATTAGCAATTATGTGGTGGACATTTCTTGACTGCTTTTGTGGAGATCTGAATAATCAGGCATTAGGTATCCACACTTCAATGTGATGATAGAAAAAATTATTCCTGAGTTTTAATTATTGCTGGAAGATATTCTCTAGGTTCTGCTATTAATGCCTTTCATTTAATGTTACAGGGTCAAATACTATTCACTTTAGTGATGTGAGTAATTCTACTGAAGCTATATTACTTATATCTACTGACTATAAGTCAATATAAAGAGCAGACACCAGTTATTGAATGTAATTCCAAAGGTACAATTGTGTAAGCTATGGTATCCCACTGAAATGAAAATAATGATAATGTGGTGTTCTAGATAAGACACTGCTGTTGTTCTTAATGTAGTTAATCACAGTCTGTGTTTTTTAAAATTATATTCTAGTTCAAAAAAGAGAAAAGGTTAGAGGGGATTCCATCACCATGGAGAATGTTAGGTGAAGTAACTTTAACTTAAAACTATTATTATTGTTGGAGTTTTTGTTTGTTTAATTTGCAAAATAAAACTAGTCCAGATTTGACTACCCAGATCAGGTAAAAGCATAGAATTCAAAATGGGAAAGCAAGGTGAAATAGTACAGAATAGCAAAGTTAACCTTAGAAACAAGGATCCAAATTGTTAGTGATGTTACTTGATGGGCTCTAGGGTGAATAGGGCCCATTAGCTGCCATGACTGTGGGGCTTACAGAGAAGCCCACCAGCACTGACCTCTTGCTTTTCCTCCTGCCAGGCAGCTGGGTTAAATTCACAGTGTATTAACCACGTTTTAACGTATTCTAATAGTCCTTTTGAAAGGCTTATTTCAAAGCTCTTATGTAGCTAATGGGTTGAGTCTCTTCTGAGAGCTCAAATATCCTAATGAGATTAACTCATTAAATAACTGCCCATCACTTAGCTGCTGATAATCTGTTTTGTTTGTGGCACTGGAAGAGAGAACTGCCTCTGAAAACGTTAGCACTGCTTGGAGATGACTTCTCTTTGAATATTTTTAGATTATTACATTTTCCATCCCAGACAAGCCAGTATCATTTTCCCTGTCACACAAATGGATTGGACTATGAAATAACAGTCTTTCTCCCTTCAGGTTGATCAGGCTAAGGTGACAGGTTTTGCCACCATGACATTACCTCCTTCCTTAAAGAACAAGACTAAACCTCCCTGTGACTAATTAGTTGTCTCTCAAGGGATGGATTTGTTGGTGCTCACACAAGTAGAATGGCAGAGATGCCTTCCACACATCCCAAGGAAGGAAAAAGTAAAAGAATTTCACCTCAAATTTTGCAAATTAGACACCCCTCACCCCCCAAATAAAACCCACACATGGATATTTATGAAATGGCAAAAATTATGGCAGAAAACACAGGATGGCACTATACCAGCATGCTGGTGTCAAGTGGCAGGAAAAGTTGCCTCCCTTTAGCAGAAATGGTCTGAGTCTCATTTCTCCTGCCTTATTTGTGCTCCAGTGGTCACGGACAACTTAGAAGTGAGTGGCTCTTTGGGGAAAGGCCAGAATGGAGTTTGTTTTGGAATGCCTCGTGCAGGGAGCAGATGAGCTTTGGCATAGAAACAGGTGGCGGAGGTGCCAGGAAGAAGTCCAGGCAGTGACACTTGGTTTGGCTGTCAAGTCATACTGGTTGCTCCAGTTTCAAGACACAAATGTTCTGTCTCTGGACAAAGGACACAAGTAATGCCAAGTCTGTGAGGTTCCTTTGAGGAACTGGCTAGCCTTGGGTTGGTGGCATGCTTTAGCTTTAACGAGCCTGTATTCTATTGAATACATTACTGAACAGCCTAGGCTGTGACCCTAAGCACTAATAGCAGAGCCTAAATTACACATATCTTTACTTCTTTTGCATTTTAAGATAATGTGTTGTACTTCAGAACTGTCCTCCACACTCTTGGAATGTAATGCTTGTAATGCAGAAGGGGAATTATCTCTGTTTTCTAAGGGTGGACCCTGTTTGGGCCCATTCAGATGAAGCTGCAGTCAATGCCTGTTTGGATGCAGTACCACTAGTAAATAAAACAAAACAGAGAGCAGCAACATTTTATTTCTCATTTTTGCTTGCTGTAGACTTGTTTTAAAGACAGCAGAAGGAAATGAGAAAGGAGGGGAACTGCCAAAGTCACATCTGTACCTAACTGTGTCTAACATTATCTTTTATGTCAAATCATTATCATACCCAGGAAAACACACTGGTGTTTAGTGCCAGCTGTCTGCTGATTGCAACAAAGGAACAGGGAGGAGATACCAGGAGCAAGGCAATCATCAAAGAGACACAGTACCTCTGTACTATTGACACTTTTAGGTGTTTGCTGTGTCACTTTGGGGTAGTGGCAGGAGGCAGCGTGGTGTGGAGCTGGGAAGCACATGGTAACGACTTGGCCACGCTGCTGAGCTGTGACAGCAGAGCTCGCTGCCAGCCCACTTTCAGGGAGGGGAAGGGCAACAGGAGTGCTTAGGAACAGGATCCAGCACAGTTGCTTAGGACTGGCCCTGACAGTACTGCCTTCTGTTTGCTTCAGTGATGAGATTTGTTGACTCAGAAGTTTGATTAATATTTAATGTGAGTCAGCACATTGATGCTGATTTAAAAGAAGTGAATGTACACTGCTATCTCTTGTGTTTTTCAGAGATATGAATGATGGCAGATTTCAGTATTACATTCAGAATTACTGTGGGACAGGATGTGTTCAGTCCAGGATGCAGTTCATGGTGTGGACTGTGCTCCAAAAATGCAAAATAATAACAGTTTAGGTTAGTAGCATAAAGCACTGACTACATGTGCTTTGATGTGAAGAGCCACACTGCCAACTGAACTTGTAGCTGTAGTCAGGGACCGATTCACCACGTGATCATTTTTATCCAAGCAGTTTCTGAATCATGGGCCTATAATTGCTTCAGATTCCTGTTATTGATCTCTTATGTCAAAATAATTGAACTTTATGGCTGACTTCTGATGCTTATTGAGAACTCATATAATTACTTCCAACCAGCTGAGAGTCAATAGCAGTTGAGTACATACCACTACTCAGAGTGCTTGATATATAAACTTCCTTCTAAATAAACACAAGACCTATGATATATGAATAAATCTAGGAGTCTGGATGCATGGTCCTAATTTACTTGATTACATCACCTAATATTTTTAAGACCTGAAATACCTTTTATGTGTTTGCATATAAAATATACCCTCTTCAGCCCCAACCCTACAAGCTGTGGGACTGCTGTGCCTGCAGAGAGCTGCAGCAGGCTCTGCATCCATCCACCAGATTGACACATGGAGCAGGGATCAGGGTCTTGTTGGCCTGGTAAATGCTACAAAGCACTGGGAGCCAGGACATTTTATTGTGCTGAGGCTGAAAGGGACATGTCCTATAAAACACCAAAAACTCTTCTCTTTCCGTTTGAAGTTCACACCAGTCTAGAAAATTCTGTCCTGAATATCACTTTCTTTTCTTAGGTTTGCTTTTACTCCTTTGTCTATACCAATGAACTGTCAGGAGCCTTATTTACAAAGCCCTGTATCCAGCACACAGACATCCTTGTTCTCTTTCAGAGAGGGTCTTCATGCATGTATAGTCTGTTCTTCAAAAAGCTCATACTTCTATGATTTCACAAAAACCTACCATTTTTGTTGACTACAGGACACTAACAAATAGACAGTTGCAATCCTTTTGAACAGGCAGTTTAGAAAAGCTCCCCAATAAGCTGAAACTCCTTTCTAGAATGACTTAAGCTGAGAATTTTCACATCCCACTGCTGATGGGAAATAGACTATACAGTAGGTATATATACACACACACAGAGTTGGTCAGGCACTTAGGTGGTGACAAATGTTTCACTTGACGGTAATGAAGGCTTTGAATTGCCTCATTGAATAGCTTTAGCTGTTAATTTCTAGATCAAATCCTACCTGAGAAAGCACAGTAGCTTTACCGACTCTTGTTTCCCATTTAATCACTGTGCTGCTAGTACTGGTTTTATTCACTCCTGCATTTCCTTGAATATTGTTTTATTAATTCTCTTTCCTTAAGGGGAATGGAGCATTAATCAGCCAGTGCATTTAGTACCTACTTACATTAATATCAAGGCAATGCAGTGATTTAGAATTCTTTACACCTTTTTTGCAGGTTTTTTGTTACATTTCTTAGTGTCTTGAGGATGCCTTTCCTCATGACACCTTACAATAAACCTTTGCAAAATGAATAGCTTTCATTATGAAATCAATGATATTCCCTTTAAACTTCAGGGGCAATGTCAAAGAAAAGCTACTATAATTGCTAATGCTGAGCAGTTTTTTATGACCAAACTCTGCTTTCCAGATGTCACAGCAATACAGTCATCACCTTCCTCAGCACTTTTGCCTTCCCTTGTCACCGTGGTTCTCTTTCTCAAGAAAGTGATTGTCAGCCATGTCTTTTTCTGTTCTTATGTCTTTACTCTGTTTTCTGTTTGAATTCAACCTTAAAGCTACTCTTTAAAGCAGAAATGGCGTAAAATTTATATTTGTGACCCTGCATAGCAGGAACCTCTGGCTGCTGCCTCTCCCAGAGCATGATTATGAGGATGAATTTTAATTCTGAAGCATCAGAAGTAGTTATTAAGAACTTATTAAATTAATTTTAATTCCTTTTTCTTTTTTTCCCCAGTAAGATCTACCATGCAGACACAGAACACTGCCTGTGACCAGCCCACTACGCTCTACTCTTCTGAGTGCTATCTTAGGTGTCAGAGATTTTAATTTAAAGCAGGATCCATAGTAGCATTTTTAAGAAGTCAAATCTAGTGTGCTCACTAGGACTGGCCGCTAGGATGCTTGCTGCCTGCCCTGGCTGGGTCCAGGTGCCAGCATACTGCTCAGCTTGATCCTGGCTGGCACACGGAGAGAGTTATGGACCTCTGGGATCCAGAGGAAATGCCTGGACAGAGCACTTCCCAGGACTGCTGCATCAGCCACAGACATTTAAGTTCCTCACAGTTCTGTTCAAGATTCAATTAGGTACGTTGTCTCTTAAAGTTGACCTTTGTTCTTATGTGTTTGTCTATCCCAGCAACGGGGGATGTGGACTACTAGGTTTGGAACAAACCTTATGAACTAATAGGATGCTCAGCAGCTGTTCCTTAAAAGCAGAGAGGGTGACTGTTTCACTTTTCAAGATCTTACCAGGGAGCAAAGCTGCATCAGCCTCTCTGTCTCAAAGACGTGGTTTCTTCAGCTTCCATTTTTTAAGGTAAGCCTCTGGTTCACAAGAAAGTGCAACTGAAATCCTAAAAGTCTTCCATCATCTTGGTATTCTCTTGATTAAAACCAGTTTAATGTGTCTTCCTATTTTTAGTACCGAAATAGACATGTGAGTCACTAATTTGTTTGCCTTCTTTGAGGCTGTTGGAATGTAAAAAACATGAGCTAGTGGCCCCTGGCAGTGGGGGCTGTAAAGATGTTGACAGGCAAGCTTATAGCAGGATTATGCTACCAGGCATTACAATTACATTTCACTCAGGGAAGTTACTTTGACTTCTTTAAGTAATAGCTTTAGTTAAAAAATTCTTTAAAGCTCATCTTACCACTGTACATGTTTTGAGGATTGAATTTTTCTCATAACCCATGTACCATACCAGTGGTTATCCTGATGCTCTCTTTCACTGCAAAGGCATACAATTGTTTAATCCCATTTCCTCCCTTAATTACTTTAAAAGTACTGACAAGCACAACTGACCAATTATTAGTACTTTTTCTCATCTTATCTCATTTATTATCGGTGATGCTCTTCCATGCTGTAATTACTTCTCAATTTTTCATGACTCAAAATAGATGTACATAATGAATACAAATAGCAAATTGATTAAATGTAACATGCATTGTAGCACCAGTGAGATTGTCATTTGTTATTAATGAGAGAGATTTGTCAGGTGCTTGTGAAAAGGCTTGTGACGCACAGCAATCCAAACCTAACAGCCATAAGACTGTAGCTGACCTTCAGCAGTTTAATTGTCATCCCATACAAAAGGAAGCTACACAGGATTTTCAAGATAATTTCATATTTATCTGTTTTGGTTCCATCTTATTTTTGGGGGGGCTTTAATAGCAAAACATGCAAGTCAAGTTAACTAGGAATATTCCAGTAAATGGTGTGTCATTGTAAGGCACCAAATGTCAAAGCCGAATCTGTTTTGTAGGAGCTAAAATACTGATTTTTACAAGGCTGTAACTAAGGGAGGCCTTTGCCTGCACCAGTGTGACCAGCAGCACAGAGTCAGGGAGCTCATGCAAGAAATGCAGGAACCTGCAATCTCTACTGGATTTAAGCAGGCACACAAATAGATAGCTTTTGCATCCTTACTAACTTCCCAGCCATCAGGCCATGGGCTGCTCCAGAGCCTTGTTCAGCTGCTCCTGGTCAAACTGGTTCATTTTATGTAAATAAGTATGCATTGGAAGCTGCTCTTCTATACATTGGAGGGAAGTAGCTACTATTAGAGTAGGTGGCTTTGGGAGATCTCTTCCATACTAATGTCTGACAAGAAGTTTGTTTCATAGTCAAAAATTTTTTGTGGAAAGTTTTGGGGAATGAGGAAAGTTTTCTTTATTGTATTGAATAGAAATGGGTAGGAAGGTTTAAAAATGAAAATGGCAATGCAGGAAATTACTGCCCAACCTTGAGCTCTGAGCCTTAAAATCCAAACCTTCTTGTCCCCCACATGCAACTCCCTAACTTCAGTGTGGATCAACAAGAGGATTTTTTTCAGAATCAGAGCCTTGATAATACTTTATTTCTTTGTTGATGTACGTTGTTTTTGCTGCATTAACTTCAAAAACACTTTGCACCAGGTGAAGGTCTGACTCATGGTCAGTTTGTTTTAGCCATGGACTATACTTTCGATTTACATGTTACAGTGTGGACTTCAGTATATTTACCTGAGTGTAAGAAATTAACTGAAGATTAAACCTTGTTATTGAATTCTTTCAGTTTCTGCCTTCATAAGTGAATGTTGGGATTTTATAGGCATTACTTAAAACAAAAATTTTAAGCATAAAGCCTTTGGAGAACTAAATAAAAATGTTATGCAGTTCTTACTCACCACAAGAAGAAAAGAAACTTTGAAATTTACTCTGAAATTAGAGACTTTAATCTGCATAATTTATACACTGAGTATTCATAAAAAGGACTACAACTGAAACTCACTTGTCATCAAAAGTAGAAGGATGGAAACAATAGCTAAGACTGAGGCAGGGAAATGATGTTATGGATGTTATTTCCGAAATATTTTCTAAGGAACGTTTTCTACCAGTTACTGAGGAAATTAAGGAAAAGTGACAAAGCAACAATCATTTCCAAGTAATAGTTTGGGGTTTTTTCTTCATTATCTGTGCTGTATGCCCTCAGATCTCCTGCATTGTTCAGATTTAAAAACATTTCCTGCTGTAATAGACAAGCCAGAGACTTTCCAGGCAGGCAAGGAGGAGAGCTGGGCTCCTGCAGTGGAGCCCTTACCCAGGGCAAGGCTGGCTCTGCTGCTGCAGCTGGTACTGAACGGCCACCTTGGCCATGTCCATTAAGGGTGGGTAATTTTGCTGGCTCAGAGCTTGGTTTGATTAAATGTGTAAAAATTGGGCTCTAATTTTCAAATAACAAGTTGGACTTCCCCCATTTTGCTTATTTTGTTTTCCTGCATCCTAATCTCCCCAGAGGGAGAGCATTGCTTTTACTTGTGTTTTGAACACACTTTTGGCTCATCATGGTTTTTCCTCTTTGCCCTGCTACAGGCAGAGGTTATCTCATGAGTGCCTGTTTTATCTCCAGAAGGGATCTCATTGCTAAACAAGAGTCCTGGGCAGCATTTACACCCTTCCTCTGGAAACACTGTAAGCTTATGTCAATTCCTGCTCTCTCACACTCATGTCAGCTTGTCAGGGGCTATCATTCATTAAAAATTTAACAGAGGAAACCTGACAGGATTGGTCTCTTGGTGCTACAACAAAATAAATATTTAATTATGACATGAAGATACATTTCTACTACGTAGCTGACATTGTGCACCTAAGCACAATAATTCTCTTTAGGATCATGCACCCAGTAAAATACTTATGTAACAGGTGAATGAACCAAAGGTACAGTGAAGAATGCAGAAGAGTCCACATCTTATGACCAAAGTGGCAGAAATCCCTAGTGATTTTCTCATAAAACATGACAATTTGTGGACTCAAAAGAGTTTCAGGACTCTTGGCCCAGAATTTTTATGTATGTCTGCCCACATGTGTTGTCTATCAAAGGTCCATCATGTAAGTGGTGACACTGGACTGGTTCACCTTGGAAAAGCAGATGGTACAGGCAGGTTGGTACACCTTATACAAGACCTGCCACATTCTCCCTCTGAGCTACTTTCAAATCTGGGGCCTGCAGGCTGTCTTAAGTTAGCAATGCATCTAATACAAGTGCAAACATAAAAGGAATCTTTCCCTGCCTTTCTTCTCAACTTACAGAAATATTCTAATTAGTTATTTCAGGTGGGAAAAGGGGAAGAAATTTGGAGCAGGGCAAATGTGTGACTGTTGACTTTGCAGTAGTTCTGTCAAAAAAATATATTCTACTTTTAATACACACCATTTGGAAAGCAAAGCCCCTTTTAAAATGCTTCAGAACTCATGTCCTTTTTAATTGCCTGGAATTCATGGTGGCTCTGTGAGAAAGCCATAAACATATACAATCATAAAAACACATTTAGACAACCCAAACAGAATCAGTGCCATATTATTTTAGTTTATTATTCCTAGTGGAGTACAGATTGGTCTTCCTACTTTGATATTTATTTATACCAAGGAACTACAAGAACATAAATGCCACTCTTGGGATAATCCTAATGCTGAGGCCGAACAGAATACACATTGCATCTGTCTCATTTGCAGTAAAATGAAGGAGTGTTTAGGTGTAATCCTGCTAATGAAGGACAAAGTTGAAGGTCAGATGTAGTTTTCAGAAGAAATGTGTCACTGTGAAGCTGAGAGAACTGTAATTCTGCATTAAAAAGTTTTCTTAAAATATCAAGTAACTAAGTTGAGGAAAGTGAACATGTAGCTCTTTGTTTTTATTATTCCTTTTTCTTTGAAGCCATTCAAGGATCGTGTTCAAGACTTTAGTGCTCATATGAAAAATTAATAATGTTTTTTTTGCTAGATAGAAAGCCTTCTTATTTTGCACATGATTAACAAAGAAAACTCAATGCAAAACTGAGATACTCAGCAGGGGTGGTTCTCTCATAGTCCAGCTTACAGCTTCACACCATAACATTTATTGACATGGGAAAATACCCACTTTTATCCAAAGACAGTCAAACAGACAGGATATGTGCAGGGCTGTACGTACTGAATAACAAGGAACAGACTCCCAACAAAGGAAAATGTCAACCAAAATAAACAAACAGCCTAGCAGCAGGCTGACCCTGCACCGTGCCTCTGGGCTGTTTGCAGCCTACTGCAGAGCCAAGTGCAATGTTAGTCTTTTGCTAGTTATTGTCAGGAAGTGGATTATGAGCTGAAAGGCTGGAGGGTGACTTCAGACAGTCTGCCTGTAGCAGAAGAAAAGACAAGGACATGTAGGCAGAATATAATACATACAAGCCAGATCTGCACTCTGCTCACATGCTATTTGATTTGATATTCCTCACCTACAAAGATCTCATTTTTGGGGAAGAGGGGAGGGTGTCTGGGTACTTTTCCCACAGGGCTTTTCCCACAATGTAAAATCAGAGTAAGCTCACATGAGCTTGTCCAACTGAAAGCATCCTGCTTTAACCCTGTCGTTCCTGTGTACATCCCTCAATTTTTAAACCTTTTTGTTTTAGTCTAAAGCTTCCATGCATTTTCTGGGATTCAGAAGGGCCATCTGCTACCCACACATTCAAGAGGAAAGCCACACTGAAAAAGGTATACATTTTACAAGTTATAATGGAAATATAATGAGTTTTACTTATTTTAAGCTTAAGAAAAGATGAGCATCTGTTACTAGTATGTATTTATGATTTGTCCCCAAACACAGAAGGCCTTTATAAATATCTGTTAAATACAATGATGCACTGCAAAGAGATGAGTGGAGTTATAAACCTTAGGTCAGATTTGGGGTTTCAGGTGGCAAACAAGATTGAAGCAGATCACTCTGGACAAACTGGACCAGAAAGCTTTCTTTTTTTTTGTTATACTAGAAAATGGAGACTGGCATTCACCCCCACAGTCCCTGAACACCCCCTGCCAAATACTGCCACAATGAGCTAGGTTCCAAAAGGAGTTTTGAAAATACTACGCATAAGTACTCATTAAAGGTACAGAATTACTCTCAAATGTAAGAACTCTTCCATGTAGAAACTTGTTTTCCTTAAAACCTCATTCCCACAGGCAGCAAGGATGAAGGTTTCCCATGCAATCTGGAGTGACTCTTCCTTTTGAGATAAGGAAATTTGGGGAACATTAAAGTTGATAAGAACTGGTTTTTTGCAGGAGGATGCAAGGCAGGATGTCTAAGTCAGAATTTCTAAATTATAGAAATTAAAATAAATTATATAAAATATATATAATATATATATATAAAATTAATTATAGGGAATCTGTTACTTTGCATATAAAAAGACACAAAGCCACAAATAGAGCACCTGATAACAGCAGTTATGAGCTTTTCTAAAAGATTTCATATTTTGCCTGATTTAGTTATAGTTTGTTTGCCTGAGCAATTCTTTTGGAGTTATCCACAGTGGTGGCACCAAGATGCAGTGGCTAGTGTACAATTATAGAACCAGGTTGGCAGACTGATTGAACTGGCCAGCTGCCATTTTCACAGCAACTATATTTTTTTCTTCTGGATTTTAGATCAGATCCCTGCAGGAACAGATTGAGTGCAGTTTTTATATTGTTATTATGAATGTTTTGATATTGCAGTAATGATTTTTTCATATTTGATAATAAAGCCCTGAGATTATAGCAGTGGAAGCCTCAGAGTAGCTTTCATAATCTATTGATTTTGTGGTTTTTTTTCATGGTGAATGTCTTTTCTTTGCTATCATTGGTTGGTTGTTTTTTTAAGTATTTTTGAGGGGATTTCTCTCACTGCTTTGCCTACCACACAGTGCTGCTACATATTAGGTTTATACAACCAATGCACTTACGTTATCCAGTCAAGTGCTGCTAACCAAATAAAAGGCAGCACAATCAGTTGTTCAGTCCTGCTTCACTAAACTCAGGGAAAGCTACACTAAATAAAGGGTCAGACCCTATCTGAGAACAGCTGGATGTTTTTGATACAGTGAGATTATATCCCAGTTTTTAACTAAAAATTTAGTCAGACAGTAGGTTTTTGGACTGAATATAAATTATATCCCTAAATTGTAATCCCTCTAGAACAGGAATGGTATCGCTGTGTGTAATCTGCAAAACATCCTGATCGTTTCGGCAGGGAAGGCATGATTTGATGACAGATTTATAGTTACAGCTGTGAAGCACAGAACTAGAGATGTGCCTGCAAGGGAGAGGTGCATTGCACTCCTGGGAGCCTTCCACTCAGGGGAGCAGCTGGGTCACTGTTGCACCCTCATCAGCCAAGAAGCCCTTTCTGCCATGGCTTGTCCAAATTTAGCCTCATGCTGTTGAGTGGCTAGTCTTGGTTTGTCCATCAGCTGCTGCCAAGCAGACGGCACTGGCTGTGTTTCCCTCACCTTTGCTCAGTAAAAGTTCTAATTTGTGTGTCCTTCTGCTCCCCATTCAAAAGTCCCCAAGAAGTCTTACAGGCATCTATTTATTCTTGAGACTTACAAAGCTGTTTTACTCTGACTGAGGTTGACTGACAGGCTCAAAGGTTCCTGTAAGGCAATATGACAGAAAAATAAGAACAGACAGACAGACAGTAATGGCATGACCCTCATTTCCTTAGGAAACCAAGCTAAAAATGAAAATGTAACCTCAGACCCTTTGCTGAGGGCTTCCCTTTTGAAAGCCATGATAAGAACAGATATATCCCAGATCAGAAGAGACATGTGGAGATTACTGTATTCTTGTGACTATATTAAAGCTGTCAAGAAAAGAAAGTAATTTTGAATAACTTTTAAGTCCTCTTAAATCACCATTATTATTAAAATTATTAATAACAATGTTATTGTATTTACTTTTCAAAGGAAAAAATGGTCTCATGGCACAGCTAAAACCAGAGAGGGATACCCGAGGGATGGAATGCAGAGGTGTTCCCCTGCCCCTGCCACCTGCCCAAGGGACAGACTGAGGAGTGGGCTGCCAACCACGCAGCAGGTAAAAATAACAGAGAAAGGAGGCTGGCTTTGGTGCCCCTTCCCTAGGGAAGGTGTGCATGCAGCAGAGAGCTGTTCCATTTTTGTTTCATGTAACACAAGGTGTGTGGAGTTAACTCAGGAGAGGAAAGCTCTGTGTCCTGCCTAGACTACCCTCACCTACATATTGTGGTAGATTATGGGCAGTTTGTAACGGTTTAGGTGGATGTTCTGTACCTGAATGACTTGACTTTAAAGCTCCAATTCACCAGTGACCTTGAGAGATCCTCTCGAATGTGCTGGCAATTGTGTAATTGATGCATTTCCATACAAGGCACTAAACCCTTACATATTGGAAAAGTCATTTGGTCTGTTAGAACTTGCATGGAAAAGTACAAGTATTTCATAAGGACAAGTGGGCAGATTATTCTCAGGGTATTGATTCCACATTTTGGTCTGCTGAAAACCTGCTGCTATATAGACCTCCCTACTGGAGATGGCCATTTCAGGAAGAGACTCAGGGGATTTATTGATTAGACATGAGAACACTAATCACAAAATAGCAAAGACTGAACATGCTGTTGTGACTACCATTTGCATAAAAAGATAACACTTCAGTATTGGGAAGCGAGGACATTTCAGAACATTAACAGCAGCTACCTCAGATTGAGTCATATTCCTCACCACATCCAGCAGGGCAGCCAGGTCCTCAAGCTTCTCATTTTCCAGTGTCGAGAGAACTGGGATGACACACACGTAATGCTCTCTGTAACAAATAAGTCATCAAATACATTTGCTGTTGTAGATAGATAGAGAGCAAACCTACAAAGTAATGTTTTCTCTCTCAAACTTACTGTGTTCAAAACTCAAAAATGAGGAAGCCCTTAAAATTTTGAACAAGACTAGGCTGTTATATAGTTCACTCTTTCATAACAGTATTCATTTATTTTGTCCTTTATCTTTCTGTTCTGCCAGGGTTTCTTTTTTGTTTTGGTTTGGTTTTGGGTTTTGTGGTTTTATTTTTTTAGAGTAGCTCATCAAAGACAGCTGCACATCTTAGGCACTTGCTAGTCCTCTGCTTTGTCAGTGAACCCAGAGGCATCTCCACTGGCAACCCTAACAAGAGGATTGCAAGCTATCTGTAGAGGACAGGCAGTTATATTGCCCTGAATGGGCTTGGAGGAATCATGTCCATATATTTAATCTGGCTTGGGGCATTTCTCCCTTGTTTTACTGCTCTTTCACCACACCAGCCACCCTGTGAATATCAGAGGTCAGAATGTAGAAAATAGTTATCCAGATTGAAACCTGGACCCCAACAAAGCATTCACTTTTCAGAAGCATCTAGATGTAAAGACTGAGACAAATAATATTTTAAGTTTGTTTGTGCTAGTCATGTAGACTAGACGCAATGATCTAATCTATGCCTTCATGCACAAGTGGATGGAAACTGCACTGATTCAGGGCAGTTTGATTCAGTCCAGACTGAGCTTTTGTACTTTAGATACAATTCCCTCTGATTGTGGGCTGATGGCATGTTGTACCTCGTGCCTGCAGATCTCAGTTCCTTGCAGATGGGACTCAACAAGGTGTCTCAAGCAGCGGTAGTTCCATGAAGTGCTTTACCAAACAGAGTCCTGAAAGACATCAGACCCTTAAAACCCAGTGTGGTCTGCTCAGATACAAGCAAATTCACTTCACATCTGATGAGAGGATTTCAAATTGTTAGTTCAGTGGGAGAATCTTTCTCTTGTAGGGATGAAAAGCTCAGGGGACCTCACTCATGCTCAGTGGTCTTCTAATTAAATGTTACACACTTGATGAGCATTACATTGCAAGCCTCAAGGCTAATTTACATGTTACTACCAAAATGTCTTATTTTATTTTGCTTGTAAAAACACCATGCAGGCATCATTGCACGTCATTGCAAATGGTTTGTATCAATGATGCTTGGGTGACTCTCAAAATTACTAAAAGTGGTACATAATTACTGCTAAAAAGCCCCATACAGAACCAATAATACTCCCTCTACAACAGCTATTTTATGACTAAGATGGCTTTCCTGATTTGACTGACAATGTCAGGAACACAAACAAGCAGCCTGCCAGCAAATAAAGAATAGCTTTTTGGGGAAACAAAGTAGTTTGATTCAATTATAGTATTACATTTATCATTAAAGTGTGTGTCACTTTTCTGAGAGTTGCCCATTAATTCAAAACAGGAAGGTAGGGTGGGAGGAAAGAGAGAAAAATTAAAATAAGCAGGAGCTTGTAAGATTGATGATAGGTATGACGTCAATATAAGGTATTTACTGGCACATTTAAATGCTTTATGTTGTAAAAGTTGCTTTTAGAGATTTGGGCCATATGACTCATGTAAGTCTTCACAAAAGATGAGGGAAAAGGGAAGAAGCTTCTCAAGACTCTGGGATCTATTTAGCATATATGCTTGTGTCAGTTTCTTGCTTGGAGAAGGTTATTCCACAAGTAGCATTTCAATGCAGGCCTTTTCAATGGACTGAACTGCTGTTTCTAACAATTCTCTATTTCTTTAACACTTGACTGACATCAAAGCAATGCTAAAGCACTGCAACCATTTATTGGAATATATTAATAATAATAAATTACACTTTCATTCACTGAATTCCAGGTCTTAGGAGAATAAAGAACCTTGTGCGGATGCAGAAGAAAAGCAGAGAAATATTAGATGACTTACCCACAGTCTGCAGCAGGTGAGTGAAAGAATTAGATATAGAACCTCTGGCCTCTGGCCTTTCTTCCAAATAATCACTCCTGCATTTGTGCCACAGTAAAATGATTTTGCACATGTCCTGTCTCAGAAATATGAAAAATATATGCAATATGCAAAGCAGCCAATTGGGCTGCCTTTTGGAATATATCATCATTTATGAACGGTGCATCTTGAAACCTAAACAGATTGTGTGCAATTAATTGCAAACTGTCAAAGAGACTACAGCACTTTACTGCCAGTTTGTAAATAAAACCTGCTATGCAAAAGGAGGGAGGCAACTGAGGTGAGTTTCTGTGGATAAAGGAAAGGCAATGCGCAAATGCAATGCAACACAATTTTTACACTCCAGCCTTTAAGAATTTTGCTGACCCTGGAAGAAAATGGTGTGGTGCAGAGTCATTGAATGCAGGTAAGCTTCTCTGTAGGTAAATATTTCCATAACCTAAATGAAGAACTCCCAGCTTACTTCAGAAGGTAAAAGAATAAAGAAGTCCCCATGTGCAAAAACAAAAACATTCTTTTTATTTAAATCTTGGCAAATACCTAAGCATTTTTGTACCCTAAAGATGTGCTGAACCATGGTGATGATTATGTGCAAACAAAGCAGAATCCCTTTATGTCCCGATTATGACCCTCAAATGATCTTTGTTATAAATATACTCATCCTGGTGACTGGCCAATACCTGACTGGATTCCTTATCCAGTGCTGTCTAGCTCCCTTTGTATCACTGCTGTTACCATCCTACATCTCATTGTTCCCCTCATAATATTCAATAAATACAATATGTTTGGTGCCACTGCTGATTTGCTGAGCCAGTCAGTGGCCAGTCCAGTGACTCAGTCTTGGTCTCAGCTTCAAAAGAAAAATGATGATGCCTGTCTTTCTAGGCTTGAAGCCCCCTGGTGAACAGCATCACAAATGTGATACAGACCTTCAGTAATTACTGAAACAGCAGTTTGTCACAAGCTGCCTGCAGCACTGATGGACAATCTGCTTATGGATATAGTTAGAGGAAGAAATGTGTAAGAAAATACGATATTTGTGACAGGCTTAACTTGGATTTTTCATTTCAGGGGATGAAGTGTATATGTGGAGCCAGTGTTGATGAAGAACTAGGTACTCATTAACAATTCTTTCCACCTCTCTGGTATTTAATGTATATGCAAAAATTACTCCAGCGTAAATAAGAATTTGGCCCAAGTAGCAGCCAAATGTACATGAAGTGCAATTTGTATCTCCTCTGAAGTTCACATATAATAGCAGTTTCCAAAACAAGTAGATTTAGCCCTGGAGGAAGGTCAGATCTGCCTACATTTCCCAGTCACCCTTCACATTGGTGCTAAGGGGGTCCTTGTGATGCTCTGCACATAAAACCCCCCTTTTCTACTCCCCTGAGCCTTGTAACAGCCCACAGCTTACTGCAACGTACAGGCACTTCCCTGTGCTCTGTGAACCTGAAAAAAATGGAAATCTAAAAGTCCTCTTCATGTGAAACAGTTCTCTTTATTATTTTCTGCCCTAATCTTGGAGTGCAATTGCAGTTCTAGAAATGACACAAAACATCCAAGTCCACGGATGGTGAGGTAAATTCAGGGCTGAGAGATTATGAAAGAAAATATGGACTGATAGGCTTTGGATGGAGCTTTTCAGGGAATGAGGACACCAAAGGATGCTGTTGTGGGGGGCAGCTGCCCACACAGGGGAGACAGGCCCAGCTGGCTGCAAAACCAGAAATCCAGAACTGAGGGGAAGGAATGCACTGTTTGACCCCAGCCAAATTAATACTGACTTTTTGTTTCACAGCTCAGTATTTAAACAACGTTGCCCCAATTAGTCAATTGAAGACATTTTGTCTTCTCTGAGATGTACCCTTTCCCACACGAGTAAGATAGTTTACTTCCTTTCAGGAGTTTTTTTTTGAAACTAGATTGCACTTGGCTCTAGGGACAGCAGGTTTCCTTCAGAAATCTTTGCAGGGTTGATGGCACAAACAGCTATGTTCCTCCAGCCTTTATTGACTCCAACTGTGGAAATCTACGCGACCACTTCCCCTTGGTTGTTATTTGGTTTGTTGCGCTGCTGGAGACCGCCCGTGTTTCCCCAGGAAAGGCTCTCCAGTCTGCAGCTCCCGGAGTGTCCCTCTCGTGTCACTGGAGCGAAGTGCCCTGGGCTTGCCGGCTGCCCGGGTCGGAGCGGAGCCACTGTGGCCGCTGGCCCCGCCGGGACCCCGCACAGCACCTCCCGCTCCGACCCCGGGGGCTGCGGGACACACACAGGGGCTGCGGGGATACACGGGCTGCGGGGACACACACGGGCTGCGGGGACACACACAGGCTGCGGGGACACACAAGGGCTGCGGGACACACACAGGGGCTGCGGGGACACACCGGAGCTGCAGGGACAGACACGGGCTGCGGGGACACACCGGAGCTGCGGGGACACACCGGAGCTGTGCTTCCCAGCGCTGCCCAGAGCCCAGTGGGATTGTGCCCGAACGAGTACTGGAGGATAGGCTCTCGTTCAGAGCCACAAACAACTCCTTAAAATACCAGGAGTGCTCAGGAGATGGACGTTTGCTCTATTATGATTAAAGAAAGCAGCAGATGAACGCTGGACGTAATGACAAGCCCTGCCCTGTTTCTGAACAGCGAGCCCAAACCTGCTGAGCCTTCTGAACAACCCAGCTTTAGACCCTGACTGTTCTTTACAGTTATTTTGATGGACTGTGATGAACGCAAGAGATCACTATACATTAAAAGGAGAGCTCAGGAAGCAGTATGGAACAGTGTCCATATGCTGGCTGACAGGTTTTACCCTACAGTTACTGGGCTAGTAGTTTTCAGCCAAAAGTCAGCAGAATTTGGTTGCTACTCAGGGTTTTGCTCTCCCTTTCTCCTCTCTCAGCCACCGGAGTAATCATTTTCAACTAGTATTTTTAAGTTTTATCTTCATCTGTAGTTGTCAGTAAGAGCTCAACCCTATTTCTCTTACCACCACCACGGCAGATGCTCCTGGAAAGTGAGGAGGAGACCTCCACCACCCATGTCTCTTACCAGCAGGACTCTTCAGTGTCTCAGCTCTGGTGAGACATCTGTGTATGATGAGGAACATCAGTGCTGTCCTGGGATAACCCTGTGTATGTCATGTAGTGCTTGCATGCCACAAGAGAGTCGAACAAAGAGAGCATGTTCTTTTCTTTAGAAACAGCTTTCCTCTTCTGTTGTCCTTTGACGTGTGCCTCTCACAACAGGCTTGTGGTGCAATGTGCACTTCCCTCCTCTGCTCCTTTTAGGAAAGGCTTCCAGAAAGCTACCCACAGCACTGAAATCCCATTTGGTCTGCTTGGTTTTCACCAGCCTTATTCAGCTGCTCTGCAAGAAGAGAGAGGAATATTTTCCTTCCTCTCTGGAGTAAAGTCCTCCATTACCACGTCATGAAGTAAACAATCTGCTTGGTAGCGAAGGAAAAATGCTGACTTTAAACCTGAGATAAGGCTCTATCATTTACACTAATGAGCTCACTGGTGGGGAATTTGTAAAATTTTATGACAAAAAGTAGCTGTAGTCAGTGGTTGATGGAATTTACTTTTTTTTTCCCCTGAAAATAGACATAAGTGCTAATAATTTTTCCATTCAAACCTAGAGAGAAATAAATGCAGTGAGAATTGTCCCTGTAGAAGTTCAAAGATCTTCTAAATAATCCATTATTATTAAGATTTATTTTTTAACCATGGGTTGGTCCAAATTCTTCTGGGATGGCTATAGATCTTAGCTGGTCGAATAACAAGTAAGCTACTCAGAAGAAGCCTTTAATGAAATATTAATATTTCAGGATTGCTGGTAACTTATGGTTACAAGTTAAGCCCCTAGATCTGATAGTTATCACTGTCCTGTCAGATTTTGATTTCTGATGGAAGTGTACCCTGGGATTTATCCTGGAGTTTGCCATGGAAGTTTCTGTGCCAGACACCACATATATCCAATATGTGCAGTGAAAAGGGGGAGGTATCCAATAGCCTTTGCTATCATATACTGTCAGGGCAGAAGATGGCAAGTGCTAAGGAAATCTCCCAGCTGCTGTAGGTAACAAGGACTGGACCATTCTGTTCTGAGCCAGAATAAGCAAGTCTGGCTGGAGAGAGCAACCCTGCTATAAAACTAGCTAAAATGGAAGAAAGTAAAGAAGTGAGATTAAACAAAGAACAATAGAGATGTCTCAGCTAAAGGTCTGGAAAACTCTCAGGTTGGCATCCAGGAGACATGAATGTTTCCAGCATGTTTTTTCTCATTTTTTGTTTTTGTTTGCTTTTAGGTTTTGTTTGTTTTTTTCATTTTTGTTTGGTTTGGATTTTGTTTTGTTGGGGTTTTTTATTGTTGTTGTGGTGGTGTTGTTGTTGGTTTGGTTTGGGCTTTGGTGTTGGTTTGGTTTGGGCTTTGGTGTTGTTTTTTTTCAGTATTTGAGGTATCTAAACATAGTCACTTGTTCAACACCTGGAAAAGCTGTCCAGAGATGCATTTTAGTGCACTGGCTTCATTGCCTGTGACCACTCACTGCTGCATGCAGACAAGAAATTGGTCCTAATGAAACTTTCTGTGTGCTGGTTGTACCCCCGCAGCCTTGCTTTCTACCTGTGTTTCTGCAGTGCTCTCTCAGCCACCTCATCCTCCTAATGGCCATGGTTTTAAGTCATCACTTTGATAGCAATTTGGGAAAGGGTGCTGGGGTGAACATGGAGACTTGTTTGGGGTTTAATGCTGCTGAAAAGGAGAGACAAAGAGGATGTAGCAGAAAGCAGAAAAGTGTATGGAATGGATACAAGAGGGACAGCTGTTTTATGGGCTGTCACTGATGTGTTTTCCAACTCTATGAGTCCTGCAAGCACTAGGAATATGACAGACCAACAAAAAGGATTAGTGTGAGAGACTATGAGAAGCTTGTCTTCTATGCAACTGATCACAATTATTATAATATTTCAAGAGCATATCTCATTTTTTCACAAAAACATTGTCAAATGCTTGGCTATCGTATCTTTCTCTTCATCACAAGATCTGAATTTTCTGCTACTTAAAAGTTTGTCTACCTGTCTCCTTCCCTCCATCCTGCCCATCACTTCATACCCAATACAGAAATGCTGAAGTGTTGCTGTTGCTGTTTTTCCCTGAGAAGAGCAACCACTAGAGGGAAAGATGCACACAGAAGAGTTCTGCTCAGCACCTCTGGGGCTTCCTCTGTAAGTGAAAAATAAATCAGAATTTTACCCACCATTTGTAAGGTGGCCCAGTTTATCCTTTCAGACAAAGTACACTGAATGAGATTATTTTTAGTACTGCAGTTGCACCATACATCCTGAAACACAGCCAAAATTAAGGGCCAGGGAAAAAAAATCATTGGCTAAATTACACAGAGGAGATTGGATTACCTGTTCAAACAGAGCTCTTAATTCTGCGTATAAATAGAATCCACAAATATAAGTGCACCACAGTAGAAAATAAGGCCAGCCAACAGCCCCTAATAACCCTTAATTATTAGGAGTTTCAGTTAACATTTGGACAGCTTTGGTGTTAATTCTTTTAAGTTTGAAGAGCCAGCATGACTGAGGTGGCCCCATTTACAATCAGAGTGAGCACACACGCTGTTCCAGTCCATGCTGGCTTTAGCTGAGTGTTCTCTGGCAGCTGGGTTTGGGATTTTGCCCTGTTAAAATATAATTACCTATCTGAATGGGAACTAATTTACAGCTTGAGTTATTCATTTGTAACAATGCACTTGTTTTGACAGAAGTCTATGACAAGAAAAACAAATCAAGCTCCTGACCTTGGCATCATCGCTCACTTAGGAATTTTTTGTACCTGAAAGAAAATCTGCTGATTTCCCATGCAAGTAATAAATCATCTCACGTCATCAGTAAATACAGCAACAGATCCTGTGCATGCCATCAGTAAATACAGCTGTAAAACAGACATCTCAAGGTAAGACTGAAATCCAATGTTACTTTAAAAAAAAGAAAAGCTTGATAGTGCTATACTACACATGAACAATTATGGTTGTATAAACCAGAATGTTTTAACAGTTGTCTCAAGGATGGTGTTTTCAAATGTATTTAGCAGTGAGCTAATATTCTTTCCCAGTTTTAAATTTGCCCCATATATGGGAGATCAGAAGCCAAACACTGTATATTACAGGCAGTCAGTAAATGCAGCAGATGACATTTATTCAATGTTATTTTAAGAAGCTGTTTTGTTCTTCAAAATACACAAACCCAAATACCTGTGTAGCCCTAGGATCCCTCAAGGTAGATAATTTGATATTAATTTAGTGCTGCAATCCACCCTTAAGATTGTGCAACCATTTCCCCTTTGACCTTCTGTTCACAACTACCCATACCCACCAAAAATTTCCACTCCCGATATTTGGGTTTGCCACTATTTTGAACTGCACAAGTTGAATTTTTATTTCAACATTTTATCACAATATTTTAGAACATTTCAAAACACATGAAGGTACAGGGAAAACACTAAGCTTATTTTGTTTGATATTCTCTAGCCTGAAGCGAGGTCTGAAAGTAAAAATCAGAATTCTTTTTCTGTAGGAAGGAATGCATGATTAATGTTGGGAAGCAATCTGGTTTCATTTGATCAAATAAAATTACAGGGTGTTTAGATATGAATATAGACAAATGCTCAGCTGGCAGTTATTGTCAGGGGCACACCCTGGAAAGCATATGCACTGTCTAGGTGTCCATGCTTTACTCTCAGCCATGCCCTCTTTCTCCTGCAAGCACAAGTGGTCACGAGAGAATTCTCCTGGCCTGGTGGTGTTCTTCCCTGGCACCTGAACCAGCCTGTCCGTGCCATCTTCTGTCTTTTGTCTGCTGAGCATGACCTGCCCTGGCAGGCACATGGCACAGCAAGTCTCTGGCCTGTCCTATTCTACAGGGTAATTTCTGCTGGATGGCACCCTAGAAATTCATCTGCTCCTACCGTGCACTCTCTCAGAGAACTCAGTCTGCTCTCTGAGATACCTTCATTGCTTGCTGTGGAAGCTGAAGGTGACACCATAAGCAAATCACCATAAATACCCAACCTCTCTTACAACAGCAAATCAGATGGTTGCAGATAGGCCACAGTGTGGATCAGCAAGAGCTGTTTTGCTCTAAATCTCATTTTCACTCATCTTCAGACTTTGTAGAGAATCCCAGCAGATGCTTGGGAAGACAAGTATCTTAAGTTTATACAGGCATATATGAATCCCTGAATTGCTTTTTGCTGTTTATACTTCATAAACTAATATAGCAGTGAACAAACTACATTTTCAGAACTGTGAACAAACTGAATTTCATATGTTATCCAGTTATGGGCCAGACCTTGCATTTCTTACTCAAGAAGGATTAAATCAAAAGGCAAGTAGTCAGTGAAAAGGTGATTTTATACATAACTAGCTAAAGTCTTGCTGAATTATTCCCTCAAAGGAAAAATAAAGGTTTCCAGTAGATTTCTCTGTACTTATTTTCAGAGAAGCTTATGCTTTCCCCCTTAGAGGCTTTCTTCATAAGTGAAGCTGAAGTTATGTCTAGTGAGATTGAGTTTCTAAGGATGATTTTCCTAAAACAGGATTATGGCTCACTGAGAGTGTAATGAAGGGCAGGTAATACTGCTGCTCATGATTTAAACTGCTTTGTGGCTAAACTACATTTTGGTTTCTACAGATAACAGTTTAGTACCTCTGAGCTTTAAATTTACTTCTGTAAGAGGTAAAAACCAGATGATTTTGGTCCCTCCATAATTTTTTTTCTGGAACAAAATAAGCAGCCCTGTTGTGATCTGAGCAGGATACTAACCAGTCCTGAAACAGTTCTTCAGAAAATTAACAAGGATCATTCAATTATTTTCTTCCCTGCAGAAAGTTTTTTCTTAAAAGCAAACATCAAAGAGCTCTGCTTGACAAATAGGTTAGTTTCAGTCTAACATACGCAACATCTATTAGTTTGTTAATACCTTGACACCATTTCCATTGTATATGAATGACAATTACCCTTTTGTACCTCAATGACATTGATTAACAAGGCAGTTTGTAATTAAATGGGTAACATAATTCCTGGCCCTCTGTAAACATCTGGATTCGAAAATCTCCACTCCTAACTGAGAGTCTCTGCCACACATCACTAATTATGCCATGTTCTTACATATCAGTCCCTACATCCTCCTGCTGAGCCTCTCTTCTTTTATCCCCAGTACGAGTGAGAGACTGTTGTCAATACAGAGAGAATCAACATAACTGCTTGGCGCTGCATGTGACATTTAATGAAAATGAATTCATGTCTAATTTGCATGGCGGGTGTTGCTTTACTACAGCCAGAACTGCAGAAGCTGGGTGCTACAGCGCTAGCCAAGTGTGCAGGACTGACAGGCAGTGGCAACGAGGGTGTCTGGCACAGGAATCCTTACATGTCCCCCTTGCCTGCCTGTCCCACTCCTGTGTGAGGAACAGGGCTTCTGGTAAAGTGATTGGTTCATTCTTCCAGGCCCTCTTGTTCTTTCTAGTAATTCCATCCATCAAAGCCCCCAGAGTGGTCAAGGTGGTTGTGGGGGGGGGAAGGCCCACCCAGCCTCCTGCCAGGAGGGTCACCACTAAACATCAGCAACTTGCAGCTCAGGAGGGAAGACCCTTCTGGATTCAAATCCACAAACTACAAATAAAGAACTCCATAGCACAAAAAAATTGACTCCTGCCATGCAAAAGAAGAGTCTTACAAGAGAAATATATGAATATTTTTTTTTACATAAAAAGAGCCCTGCATGCTGAAAGAACATGTATGAGTTCTTTTGAAATAGGCACTCAAAAAAATTAAAAGGGCAGAGCTGTGTTCCTTCAGTTTCCACTACCCCATGTCATTTCACCAATACAAGGATGAAAAATGCTCATTTTCGCTGATTATTATTTCCTTTAGCCTTATTAGCATCCCTTAGAAATGTTAATTTTATTTTTAAGTTTCTGATTCTGACTCCAGACTCAGTTAAGACCATCAGCAGTACTAATACATTTCAAATCTTAAGCTTGTCTTGAAGTCAAACATGAAGTGGCCCTATCCCATTCACTTTTATCTCATTTTCTACTTCTCAGGACAGTTTTTGTTTCTATTTTATTATCTCCCCAACTCCTTTCTCACCACTGTCCTTCCCCTGTAATCATTTTGCCACTTATTTGGTGTCCAGAATCCTCCACTGCTGAATGGCTAAAGTAAGTGCGTGGTACTTTGATCCTCCCCGAGGAGGCTGCTGATGCCATTGGTTACCGCTGCATCCCGTCCCCTCAGCGCCAGCCAGTACCAACCCACGGGCAAACTCCGCTACTTCCCACACTCTGAGCAACTTTACAGACACGCGTTTCACTTAGCAGGGCGGTAATATGAAGAAAGTTTTATTTAAAGGAGTTTTCAGAGAGAGAGATCGATTCACCCGGTAAAAACTTATGAATCACACAATCGAACAGCACAGTAAAATAAACTAAAGCCGTTACCAAAATTCATAACGATTTGCACAGAAGCCCACTTTCGGATGTTATTCAGTTTCCCAGACAGGATGCTACAAACTCCATGTAAGTTTTTATCTCTGAATCTAAGTTATAACTTTGGAAACAGATCTGCCAGTTAGAAAATTACTTTGTTCCAGCTGTTTGTTTCTAAAGGTTCATCGGTAAATCTCTTCCTTTACAATCCCGGGTGATGATTTTTTGACAGCACATCCAGAACTGGTCAGATGTCCATCGCGACAAAGCAATCTTTGCACTTCAGGAAACAGCGACGGCCTTAAAACCGCGCTCTGGGCTGGACCCATCCGAGGGCAGGGCACGGAGCCCGGCAGGGCGGGGGACTGTCCCTGACAGCGGGGTGCTCTGCCGGCCGGGAAAGCCTCTGGACGCTGTCAAAGTTTCTTGCTCGGGAAGCCTTGCGCTTTGTTCCTTCCCGGGGCGCGAACGAGACGGCTGAAGGAGACAGCGGAGCGCGGACACCCCGAGAAGGGGGACCCGTGTTGTCCCATCCCTCGGCGCGATCTCCGGCGGGGCGGGCGGGCTCCCCCGCGGTGATGCTGCGGCTGCTCGGAGGCGGCGGCGGGCCCCGCTCCCCTCCGCCCTGCCCCGAGCTCCGCGGACAGCCGCGGTCCGCCCCGCGGGGCGCTCAGCCCGGCTTTGCCCGGGCCGAGCCGAGCCGAGCCGCTCCACGGGACTTCTGGAGCCCCGCGTCCCCGCCCCGCCGCTCCCCGGCGCTCCTACCTGCGCGGCGCGGTGGCGATGCGGTGCGGTGGTGATGCGGTGCGGTGCGGTGCGGTGCGTGCGGCTGCCGGGCACCTGCTCCCGCGCCCGCGGCCGCGCCGCCCCACAAAAGCGGCGGCGGCGGGCGGCGGCGGGCGGACTGCGCGGCCATTGGCGG
>JAWWEE010000018.1:7277082-7569548 GCA_035221455.1 Xenops minutus | reverse complement strand
CGCCCGGCCCCGCTCTCCCCGCACCGCAGCGCTGCCGCGCCGCGCTATGTGTGCCGGCGCTCCCGTGCCTCCTCGCGGCCGCTTCCCACCCGGCGGGGCGCGCCCGGCCCCGCTCTGAGCGCGGCGGGGCGAGGGGAGCGAGCGGAGCGGAGCCTGGACGTGCCGGCCGGCGCGGCGCGGAGCGGCGCGGAGCGAAGGGAGCGCGGCGCCATGCGGGGCCATGCGGGGCTGGGGCTGGGGCTGGGGCTGCTGCTGGGCGCGGCGTGGGTGGCGTGCGGGCAGAACGAGACGGAGCCCATCGTGCTGGAGGGCAAGTGCCTCGTGGTGTGCGACTCCAACCCCACCTCCGATCCCACCGGCACGGCGCTCGGCATCTCCGTGCGCTCCGGCAGCGCCAAGGTCGCCTTCTCCGCCATCCGCAGCACCAACCACGAGCCCTCCGAGATGAGCAACCGCACTATGATCATCTACTTCGACCAGGTGGGGCGGGCGCGGGGGGCCGCGGGCGCGGCGCCGCGGCAGAAGTTGCCGGGGAAGGCGGCGGGGCCGGGCCGGGGACGCGCCGCCCCGCGGGGCCCTGCCCGCGGGAGGGGGGGCGCCGGGGGCCGGGGGGCAGCGGGGCTGGACGGCAGCGGCCCCGCGCTGGTGCTGACGGTGCCCTTCCCTTGCAGGTACTAGTGAATATCGGCAGCAACTTCGACTCGGAACGGAGCACTTTTATCGCGCCCAGGAAAGGGATTTACAGTTTCAATTTTCACGTGGTGAAAGTGTACAACAGGCAAACCATCCAGGTCAGCCCCGAGCGCCGTCGCCTGGCTCCGCGGGCATCGCGGGAGGGAGCGGACGGGTCCGCGGCCCGGCGGGGCCGGAGCTGTGCGGGCGGCGGGGCGGGGAGCGCCGCGGGAGCGCTGACCTGCGGCGCTTCGCCGCCCGAGGGGAGGGTGCCCAAACAGCTGTGGAGCCGCACCAGGCCTCCACTCGGCCGCTGCCCGCATGAGCCGTCCCGGGACGAGAGGCAGTGGCCCGACGGCTGCCTGCCGCCCCCTCCCAGCCTGCCCGGGCCCGCGGGCTGCCCGGTTCCGCGGGGCGCGGGTGGGAGCATCCCTGAACAGAGCCCATGGGAACAGCGGCCCCCGGTGGGTTCCACACTCACTCTCTAGTGGCAGAAGGTTTCATAAGGATTTGGGGTTCACGGAAGCTCCTATAGCATGGATGCAATAATGAATCTCTGTGTGTATATGCAGCTACCCTATACATACCTTTTGTATATGGTTCGATGCGTACACACCTCTAGGTAGGGTTAATTAATTACCGGCCTGAAGCCAGATAGCATAACTGAGACAGGAATGGCAGTGTAGCAATGCACATTGCAAAGGTGAATATGGAGCTATATAACACCCTTCTGGTGTAAACGGCTTCACACCTCCAGATTGGGCAGGTAGTGTATTATTAATGTGGGCTATGCAGACCCGGCATCATTAATTCGAGCTGACCAGAGCTTATTGACTGTTGTAGCATATTGTCTTTGCTGCCTAACAAAGGAAAACTACCTCTTGAATACACTTCAAAGGCGCTGACTCCGGCTGCTGTGGCTCTGCTCCTCGCTGTCTCTGAGGTTTCGCATAAAGCCATCTTTCAATAAGTACAAGCAGACCTCTTTTCATAGCCTGAAAACACAGGCACCCTATTGAAATTCTCCAAAATAGGATCAATGTCCTGCTTTATATGCACCGGGTGTTTTGATGTGGTTGTCGGTCTAAAACAGCGGTGAAAGACTTCTTCCTTTACAGTACATACCTTAGCTGGGTTCAGATTGGTGTTTCTTTTTTATGCGACTGGAGTTTCAGCTGTCAAAAGAGGCCTTTTCTTAACTAAGCATCTCGCCTGCTAGGCGAGTCCCAACGGTGTCCTTTTCTGACTTTAATTGACGGAGGGCTTTGTTTTATCTTGCTCCTTAGGTGAGTTTGATGCTAAATGGGTGGCCAGTGATTTCTGCCTTTGCAGGGGACCAAGATGTGACCCGAGAAGCTGCTAGCAATGGAGTCCTGATTCAGATGGAGAAAGGAGACAGAGCTTATCTAAAACTGGAGAGAGGAAACTTGATGGGAGGCTGGAAGTATTCAACATTCTCTGGATTTCTAGTGTTCCCGCTTTAAATCACTTCTCATCCAAGAAAAAAGAGAGATCTCTTACAAATTCCCAAGTCATAGCTGGGTTTAAAGAGTCATGGACAGCAGACTTTTTACATTCAGATATTAAAGAAGCTAAATCCTGCTTAGGTTTGTGTACATCTGCTTTGAAGAATTACTACTTATTTTTGTTGTGTTGCAGCCAACAGGCGGGAGACACTATAATTGATCAAACCCCCATTTATATTCTTCTCTCTCCTCCCACAAAATTAGTTCCCATCTCTGTGTCACTGGTGTAATCTGCCATCGTTCCCCCATGGCTTCTGCCTCACACAAGTAGACTTTAGGTATTTTCATTGTTCTTTACAGCATATTTTGTAGTTTTGTTTTTAAAACATGGTAATCTTGACTCTTTCTCTGAGTTTAACTTTTAAAAAAAAAAGCAAAGTATTTTTTGAATACATGGATGCCATGATGGAAGGGAAAATGCAATTCTTGCTGTGTGCTGGCTGGCAAAAGGAAAAATTTCTACATGAAGAACTATTCACAGCCAAGGCTGACTAGAGTATTTCAATATTTCTATGTAATTCTGAGTGATTGTGAAATTTAAGGCTGCTAAATGTTTTGATGCTTGTTTTGCTCTTGTACAATGTGGCCCAACCAAACGCCAGGAAGTATATTGAACTTTTACTATTACTCTGTAATATATGTGTGAATATCGAAAATTAATTTTTGCTTTAATTCAATAAAGTTTAAATGGGACTTTTATTTTTCTTAACCAGAAATAAGGTTTCTCAATGCAGGTAGGTGGGGGGAGGAGGCTCGGCACAGTCCCGGGGCTGCGGTGCTGGGACGGATCGGGCGGGCCACCCCCCGTATCCCCTGCCCCGCAGCGCCCCCGCGCCGGTCCCGCAAGCCCCGCGGGCGGTGCCGGCAGCCCGAGCGGACCCGTCGCTAGGAAGTTTCTCGCCGACTCTGATATCCACTTATTTATAGCATTTATCTGTATTATATTCTGTAAACCAGATCGCATTTTATACGGCCGTCTAAAAACACCTGACCATGTGCACTCGATGCTGGTACTATTGATTCGCTAGTATTATTTGTTTACCGTCTTTTAAAGATGTAAATGCTATAATTTTGCAGTACTCAAAGAGATTACTACTTTTATTAAAAGGTGCGTACGAGGATTTCGATTGTATCTAAACTTTAATGTGAAATAAACCGGTGAAACGACCCCCGGGCTGTGTGCGTGGCGGTGCGGGGCTGCCCCGCGGCCCGGCTGCGGCTCTGGCGGGGCCGCACCATCTCCCGGCGCTCGGGACGGATTTTAATTAGCTCCAAGCAGGAGCGGGAGGGGGGATTAATACGAGCACAATAAGCAACGCTTCTCGCTTTATTCACAGGTTCTGCCTTGGAAACAGACCGGCGGGGCGGGCGGGGACGCGCTCGGCGGAGGGGCGGCGGCGGGGAGCAGGGCCGGCCGGGCTCAGCCGCAGCCGGAGACAGTGGCGGCCCTTGGACTGCTAGCGGAACACGCCAGCCTCCTCTCAGCTCCAGCTCCTCTGTCGCCCAGGGGTGCGGGGACCAAAACTCCTTCTGTCCCCGCGGCTGGTGACTGGCGCAGGTGGCGATTCGCGCCCCGCAGGAGCGGTGAAGGCGCGGGCCGGCCCTCCTGAGCCCCCGCCAGCAGCTCGGCGCCGGCCAGGAGCCGTGCGAGGGAACAACGCAGATTTATGAAGAAGGAATAATGACGGAAGGCAGCTGGGCTATGTTCAGCTGGAGTTACAAACTGCCCAAGACAGCTCAGGAGTCTCGTTCTTCGGCCGCACGCTCCCGTCTCAATGTGAGACTCTTCACCGCTCTCCCTTGAAGGCTCGCACCGCTCCCGCACCGCCGTGCCTCCCTCCCGCGCGGCTCTCACAGCCGCGCCCCTTTCGCGCCCCCCCCGGCTAGCGAAAGGTATGGACAAGGCAAGCGGAGCCGCTCCTGCCTCCCGTGACCGCGGCGAGTGGGCAAAGTGGGCCAAAAAAAAAAAGAGGGGGGCGGAACAACAATTACTGGGTTGCAAGAGAAAAGACAGCAGCCTTGTGCCCTCCCTGCGACGGAGCCAGGCGGCAGCTCCCGGTTGGGGAACCCCCGGCCATCGCCGCAGGTGCGGGGGCTGACGATGCTGATGCTCATCTTTTGTTTTTCGGGGTTTTTTTTCTCTTCTTTTTTCCCTCGTCTCCCTTAACGCGAAGCAAATAAACCCGCCACCTTCCACTGAAAGTTTTCCCCCTGGTTCCGAGCCTCTCATTAATATTGTGCAGCTGGAAATTACATTACTCCAATCGCAGCAAATCGCGGCTCTGCGGCTGTTAACAACTCGCCGCCGTGGCTGCTTGAAACAGACTCGTGCGCTACCCCGCACCCAGCGAGCCCCGCACCCCGGGCCGCGGGGAGGGCCGTGGCTTACTGCGGCTTTGCTGTGGAGGTAGAGCCGCCCCGGACCCCCGTGTCTCTCGGTCGCCCCGTCGGGCCGGCCAGCCCTTGCCGGTGCCCCGGGGGGCGCCCTGGCCCCGGACGGCGCTGCCGCCCCGTGTGTCCGCCCGGGCGGGCGGGTCCCGCCGCCTCCCCGTCCCGGCTCCGCCCGGAGCCCTCCGGAGCTCCCCCGGACCGCGAGGGGTATGTCCGATTTACTTCAGCAGACGGGCTGTGTTTTAAACTGCCCCTTTTCGCCATCGCTATGACCCCGGCGGTCAGAGGACAGGGTGCCGGCCCCGAGGGAGGCATGCCGTGAAGGTTCCCCCCGGTCGGAGCCCCCCGGGGGCCGGCGCTGCCCCGACGGGGCGGGCCGGGCGCGGGGCCGGCCGGTCGCACCCCGCAGCCACCGCCGGTGCTTTGGCCCCGTGTTTGTGGCAGGGAAATGTCAAATGGGCGCTTGGTTGCACCCCCGTGGGGTCCGTCCTCCTCCTGGAAAACGCGTATTCCAGGAGCGTGTGGGGGGAGGCAGCGCTGCTTTCCTCGTGGGGCAATGCTGGGCCGCGCGCCCCGCAGGGCGGCTTCTGGCACGAGGAGGGGCTCTGAGGGGGCGCCCACCCCAGGAGGGGCTCTGAGGGGGCGACCAGGGGCCATTTTGAGGGTTGGAGCCGGACACGTCGCGGTGTCCAGCTGGGGCACCGCCGTCCGGGCTGCGCGGAGCTGGGCGCGGATGAGGGACCGGCTTTGCTCGATGGCCCCGCACGACCCCTGAGCAGCGGGTGGGAGCCACGAACAGCCCTGGCACTGAGGGGTCCCTCACAGGGAGGCCGTGTCCCCTCAGGGCTCCGGCGGCCCCGGCACTGCTCGGGGCTCGAGGACGCGCTGCCCTCAGGAATGAGCAGCGCTGCTCTGCGCCCGGCTTTAATGTGTTTTCGGTTGATGTAAGTAATGTCTGATTGAATTTATTGCTGATTAGCGTTGAGCATCAGTTTACACAACAAGAAATTATGTTTTATTCAGTTCATTAGCATGTCTAGTGTTTGGTTTATGAGCATATCACTAATGGTAATGACCAGTGTTGATTGATTTCTAATGTGAATATAATTACACAATGTAGGGGAATTAAAGGAAAAATCCACATTTTTAATTGTTGGGGTTTTAGGGAACGCGTGTGGGGGCGAGGGGGTGGAAAGGGAGAAACAAACCAACTCTCTTATGCGCAAACGATGCGAATGTACAGATTAATGACTCCAGCAGGAGACGGGGAGTTTGGTCCAACAGCAGAGCAAGACAAATGCAGTTAACTCTGGGAATAGTTAATGCACACTCGACATTGCAACCATAATTTCCCCTCGTCTGCCCCCCGGGTACCGCTGGAAGCCCAATAAGCCGGTTCGGAAGCGGCGGTTCCCGAGGAGCCAGCGGAGGCAGGGCTTCGAGCGCGGCCGGGCAGGCGCTCCCAGCCCCGCCGGCGGCTGCGCCGCTCGCAGGCACCGCCGCTGCCGGGCGCGGAGAGATGCGCCCTGCCCGGCTCGGGGGGCAGCGACCGCCGCAGTGCCGCCCCTGGCTGGCAGCGCCCTGCCCGCATCCTTCCTGCGAGCTGCACACGGGCACCGGCGAGTGCCGGAGAGCCCTGGCGGGAGCAGGGCGAAGGGCTGCAACAGGTAAGGGGAGCCGAGCGGGACTGCCTGGGCCAGCCACCGGCGGGGGTGGTTTAGAGGCAGGGAGGGAGGGGACAGTAGTGTGACGATGAGGGTGAGCAGGCTGGAAGCAGCTTGTGTACCTCATCTATACTCTTTGTCCCTGAGGGTGAACTCTGAGAATCTCCTTTCCACTTGAAAAGTGGTCTTGGAGGGGAGAGATCAGAGCATTTTGTTGGAGTCATCTCCAGTGGCATATGCAGGGTGAGAGCTCAGGTTCTAAGGGAGCCCCTGTAGTGCAGAAATCCCAGGGGTGGTGGGGACCTGTAGAACTTATTTTTTTGCCTTTCCTTGCACAGGGTCAGTGAGTGAAGCGTGCCATGTACTCTGCCAGATAAGAGTTGCCAAAAGGCCTCTTTTGTTGCTTGCCCCAAAAGCAAAGAGGCCTTGTGTTTTTGTGGAGAGTGAGACAGTCTGTGTGCCTTGCTGTTGGAGGAGAGGGCTCAGGCAAGGGTAGCAGTAATCAGTCCCTGTGTCTCGGGGCATTGCACCTCTCTGTGCTTTCAGCACTCACTGGAAACCCAGCCTGCACTAGGGGTATCTGCATCTGGTGTACTTCCTTCACCTTCCACCTGACCTCCAGGCTTCCTGGGATGTTTTCCTAGGATATAGGGCAGTGGGATGCCCCTGCTCTGGTGGTCCTGGGTCAACAGCAGTGTTGGTCCCAGCTGTGTGCATCGGGGTGCAGAGTGTTCTCCCTCTCCCCATGACAACTTTGAGCCTTCTGTTGGACAACTAAGGAAGATAATGCCATTTGTCTTTCTGCAGCTTTATTCATGTGGTGGTGGGGAGATGTGGTAATGAGCCGTGTCACACTTCATCACTTGCACTTAGTTTCTTACCTTATGGGATTCCTAAAATGAAACAGTTGTTCCAAACTCAGGACATGTCTGAGATGCTGAAAAGCCCTGTTTGGGAAATTTTCCTTCAGGAGGGAATTGTGGAGCTATTGGAGAATGGCTCCAGCATTGCATGGACATGTAGACTTGAAAAGTATTCCCAAGGGTCTTCCTGCCTTTTGTGCCTGGATCACTAACAAAAATGGATTCAGACTTAGTACTGAATCTTCCTTGCAGCATTCTGCTCTCAACACTCTGGTTGTTGGTGACCTTCTAATTGACTGAAATTCTGCTATGCTGTCAGAAGATTTGAGGAAGAGATGACAGAAGAGTTTGAGCAAAATAAAGATGGAAGATGTGAATAATTGTCAGTCATGTTAGTAATTTATGCTGTGTACAGTATGTTAAATGAAATACAACTTCAGTTGTATTTCCAGGGGTTTTTTTTGTCTGCACAACACTCATTTAAGGACTAGAGGTTCACGGGAGGACTCCTGCTTTGTTTGCAGTCAGTAGTCATCCAGCTTGTAGTGGAAATCCTCTTTTCATTGTTGGACTTCATGCTAATAATTGTAATGTGTTTTCAATGTTTTGGGCTTCAGGGTCATTCAAGTCAGGGCCATCCTGCTTGAGCTGCTTCTGTACTGACAGTGTTTTTCAATTTTTCCAGTAATAATAACACTATGAAAAAGGTATTTTAAGTGGAAATTAAGATAGTCACGAACCTTTTCTCTTAGTAAAGCTCCCGTGCCACTAATTGCATGATAGCTGTGTTTGGTGTTGCTGTCACCAAAGCAGGTCAATACTTCTTTCTGTTATGAAATAAAAATACTGAGTCTTAGGGAAAAAAAGTTATGATCATGTCATATTGCTCACTGTACAGTTTTTTCCTTCAAAATTTCTTGTAAAACACTACAGGATATTGATCAGACTGCCTGATATGTTGACCTTATAAATACCATTTCCACAGCCAAAAAACAAAAGCAGAAATATTTTGTTCTTTGCCATGCATATGGTACTATTCCTGATTTCATAATTCAAATCTAGTCCACAGGACTTGAAATTTCATGGGTCAGTTATCCTTACTTACTTTGAGTATTTTGCAATTCTTTGTCACATATTGAGTCGTGTTTTAAAAGTATTGATTGGCATCGATTTATAATTCCCTTCTGAATGTTTTTATAATTTCTTGGTTTTGTATCGCCCAGCTGTCAATAGAGTTGAACCTCCCTACAACTCTGTCTGTTCAGGTGTGGGGAAGGAGAATGTCTCTTTTTAATCTGGTTTTATTGTTCTTTTGCTGTCTTCTGAGTGATTAACTTCACTATTTTAGTCTTCGAAGAGCCTTTCCAAAGGCTCGATTATTCGTACAACCCAGAGGACTGCAGCTTCTAGTTTTGAAATACCTCTTTTGAAATGGCAGGACCACCTCTTTCCAGAAGAGTGAGATGAGGCTCAGCAGTTATTATATATGTAACAGGAATACTAATTGGGGTAGCTGTGAGGTTTGTCATGTGGCCAGCCTCTTGCAGTGATGTATTGAGTAGAGATCTTCACTGAGTTTCCTGCAATATTCCCAGGTCCCTGTTGTGGCTTGATTAAGCTAATTGAGAGCCCTGCTAGTAATTAACCACCATTAATATACATAAACTTTCCAGCTTTGCATTTAGCTTATCGTGCACATGAAAAATTGCACAGCTCTGACCAAACTCAGAATGAAATTGTTTTCCCATACTGAACTAAGACATCACTGAGTCTTGAAGCACTGATTTCACATAGCATTTTGACCTGTGAAAGGATCTTCCTTTTTTAAAGTAGAGGTGCCAGGGCTCATTTTATAAGATACGACTTTAAATTCCAGTGGGTCATTAAATGAGCTTTTTCTGCTGACATGAATTTGCATAGCTGTGTTGCAGTGCAGATTCTCGCGACTTATTCTGCCCGTGGGATCTTAGAGCAGAAGCCAGGAAACTGTGCTGTTACAGAAACACATCCCAGTGCCATCTCCTCAGCTGTTGTGGACAGTAGATATACTTGCACGAGACAAGGATTATTTGCATTACTAGGACTTTTGAAGAAACACATTCATGTTTCTTCTCCCATTTTAATTTTTTTCACGTGACCTTACATAACACAGCTGAATTCTTTTGACCAAGCTTTCAAGCTTGTGTAAAGCTTCTGGATAACTGTGGAGGAATTTAATTCCTTTCATGGCAAACATAACCTGTTCTAGTCCCATGACAAACTTTTCCTACTTAGAATACTTATATTTTATTAAAGATGCCAAAAAAGAATAAAATCCATTAAAAGCATTGAAACTTAACATATCAAGTAAGGTATTTGCTTGAATAATATCTGTTATTATTTTTCTCTTGAAATGGTAGATGGTTTTATGAAGAAACCATCTCCCCTCTCTCTACCAAAAGTCCTTCAGATGGTACTGAAGATTTGAATACTTGTTCTGGGAAGTGGGAAAGGAAGTAGTTGAACTGTTCTACAACTGTTTTAAGACAAAACAAGTAAAGTGCTTACATAAATGAGTAGAACAGAATATCAAGGACAAATACAATTTTTGTTTCTGACACAGTTTTGTGTCTTTTTATGGCAGAGATGGACATGATATAAGGTACTACTGGCTCCTTAGAAACCAGGCAAACTGATGCTTGGGTTCCCTAGGCCAGTTAGTCAGTACCCACAGGTTTGGTCATGACTGCTTTATGCTCATGACAGTGATAATGCAGCCAAATCCCTTTAGCAGCTGCACAGATCAACTGCAGAATGATAATTTTAGCTTAATGTTTAAGCATGTTCTTAATGTTCCCTTACTGTGATGTGTTTTGAACAAAGATGAAAATGTTGCAAATACGATGTTGGGGTGTTGCTTGTAAATTAATGTAATTAGGAGGTGGTCTGATTGATGCTATTAATGTCAGCATGTTCCAGAGAAGGCAGGGCTGTTCATTCAGGTTGGCTTCACATGTATTCACTTAATTTGAAGCTGTGTGAATATATTTTATATTTTCCAAATATATCTGTCACATCCTACCTTAATGGTGACAGCACATCATATCACACTGTGTTTCTGTCTCACTGTGTCTACACTAGTGTCTAATGAATGCTTCTGCACAAAGGCTGTTGTACACAGCGCAGCTGAGTTCGTTCCTGTCTGACTCAGACGCTTTTCACTCAGCCCTTTACCTCTGCAGTTTATGGAAATTTCCCTCCTGTTACACCGTGGCCGGGCTGGACTAACCCTATGTCTGTTCTCAGGGGCAGAGGAAGATTTCAAGGCACTTCTTTCTACAGCTGTACATCGGGAAAATGTTTCTGCAAGCTTGAAGCAAAGGGACTGTCACATGGTAGGAAGGACTGAGCACTTTTGAGCAAGCAAGGTAAGCCCACCCATGCCCACTTGTAGCGGAGTTTTAAACCCTTTGCCACAGCAGTTCCTGTCTTTACCCACATCAGTGATGTGCTGTAGAAGTACAGTCCTGTATATCCTGAGACATATTTTGTACATTCCTTGTGTTGCAGTGCTCCTTTTTTGGGTTTCCCCTACAAGTTTTTCAGCATTTCAGTTTTAACTGCTTTAGTAATCTTTCTTATAAGGCCCAATACTTGAGCCTTCCAATCAAGGAGGAGAGCCTCTTTGCTGTGGTAGCTCAGTCTGTGCCCGCCTCTTTGTGTATCGACTTCCTGTCATCTTGCAGATTAACTTAGAATAATTCTTGCCTTTAGTAGCCCTTTCCAGGTTTTTTCACTACCTTTATAGGTTGTTCGTGCTGTGCTTTTGCTTTTCTAACTTGATTTTTTTTTCTTGTTTAGAAGAACCCTGTTGATATACAGTATTAGATTCTCTGTTGGAAACCAGTAATACGTTAATTCTGGCTGAAGTACTGGCTACCCACATCTCTGATTGGTTCCTCAGGAAAGGATAGAGATAGATACCAATATATCTAGTTACTCTGTTGAGAAGCCTACCGTTCTGCAAAACACTTAAGAATGTGCTTGATGTGAAAAATATGTTCATCCAGTTGAAAGCAACAAGGTGCTTCATGTTCTCAGAGTTAAAGCACTTAAGCATAAGCTTACCAGCCTTGTATGCCTTCAGGCTAGATAATAGAAGTACAAGAGTTGTTTTATATCTAAACCAGCAGATTAAAGTGGCCTTTTGAAAGCTGGAACGTTCCTTTAGAAGGGATCACAAGTAACAGTCAGCTACTTTTAAGGTGGATGGCAAGTGTGCATTTGTGAAGAAGGCAGATGTTCTGTATTTACATATAAGCCCAAGCTAGCAAGTTTGTTTCTTTGACTAATAAGTTCCTTCATTAAACATTATTGGCCCTGACTGGCATATTGCTGTGTTGTGAAGTGCAGTAGCAAAAACCAAGAAAAAGTTGCTCTGCTCTGCATTGTAAAGTTATGCAATAGTTGAGGTTTAGTTTCTGTCTCTGTTTTACCAAGGAGGTAGATTGTACCTGTTTCTTTGGCTGCCATGGGTTAAATTATTATCCATGCAATATGGGACAAGAAGTCTTCCCTCTCCCAGCTATGCATGGCATAAGAGCCTAGAAGAATTACCCTACTGGTAGCTCCCTAAATAAGCATCCATCCAGGCTCATGACTGAGCATGAAGTCTCTTATGGTTCAGAGTTAAGTGTTACAAGGGAATAAAATTCTTCTCACTAAATGATAGTGAAAACACAGTAGGAGGTATTTTGTTCAGGGAATACAAGCTATTGTCCTACCCTTGTCCAGAAGGCTACATACATCAAACAGAAGATGGCTTCCTTACATTCTAGCTAAATCAATGTTATTTCTTCCAGAATACTGCTGCTTCCATTCCTAGAGATAAAAAAACATAGCTCATTGTCAGTAGATAATTCCTTCTCTTGGGCTTTCTGTCCTTGACCAGTAGAAGTTTTTATTTTTCTTAGACAGGGAAGCCTTTCTTTATCCCTGGAAGATTAAATTGCCTTGCTGGTAGATCTGCCCTACTGAGGAAACACAGGAGGAAGAGCAGATAGGGAAGAAATAGAAAAGAAAATAATTCCAGGGTATCTTTATCGTCTCCTATTGTTAGGATGTCAATTACTATCATATATCACCTATACCGCAAACTTGTCATAGCTTGAGGTATTTCTTTTTTTTTTTTTTTCCCTCCACCTAGTAGGAAATATATCAGTTATCCATATGAAATCTTTTTTATTGCTGGAATCATCTTTAGAGTATAGCCATGATGCTCAGAGGGATTTACTTTCTAAGATCCTATTGAGAAAGCCGAATATTAAAAGATCATAGCTTTTTAAAAAACAGTTGTGCATTTAATGGGAATAATTGTAGGAAATAAGGGTCTTTTCATCTTTTTTAGTTTGCACAGCTCTTGTTTTAAGTGCTGTTACCTCACATGACAGAATGGTCAGGAATGGTAGATTAAGCAATGTATCTGTAACTGTGGCTCTGATTTAACTATAACACTCCTTTTGATGAGTGCAGAGTGCATTTAGTTAATGCAAACATGGATTTTCCAAAATAGTGTTTAGGAGTAGAAGGAAGATTAATGAACAGAGAATACCCCAAATCGTTCCTCTAATTGACCAAAAGGTCTTACTCACAAAATACAACAACTTGCAGATTTTAGATACAGATCTTCCCTTTTCTTGGTGATGTGGGAACAAGAACTGGCTTATGTTTCTTGGAGCCCAGATATTCATCCCACCCTTGGAAGGACCGTGCAGGTCCATCACTATGTGCTGGTAGTGCTTATGTGACCTTCTGAGAGCAGCTCTGTCCCCAGGGCTTTTCTTTCAAGCTTCAGCATTGCCTGTGGCTGGAAAAAAGTTTACCAGGAGGGCTCCCAGCTCTCACTGGGAACAGAAGACGGAGGATAATGAATAGAGCTGAAAGGTGAGAGGTGTCTGCTAGTTCAGCTCTCCCTTGGTCAAGTTCTCCCTCCTTGATCTGCCTAATTCTTACGTAGAGTCAGTCCTCTGTTTCCTTTCAATTAGAGCTCCATCCTGCTTTTCTGTCCCTTCCAGTTTGTGGATTTTAATCCTTTCTCAAGTCTGTTTCACTTGTATTTTCTTTGCTTTCATGACTCAGGACTTTTTTTGCTCATTTCCTTCATGCTATGTCATTTCTTCTCACTTGGAACAGTGTCTTCCTATTCTGAAAGGAAACATCATTCAAGCAGGAGGATTAAAGGAGATTTTAAAACAAATTCATAGGGAGTCTCAAGCCCTTGCAAAAACTGGAAGAAAGTGGCAGTGAGTTTCAATTCTAGCAAGCTTTATTTCTGTGCAGTATAATGTAATTCATGTTATCAATGTCTATAAAAGCATAAAGAAAAGGCAGCAGTAGGAGTTGAAAAAAAAAAATCAAAAGCCCTGTAGAAGATAAAAAATTAAACTTCAAAATAGTGTAGAAGAGGAGGAAGGGCGAGAACTACAAACTACAGGCTATTGTGGGAAAAACAACTTTGGAAAGATCTAAAAGTGAAGCCAAAGATGGAAGAAGCCCCCACAAACCAGCAAAAAAGAAGTCCATCTGAACCAGTTTTAGCTGAATAGGTTAGGAACTGAAGAGGTAGGAAAGGTTAAACAGTTTTCATTTATGTTGTATGGAGAAAGAAGAAATAATCCCAAACTTTCCTCTGGGTAAAGGGGATGAGACAAGCACTGTCAATTCTACTGTATTGGTGAGACAGTGTCTAAAAATAAACAATCTCCCAGCTTTCTCCTGAAACTTCTCTCTGTCTTTAAATAACAAAAAAAAAAAACAAAACAAACACAAACCCACCACAAAATATAAATCTCAAAAATGAGCCATCAAAATGACAGATTCTTCTTTAAACTTACTCTTAGAGGTTAGATTACAAATTCTCTTCTGCTGTAATGAATGTGATTAAAACAATACCACCTTGGAAGGCACATAATTCAGTGGAGAACTATATCAATAAGGTGTTCCATGCTCTAAGTTTCATACCAGCTGCAGCTGCTATTAGAGGGATAAAAATTTGGATAACCTCTGTCCAATTTCCCCCCAGTGTAGCTGTTTCTGCCACCAATGTGGACCTATAACTTGTGGCATGGACACAGTGCCTTGAAGACTTGCAACCTTTGCTTGACATAAAAGCAGAAATAAATGAGATTTTGATAAGAGAACATCAATAAGGTCATGATAAGTTGCATCAAGAGGTACAGCTGTGTATAGTTTCTTTGTCATAGGCATGGTTACTGCTATTTTGTCCCAAGACTATTTTCAGCTGTGAAATCTGCCTAACTTGATTGATTGATTGATTGATTGATTGAGGCAAATGTTGATTAGCATCTATTCTCATGTGTAGAAATCTCTGCTTCATTGAATATTAAAGCTGTTACCTTAAGTGTTCTGCCCAGGGCCTGTGCAGCATTATGGATTTGTACATTTGAAACAAGGAATGATTCTTCTAATTAAACAGCTAAGCAACTAATGAAAAGGGTCAATCTTTCCTTGTGACTTGTTTCCCTGTTCCCAGTTGACTAAATTGGTTTGGCTCCAAGACAGAGTTGTTTTGGGAAGTGATGAAGAAAACTCAGACAAAGTGATGGATTTTTAATTTTGTTAGTATCTCAGGTTGTTCCCACATCAGAGCTGTTAATTCTACTTGGGCCTAACAATGCTTACTTTATTCTTTTACTAGTAAAATATTAGGTGTGTAAGGTTAGTGCATGTTACTAATATTAGGGCATTTTAGACTTTTTTCCATGTTAAATAAGCAAATTCTTGGTTTGGCTTTTCAAAACTCAGATGTTTAATTTTGTTGTTTTGTTTTCACAATGCTATTTTCGTAATCCAGTTGTTTTGATTTGAGTTAATTCTAAATGTTGTTCTGCAGAAACAGGGAAAATGAGGATATCTGCCCGGGCTAGAGAAGTAAAGAACTGGATCTGTGACCATTCCCTGCTAGGCCCTGGTGTCTGTCAGACCTGTGTTTTCAATCCCACGGCCCCCTGATGTGATTCTCAGCTCTTACGTGATAACACTTGCTAATAGGAGCTGCCCTTGCAGAATTCTGCTAACCATAATAAGGTGCACATTGTATAAGAATAAAACCAGCTCAGCTTTATTATGTGACTTGCCTGCCTGGTAATGAATAGAAGGAAAGCACACACCTTCTCGAACAGAGAAATTTAATATAGTCTCTTCCTGGAGTTGCACCAGTGGGACTGAAAGTTTATTTCAGCATTCCAAGGGCAATAAAAATCTAAATTTAAACTCAAAACGTACTCAAAAGAGTACCCAGAGGCTATGTACTGTTCAAACTTTGTTTAGGTCATAACTGCTTATGTAAAGTTAGTTTATACCAGCTAGTTAGGTTTTATGGTTTTGAGCAGTATCTCTATTACTAGGAAAGACATAGCAAGTGGAGGGGATGTATCTGAAAATACAGCTCTGCTTCATTATTGCATTTAATTCAGCTGCTTACTGCTTAATGCACAGCTGTGTGGAGAGATCTGTAGCTCTTCTCCTTCGTTGTGCAGACTTCTATAAATCTATTCTGATCCATTCCCATAGTTAGACATCTCACATATTTTGGTTTTAAGGTAAGTATGAAAGGGAGAGGTGAGGAAGATTCCAGACGAAGGTTGACTCTAGCAGGTAAACTCCTGTTAACTATAAGCACAGATAGGAAAGACTGGATATAAACAGTAACCAGATGTTAGTCAGTGGGCTCTCAGTTCAGAGTTTTGCTGGTCCACTGGTGGCTTGTTCAAACTGCTTCTAGCTTTAAAAGCGGGGATGAGGAGAAGAGAAACTCAGATGCTATGTCTGCAACATGAATAAAGTGAGACAGGATAAGGGAATCAGCTGGAGCTTTTCTGAAGTCACGTGAACGATCTGGTGGCAGGGACAACTGTGAATCACAGAATGGCTCAGGTTGGAAGGGACCACAGTGGGTCATCTGGTCCCACCTCCCTGCTTAAGTAGGGTCATCCCAGAGCATGTGGCACAGAATTGTGTCCAGATGGTTCTGGAATATCAGCAGTGAGGGAGACTGGTGAGGGCAATATGTTCCAGTGCTTGGCCACTGCACAGTAAAGAAGTTCTTCATCATGTTCTGATGGAACTTCCTGGGCATCAGTTTCTGCCCTTTGTCTCTTGTCCTATTGCTGGGCGCCACTGAGGAGAGCCTGGTCCATCCTCTGACACCCTCCCTTCAGATACTGATAGACATCGATGAGGTCCCCTCTCAGTCACCTCTTCTCAAGGCTGTCAAGCCTCATGAGATTATGAGTTGCTACGGCCTTCCAGAAAGGCTGTGACTGTTGGATTTAGCCCCCATAAAGGAGAAGTGGAGGTCGAAGGGGTGCATGAGTTTTGGTGAGAAAGCCTGAGGGAAGCAGCGTTCTTGTTTAGTGCCATGTTCCATTTCTGCATCCTGCTTACATACACAGACACACAACCATGCTTCCATGGAGCCAGTAGGCAGAAAGCGAAGAACAGGCTTTGGCTGTGCTGAGCACAGTGCCACAAACCCTCTCTCCATTGTGGCTTGGGAAGTTTGTTAGCCTGACTTTGCAGAATTGCATGTTTCAAGTTTGCTTGGATCAGATATCCACTGGCCATGGGATGTGAAGAGTGCTGGCTCTCTGACTTCTGTGAGAGAAGCTGCAATTTCCAAGCATTTAGAGTTGACTTTTTGGGTGTCCCTTTAATGATTACTCAAAGTTGCCAACTGTGTTTATTTACTCTCAGTTTGTTCATTCTTTGAAATAGTTGTGCTATTGGAAGCACAACCAATATTTTAGGTATTTGAGTTCACAAATACAAAGATTGAATAAGACTACATTACATAAAAATACCTCTTGTTATTCAGGAAAGGTCAAAAAAAGTTTCAATATGTTGGAAGACTAATATGCATAAGATGTAATCTCCAAAACTGACAGTCTCTATAACTATGAATAAGTACACAAAAAGCCCAGTTGAAGAGAAACCCTTGCCAAGACATATTTACGAATCACCTTATATAAGTCTCCTGATAAAGGTTCCAACTTTTTTGTTTTTTCTGCATCTTAATTGTCAGTCCCTCTTTTCCATCAGCTCCTGTCACTTTTACCTGCCTTCCCAGATCTGCTCAGATCTCCTTTCATCTTTTGATATGTGCTTCTCCATGACTACTGCATCTTTGTAATTTCCTACACTTTTTGCATTCGCTGGCGTTCAGCCACTAGCATTGCTAATTTTCTTCCTGTCCCATCGTAGTGTTTTAATAGTTATAGTGTCCAGTCTAGCCCTTTGTGCATGGAAATTCCCACTAGTCAGTTTTGTTTTGGGAAGCAGACACACGGGATTTCCTGTCATGTCTGTTGCTGTCCAGGCTTCCAACTATCAGAGCCACAGCTGACTCAGCTTTCCTGAAAACACCACATTATTTCTTCTTTTTCTTCACTATCCTGCTTCACACATACTCTATTCATAGTTCTCTTGTTAGTTTTATTACATCATTTTTATAAGACTGTTTGTCTTCACGAAGATGGCTTTCCAGCAATGAGGAAATCTTAGCTATTCCTAAAATGTGTGCATGCATGTTGCAACATTACTTGCCATTATTATCTTAAAAGATAATTATTTATAATATTTATTTCTCAGTAGAACTGTTACTTTTAACCATGCTAGAACCTTTTGAACAAAATGTTGCTGCATTGGATTATGTTCAGATTGGACAAACATCTAGATGCTTTAAATTATTCCCTTGTTTATTTAGGTATTTATGAGAAAACAAGGATTTTGTTTCTCTTAGTTTCTTTTATATGTTTTATTTTTGCTCTGACCTTAATAGTTTGAGAACTATAGAAAATACAAATTTTCAAAGCAGACGAAACATCAGTTACAGCCTTAGAGACTTCTCTGGCACAAAGTTGTTTCCTTTAACTCACTGAAGACGTTGCTTCAGGGAACAAAAAATATATTTGTTCTCTGTGGCATTTCATTATTTGGCTTCCTCAAAAGAGCCATTTAAGGAGCTGGTTGCTTTTGGTGGCAATAGCAGTTGCTGCAACCTGAATGAAGTATCTGACTGTGGTTTTAGGATATGTGACATAAATTATAGCATGGATAGCTTTTCTGGTATATGTTAAACAGCTTCACTCATTTGCTTTACAAAGTCACCTAAACAATTCTATACTGATAATTTAAGGCTGTTGGTGTCATAATCAAGTACTCTATTTATTTTTACTAGCCTGGCTCACAAGTATTTGCAAGAAATTCAGCTTTCTGGGTTTCTTCATAATTATCACATAGTCTTTATATTGTATGTTCTTCTCCATGATCTCACTGATTTATTTTTACTCACGGGACCACCATTTGCAGCTCACTATCTCTTCAGATTTACTGCACAAGAGTGGACACAAACAAGGGAGTTGTACAAATGCAGCTGTGTGCCCAGGCATGGCACACACTCTGGCAAAGGCCTGGGTAAATGTCCTATGAGCCACATGCATATTTTACAAAGACTTCCTAACACCTTTTGGTTTCCTACAGTCATGGTGCAGTGTGTGGTGCTACCAACATGGTCCCCAGGAAATGTACAGAGATGAAGTTAGTTATTACTTGTCATTACAAATCACAGAGCTACTAGAAAAAGAAATATATTCAGCTTTAGTATCTTTTTCCCTTCTCTTAAATAATATTATAGTAATTAAATTTTAATATGTAAGTTCTTTGTAGGTCATTAGTCATATAACTCTGCATATATGTGCCTGCTTCAGAAAACAATTCAGTGCTTAATCTTATAATGTTGAATTCCACCTGGCAGTTTTATTTGAACTTAATTTCTTTTTCTTGTAATGCTGTTACCCCAGGAGTTATGAGACAGGTATCAGCTGACAGCACCAGGGGAAGGATAGGTATTGGCAATGGCATAAAAGCAAAAGGGGAGGAAAAAGAAGAGCTATTGTAGCATTTATCAGTATTCTATTAATAGTCTGCTCAGACACAACTGTGGAATAAAACAGACATTCATACTGCAATTTCTTGCAAAGGTTGAAGCTATTCATCTGCATGGTTACAAGACAGAAGTCTAAAGCTTTCAGGTATTATAGCCGTTTCATTGTACTGTTGTAATCAGAAGAAACACCTCAAAAAAAATACTGCCTTAGGTGTAAATATTCCACCCCATTCTCTTTGGATGGGATACAGATACAGACAGCCAACCTTCCTGGAGTGCTTTTTAAAATAGTGTCTTTACATGTTAAAACAAAATTATAATGAGATATTCCAAGCAGGTAACAGGGGCAAGAGGTTTTTGGTTTAGAGCTCGATTGACCACCCATTGAAGTGTACAGGAAGCTTCTTGTTGTTTTCCATGGGTTTTTTTTTACTGTTTCAGTGAAGGAGCATGTGTGTAACCAGGTAGAGATAAACTCCACAAGAGCTTTTGTTCTTTTTACTGTAGAAGAGACTGGAGCAACAGTGTGGGAAAGGTGCCCAGACAGCTGTCAAGTCTGTGAGTTCGGAAACCCACTGGACACCCTGCACTGTGAATGCAGAGAATAATCCAGGGAGACCTTTGTGCCTCTGATTCCAGGCACAGCTGTGCTCCTACCTGGGTTCTGTTTCAGTGCCCTTCCTGAACAGACACTTTCTAGGCTGACATAGAAACGGACTTTTAGGGGAGGACAGTTCAGATCCTGGGCTGGTTTCAGACCCTGTAACTCTGCTGTCTGAAGGCACCTGCATTAGGAGCTTGGGAGCATTCTGGGGTAGAGGCCATCCAACTTGGGCTCTACTGGTGTCTCATTCCTTCTCCTTGATGTTACAGTGTTTCTAGGGCAGCTGCTTTCTTAATTAGGAACCTCACCTAAGTGTGGTCTGTTAGGGGAATGACGTTGGACTTTCTTACCTGGTTATAGAGGCAAACCCATGAATCCCAAGTCAGGGAGCATAAAACTAGAAAAAGAATAAAAATTCCCCACACAAACAAACTACACTAAAAAACCAGAACCGCAAAATTGGGTCAGGCACTTGTTGGCTTGGCATTAGCAGACCTGTGACCTAGTGCTACTTTTCTATTGGAGGCATTACTCCTACAAGCTGACACAAAGTCAGCATTTTCTTTCGAGCTGATACACCTCAGGTTTTGTCCAAGGTCTTATTAAAAAGAGCTCACTTCCTGCTTTGTTACAATGTGATTGTTAAGCAAGGAGAAAGAATTACAGTGAACAATACAGATTGTCAAGATGGCATTTCAAAAGATCCAAAATACTCCTCAAAATGGGCTGTTATGCAACAGTTTTCTCAAGAAAAGCAAGGAATTAATTAAAAAATTTAAATCTTTTTCTTGCTCAAATACTTTATTTTTGTGTTAGTGAAGTCAGTCTGGTTTGTTTTTAAGATGTGCAGAGACGATTAAAAATTAGCCCCCTGCCCACCATTTTGAATTGCAAAAAGGAGCTATTATTTTAAATCCTAGTTGAGAAAATGAACTATAATATTTTACTTATTTGGAAAAGCTGAATTTTCCTACACATGTTTAAAGTAATGAATTTGTTCTTTTGAGAAATATTGTATTCTGAAATTAAAACTGGAGTTTAATTTTCATTTGCAATTAGTTAATTGTTGCAGTTGTAGAACAAGGGTAGTTAACTGGGACCCATGGTAAAACCTATTTAGTCAAAATATTAGAACACTGAAGTGGGCTCCAATTGCATTAGAGAGCACTTGCCCTGTTCAAGATTATTGACAGAGGAAGAACAAATCAAAAATAAGTAATACTCTATCAGTATTTCCAGTTGAAAGATTTAGGTATTATTATTCTATGTATTTTAAATAATTTGTTCTTCTATAGTCAGTCACGTGTGTTTAGATTTATGCAAGCTGAGTAAGAACATTTAAAGAAAGTTCTGTTTTCAGGTGGAATGGTTTTCCACACTTAAAAGTTATGGGTGATAATGGGATTGTATTTTTAAGGACAAGCAGTGTTTGGAAACTCTGTAATAATTAGACTAATATCTCCTAGCTTTTGCTGTTCCTACTAGCCAGCCCTTGAAGAGACATATTTTGTGTGCACGTTTCTGTTGTCTGCCTTGTGTCAGAAAATGCATGTAGAATGCTACCAAGTCTGACACCTACTTTGTCTCCAGTGTTTTCCTTCTGTAAATGACTTCCCAGCTGCATGGAAATGGGAAAAATGTCTCCTGTTTCAAACAAAAGTTTCAGCTTTCTGGAGGTTATTCTTGAAGTCAGTGGAAGGGAATTTAACTGGACTTGTTTTATGTGAGATGAACTGGCATGGGAAAGTTTGAAAATGAATTTAGTCCTCCTTTTTATTTTTTGGGAAAGTTTCTTGTGAGCAAAATGCCTAGATGAAATTAAATTAATCCCTCCACCCCCTGATTCACATTTGAGAGATTTTGCCATGCACTTGTTTTCATCCAGTCTTATGAACAACATTGAGGTTTCCACTGTCTCAAAGTTCCAAGTGCAAGTTTTTGCCTCTTTGATAGCTGAAGTAAAGTAAAAGGGGGCACTGTTCTAATTATGAATGAAGAAAGTGAAATTTAACATTAAAAAGGTGAAATAGAAACCCAGTTACAAGACAGGAAGCTTTGTTGAATGCACTTTTGTATTGCAATATTGTAGAGGAATCACTCACTAAAGATTTCTTTAACACAGAAGCATATGAAGATAATTCCCTTTTTTGACACGCTTTACCTTTGCAAAGTTCCTGGGCTGTTGACAGGTACAACAAGACATGTGCTACACTTACATGCTATTAGTGCAGCAGGCTTTGAAAAATGTCTCATGCATTGGCATATCTGACAATTTAGGGTATTAGTTAACAGTGGGACTCTGTAAATAGAGTGAAATTTAGCTACAGCTGCTGACTTGAGCATTCAGTCAACATCTGCAGTACAGGGCTGAACAACAAATAATGTCATTTGATGCTATAGAGATGGGAGATGGCGTTATACAGTGTGTATGGTTCAGCCTTAGAGCAATGGTAATTGCAATGTATTGAAGTTTTGCATTGTAATAAAAATAGAGACCATTAGTGGATACCATTTATGTCATTAGTATTTAGTGGCTGTGTGTTGCAGCTTTTTTAGTGCTCATAAAACTGTCTCTGCTTGCAGATATGTGGCAGCAGTGATATAAATTTAAATGTTTGGAAATCCATAAGACATAAAATATAGATAGTAAATAGGGATATAACATTATAGACAGAACCTTAATAATTTGGCACACAAATGTTTATATATTTGCATGTCTAGTGCAGAAATTAGCATAATGGTGTTCATGTTTATACTACAGAAGAACTTGATTAAACAAAGAATAACAAATGAGTTAAAACTGAGGCACTTCACAAAAAAGAAGCAAAAAATATTTTCAAGTCCCCAGGAATTTGTGGAATTCAGGAATCTGTGATGTTGGAAGGTACATCCTCAGCATACATCTGGTGGGATATTGATTTTTCTCTTTATAGACTTTCACTAGTTACAGCACCTGTTCCACTAACTAGCATTACAGCTGTCCTTAAGAAGTGATTATGTTAATTAACCAATAAAAAAGAAAATAAGGTTGTTAGGGAACCCTAAATGAGATTGGCTGGCACTAATGTAACAGTAATGGAGCCCACCAGCACAGGGAAGGTCCTATGATGTCTAGCTCAAAACAGCAATATCTTGTCAGAAATTTGGAGGCTGCTGTGAGGGCAGTGAAGGAGCTGACTGAGGAAAGACTTCTTTCAAGGATGGGCTGGGAAGGAGCCCAGGAATATAGGATAGGAGAATTTCCCTAAATTCCAAGCATTATACATGAGACAACTGTACAAACCAGTTTGGGCTTCCCAGTGATTTTTATTCAAGAAATTTGGAAGGCTGTTTGATTTCCATGCAGAAGATCTCTGGGAAAGCTGTCTTCTTCCTTTAATTTAAGGAATGTCACTTGGGTTCTACTGGAAGTCACTCTTAACATCTTTAAGAGGTTCCCACCAGAGCCGATTTTCCTTTAAGAGACTCCCCTTTGTGTTTCACTGACCCTGGTTTCTGTGTCAGTGACGGATTTGAAGCAAGAGATCCTGAGGCTTGTCTTCTGCACACCCCATCGCCATTGTCTTCAGCTCTGACCTTTACATGCTAGAAACACCCTGGAGGTTTGTCACTGAGCTCTTGGGGGATTTGGAAATCAAATTATACAGCACTAAGGGAGAACACAGAAAACTATAAAAACACTTCAGTCATTAGGAGTGAAGTGACAGGAAGCACTGTTAGAGAATGAATCTTTCCAATTAATTTTCCTTTCAGAGCCCTTTCCCCAACATTTTATTTCTAAGTGTGCATGAATTCTTTGGCAACATTACTCGTGTCTTTCAAAAGAAAAGGAAACCTTTGATAAACCTTCTGAGTCTCTTGACTTAATGTTAGCACCCTGATTGTTTTGGATCCTTGTAGTTAGGAAAGGTGATAGTGGAAATGTACATTTGCAGAAAGCTTGTGGCTTACATTAATAGTTGTTAAGGTTATAAAATGAGATGCTTTTCAGAAGCTCAAGTAATAAGCAGAAGCAAAACAAGATTTCTGTACAGTGAATATAAATAATTCTTTCTGTTGCTCCTACTATTTCTTACAATCTAATTCTGGTAAGTGTTAAACTGAAAATCATATTACTCTTTTTAAAAACATATTTTTGTCTGTTTATCTGTTCAAAACAGACCAAAATGTAAATCTGTAAAATGTTTTCCATCTTCAAAGCAGCTATTTATATTCATCTAAATTCTGAAATCTTTTTGAAACTTTCGTTTTTATTTCTGATTGTGGGATTCGGTGTCACTTCTTAGCACATTGAGTACTGATGTCTTTGAACGTACAGTATGGCACAAAGCGATAACTTGTGCACACCACCCTGCTGAGAGACAATTCTAAAGGAAAAGTGATTTTTAAGCTGGGGTTTTGGCTGATTTTAGAATTAGGGGAAATATTAAAGAGCATAACATAACATTTTAATTCCTCTATAAACCACTAAATTGCTTGTTACCTTATTTATCCAAGTAACAGCTACCCAAGAGCAGATGCTGCTTTCTGAAGCCATTCTACATAAAATTATAGTAAAACCACTAAATCATAATCCAGGTGAACAGGTAAGTTTTGCAGTAAGGAGTTTTATTCTTGACTGGGTTTGTGCACACTTATCAAAAGCATATATAAAAGGAGAAGAATATTGGAATGATACAAAAGAAATGGGTTCCCAAAAATCTATTGTGTCATGAGATAGAAGGCAGAAGACTTTGGGTCTGTGGCAAAACCTGTGTGAACCTGAAAAAATGCCAAACTTCAAGGTATTTCTACTGGAATAATTGTAGTAACTGTGTATTTACTGTAAAACCTGATACTAAATCTGAGCGTAGCTTATTCCCTTAAGCAGGACAAGGAGGTGTAATGTTGTGAATTGGACATGAATGTGAAACTGGTGGTATTTGAAAGTACCTGTAGGACTATCTAAAACGTATTTTCTTGATAATGTGTTTTCCTGTATTTTCTAAAATCTACTTTTTAAATTCACCTTTGTTCTGACTGCTGGATGATACTTGGTATCTCGCTGCTGTTTTATACTTCCTTGTATCTTTCAGGTGGACAGTGTATCATCACAAATTCCTACAGGGCATTCAGCTTTATTAGATTACCCAAATTACTACAGGTCACAGCTGAGATGCATTAGTAGAATTGAATAGGAAAGCTCACCCAGTATAGGCTCTGCTGTTCTTACTGCTTCTTATTGCTTTCCTAAGAAGAGCAGGAGATTATTGAAAGACATATTTATAAAATATACAGTGCAGTGCAGCTACAGTCCAGGTTTATGCCAAATTAGGTCTTGAACCTGAATGGATTCAGGTATCTGCTGCAGTGCAGATTACAGTTCACTGTGTGACCTCACACATGTAGGTTGGCCTCCTCCTGGTTTGTTTAATCCATCCACAAAATTGAGAAAAACAAGTACCTCCATGAAAAAAACAGGTATGCACCTGAGCACAACTGTCCTGGGTAAATAAATTACAAAGAAGACAGAGGCTCAACTGAAGGGATAATAAAGAGGAAATGTAAGTCTCTTGGCCTCCTACACACATTTATCATTAACTTAGTGGTGCACTGTGTTTACATTTATTGGGCGTGTTTAGTCTCACTGGACTTCCAGCAGAACAGATCTGGGGTCATCAACTTTTCCTGCAATTCAGAGCATGAGAAGCACTATGTGGTTAGTCTTATTGGAAGGAACACAGGCACAGGCTTTAGTGACTTGTGAATGAATCAATAAAACATGTTCCTGGAGGTTTCTGAATTGTCTCTTTCATTAAGAATGAAATTGGGCAGCAGCAGATCGATTTTTGTGGCAAATCAGAGGGTTTTATCAGGCCTTTATTTAGACTGTGGATTTTTGGAGTAAAAAAGCTTCATCAAAAATGTTACACAGTATTTAAACTGCAACAAGGATCATAAATAGTTTAAATGTCATTTTTCAAAACACTTCCTTGAACTCAGAATTACACGAGACCTGATCTTTAGCAATCCCCAGAGTGGACTAAATGAGTGGAAAGCTGCTAAGTTCCCTCAGCTGAGGATCATGGCTTACGGAGTAGTGGACATGGTGTCTGTTAAAAAAATATTTGGAAAGGGAAGCATTCACAAAAAAAAATGTTACTGTTGTGTAAGGTGTAACTGAGAATCATGTCTTTGTATATCATAATTGCTCACAGCAGCTCTTGATGAGTGAGTGTGACATGAATTCTGCAGGACATGCAGTTGTCTTTTAGATTCATCTAAAATAATTATTATTATACAGGCATGGAACAGGATTAAGTTTTAGCAGAGAGGTGTTTCAAATCTACTGATTTTTGCATCATCACCTCTGTGTGGCTGTGAAGTTCTGAAGAAACTTACCTATACTGATGTGGTTCATCTGAAAATTCTTTTCCTGCCTGGTACATACAGGCTGCCTTGAGTGTGGTAGTTCACCTGTGCTTTTAGGACACACATATGCCTTTCCAGCATCCTGAACCAGTGTTAGTTTTATCGACAAGCAAGGGCAGTGCTGCATATGCATTTCTTAATTTTTTAATAGGCTCATCAAGTAGAAATTTGTATTTCCAAATCCTGAGGGAGCTGGAGAAACACGGATGAGCCACAGTGCTGAGCTTAGACAAAAATTAGCTGAATCTAAATCAAGAGCAGCATCAACAGTAATACTTAGAAGCAAAAAGCTTTATTAAAATGGATAATTTACTAGGCATTACTTTCCACATAGACAATGTTGTAAGATGTTGACTATCAATAAGTTGCTACATATTCCAAAACAAGTTTAAACCAAAATAAGTCATCATAAGATGTGCCATCACCCATTACATAGACTTAGCTTTAGCTTGCAGGTACATACCTGCAGAATATAACAGTGTTTTCTACTCATTCTCTTGAGAGGCAGTTACATTAATTTTCTAGTAATGGCTGTGTAAGAATTACATGTTACCTACATGTAAAGGGTTTATGAACCTTGATTCTGCCCTGTTGTTCCCTCCCTGGGGTACTTGCATAGACATCCTTCCTAGTTGAATGTAAAAGCATGTTCATACCTCAAGGGTATCCATAAGTGCTATACATACAGAATTAAAATGTTGCAGCTGTCCTTATGGTGCAGTGACAGATGCTTGTGGTACAGTGCCTTAGTGGGTGGCTTCTAGTTCAGCTTTCTGTTACACAGTCATAATTTGTGATACTGCTTTTGTATTGTTATGTTGCAAACATCATCAGTCAGGGACTTATCAAAGATGGGTGAACTCTGCAGGATCTAGAGGTCTGGGTAAGATAACCAAACTCTCTAGTAGTTTTTCAGAGTGTAATGAGAAGTGGAATTTTCTTTTCTCTCAGTGTTTTCAGGTGTAAATCTTTTCTTTTTCAGTGATGTATCAATTTTTGTAGGCTGTCTTATCATCCAGGAGTAGGAGGCAGTGAGCTGAAGGTATGTGCTTTTGGTCAAGAACAGAGCATTCCTTAGTTGGGATGAACATCAGCAGATGTTCCTGAGGAGTTGTCCTAAGTAGGGTATTAATACTGTCTTTGATGTCCAGAGGAGAACACAGCTTTAGCCATGTAGATTTCTCTGGAGAAATTACTAATGTAATAGCCCTAATTAAGGGTCTGTCACACTAGAGAGAAGAAAGGAATAAGAGACTGATAGTTATCCATTGTCATGTTTACAGAAAAGGTTATACAGCTTTCACTGGGGGCAAACTGATAGCTGTCACTCAGGGGACTATTGCTGTGCTTGCTAAAGGTGAATTGGTGTACATTAATATCTTGGTTTTCACAGGATCCATTGCAAAAAAAGACCAGAAACAGAAGATTTTATTCTTTCTTACTCATGAAAAAAATCTCTTCAAGTCAGTGAGTAGTTTGATTGAATGAGAGCAGTGAAACTAGTCCATAGTGGAAGATTTTTAAAAAGACAGGTGAGTGGCATTTTTCTTTCAAAATTTGTCTGTGGTTACATGGCAGGAAATGGAAAGACTGGTAAGCAAGTTGCCCAAAAATTAGAACCATCCCTCAGAGATATGAGAAGGTGCTCTCTGTGCTAAATTAGTCATCATGTCCCTATGAGAGTGTCCAAAAATGGAATGTATTGTGGATGAAAAGGAAGAGGAGAGTCAATGAATATTCACAGAATCACAGTCAGAGAATCACAGAATATGCCAGGTTGGAAGGGACTCACAGGGATCACTGAGTCCAGCTCCTGGCCCTGCACAGGACAACCCCCAAGAGTCACACCAAATGCCTAAGAGTATCATCCAAATGCTCCTTGAACTCTGCCAGCCTTGGGGCTGTGCCCGCTGCCCTGGGGAGCCTGTTCAGTGCCCACCACCTTCTGGGGGAAGAACCTTTTCCTGAGATCCAACTTAAACCTCTCCTGACACAACTTTAAGCCATTCCCTGGGTCCCCACAGAGCAGAGATCAGGGCCTGCCCCTCCTCTGCCCATCCTGAGGAATTTGTAACTGCAACGAGATCCCCCCTCAGTCTCCTCTTAAATAATACCAGACCGTCGTAGAAGGATAATACTGTATTTTTGCTTCAATTCCACAGGTGGGTATTTAAAGGTGGGTATGTAAATCCTACTGAAGTGAGGGGCTGAGGCAGTTCCACTGACTTGAGTGGGATCATTTTGAACAACAGGGTTAAGTGATTTAGTGCACTAGGACAGAAACGCACACTACTGGCAACTTGGGCATCTTTTCTATCTAGGGGTCTTTTTCAAGCCCTGATAAAATTTGGACCATAAAGAAAAGTACATTGTAGGAAATTGGTGAAGAAATAAAAATTCAGAATGAAAATTTTGACTCTTGAGGCTTACTGCAGGAAGGGGAAGCACGTGGGTTTCATATGAGCCTAGGAAATGGACAGGGAAGTGGTCCCCAATTATTGATAATCATCACTAATTAGTGATAAACATCACTGTGGAGCCATAGGGTGGGATAGGAGTAGGGCCTTTATTGAAATTCTCTGGGGTGAAACAATACCACTTCTGTCTGCATAGAAGTATTTGCCAAGGCTTGTTCTTTGGGATGATATTTTGTTAGAACACCTGACCAACACTGTTGAACTATGCTATGTTAATGTCCATAGGCAGACATTTAAGTCAGCTTAAAAAAATACTTATTTGGATTTTCTGTATAGAAAAAGAAATCATTTCCATTTAAGAGGTCATGTTAAAGTAAAAAAATTAATTACCCAGACTAAAATTCTTCTGCCATTTCATTTTGTGGAAACACAGAGTCCCTTAGGCATTGCAGTGTTTGGAGATGGCTTTCTTACATGGAACTCTCAGTGACTTCCCAGCTCAGGTTCCCAGGTTGGTATGGGTCACAATTATCACAAGAATTATTTGAATACTATAGAAATTAAATATTTTTATGGCTTATTATCATATTCTAAATACTAAATGGTTCTGACAAATAGTCTCAGAGAGATTTGATAGCTGTCCCACAGACTCTACACTGCCTTTTGCTTTCATACTTAAGCTACTAGTATTTCTAGGAAGCTATATTTCATTAATTCATCATGATTTTATTGATTTTCCATTGATGTCTTATTAAATATAAATTAGATCTTTGGGAATAATCATGTAATGGGATGAGGCAGGTAAGATTCCCCCAGGATAGTTTATAATGAAGCCTCAAGTTGTTAATAATCCTAAATTCATAAATAATTATGGGTGAAACAAATGCAAAAATACTGAAATAAGCTATGAAAATGTTAAGTGGGGGTGAAAAGACACAGCATCTGCTAGGAGATCTGTGTGATAACATATATTTGACACCAAGTCACATAGGTCAGAATCACATCAGTGCTCTGCACTCCTTCCAGTGGTTTAACATTTAGGTGTGTGTTTACCCCAGATTTGCCATTATTATGCTGTGCCACCGTGCCCTGGCCCTTGTACCTTGCCTGGGCACAGTGTTAATGGATGCACTGGAGTGACAGGGTACAGCAGCCCGGGCTGTTCCTGCTGGGCACTGAACTGCTGCGGAGAGCGGGCGCTGTCTGGGCACTGCCGGGGAACTCTGCTGCGAAAGGGTGGGGCAGCTGCCTCTTTGACCACGCTGCAAGTGTCGAGAAGGACACATCCTCTCAATTAGCTCTATCTTTCATCTTTTCCTTGGGAGACAGAATTCCCTGTTGCTCCTGGTTTTCTTCAAGAGTTAGCAAGGAGACTGTAGGTCACTCCTAGATAAGAAAAGAAAGGAGGACCTACTCTTACGTAAGGAAAGAAGGATGGAAAAAATGAGAGGCTTGTGGTAGTGTATTTTCTGGTTTGTTTGAGTTTTCTCAATCCCAGTATCCCACAAAGATCTTAAGAGATCTGAAACCCCCCATTTCATCAGTAAAAACACCACTGTTATCCCAGCCTTGAAAGACAGAGCTAAATCCCAAGGGAGTACTCAGTACTTGTGTTTTACACTCATTGTAGTGGGCCCTGTAGAAACTCAACACTCAGTAAAATGCTGCTGGTCATTTGAAGGGTTAATTCATGCAGCAGGTTAGTAACTGTAAAGAACCTTAATGCCAAAATTAATTTTGTGATATTTCTGTCAGAGGAAGTAAGGGATACACAGAAGTCTGAAAATCTGGCCCTTTGACCATAGTGTTACATGTAAGCAGTGTTGACAGAGGCATTCAAGTAGGGATTTGGATGTATCCAATGTGGAATTTTGTTCCAAAGTAATTTTGGGTAGCTTGATAGGTGGTTTTCCTGTAACACTAAAGCTGAGGGCACTCTTGTTATTTATGTCGGTTTTTTGAAAAAAAAAAATCAAATTGTATTAGAAAATGAACAAAGAGATGATTTAGTCACTGATTTAGGCTTTCACCTAAAATTATATTCCAGGAATTTGACAGTTATTGAGTGGCAAAAGGGTTGCAAATTAGAAGTTTGGCTTAATATAAGGTACAGAAAAAAGACAACTATGCTGCTTTTCTGATGTGGAGAGACCTTGGTTGCTAGGAGGAAAGTATTCAAGTGTTTGCCTATGTTTTAACAGTGTGGAATAAATAGATAACACTACACCTTTTAAATAATGTTTTCTTAAATAGTGAAACTATTACCTAATGAAGAAATTGCAGTCATCACATTTCCTTAAAAATGGGGAGTTATATTATCTATGTAATTAAAGTGCTGGATTTTTCCAAATGTAAATCTGCTGATGAATACATTTTTTTGTATTTTTGTAATTGGAGATTTTGAAATCAATTTCTTATTGAAACTCAGAAAATTCAGTTGCCTTTCCATAACAGGATAAGGAAAAAGAAGTCACATGTGTGATTAGCAGCATCCATAGCAAAAGAGTGTTCTTTCTGGTACTTCTGAATGGTTATTCCTGTGCATCTGCCATGAGGCCAGTGGGTATGGAAAACACATCCAGCTTGGATCATTCTTCACTTTTCCCCTGACATGCCAGGCCAGCATGGTCTGGTGGGAGTTGGCCAGTTCCTGTCCATGCACTTGCTGACACTTCTCTGGGGAACTACATTAAGCGGTTCCTTGGGTCACCAGATGTCTGTGCCTCCTCCTTCATGTGCCAGCACAGGCTGGGCTTGGAAGAAGGTCCTGCCCTGCTCTTGATGTTGTTTGCACTCTCTCCAGATTTCTTATGACTTGTGTCAGCATGACAAAAAGCCATTCCCATTTAGGAATTAGAGAAGTCTCAAGGCTGGTTTCACACTCGGGGCTCCTCTTTTTGCCATTTGCTTGTCCTACAAGAAAATAAGATATAAATTACTTCAAACACAGCATGTTCTTCTGCAGCTTTTATGCAAAGGTAGTATAATGGAGAATATTTATCTGTTTTTGTAAGAAACGAAAGACTAGAGAGGCATTAAGTAGCATTTAAACTGTTTGGAGACCTGTGGTGTGTGTAACTGGACTTGGGGCATGTAGCAAACATTCTGCAGCCTCCAGAGACACCTACAATTTTTTGATTCTCTGTGTTTGGCCTTGTCTCCCCTTAAAAGGCTCTTGTTACTGTTGCTGCACAGCTTTATTTTACAGTGAAGTGGAGTAGAGGATAACACTTACAGTAATTGGTAATCAAAAGGAAGAAGGGAAAAAAAAGGCCAATAATGCAAGACAATCATTAAGTGCCAAATATAATTTGTCAAAGGTGTTCCTTCTAAATTAGGTGGAGGCAGCATTTTTCAAATCGGTACTGCCTCAGTGACTCCCCTGCAGTTCTGGTAGCTTTTGGCTAACAAATAGGAAGAATGGTGGCATGCCTTATGCTTCAACCATAAGACCAAAGAACTTAGTGGATTAGTAGACCTTGCCTGTGGTCAGACATCCCTTTAAAACTGAGAGTGGCAATGTGCAAGGGCTGAAGCTGGCACAAATCACATACACGGCCTGACCAGCTACGGAGCCGCCTCGTAGATCAGCCACAGCCAGAAGTGCAAAGCTCCACAGCAAACTGAGCTCAGTAGTAAATATTATCAAGGAGCACATGCCCTGGTTCTTGGTGATGTTAGTGGGAAAACATATATATTGAATTTATTTGGAGTTTGAGCTGCCTGTTAGGGGAAGTGCATTAAGTATTTAACCCAGCTGCTGCCCATCTTTATCCACACATCTTACCCAGCCTTATACATTTAATTACCAATATAAGGTGTTATTGCTGTGTCTTAATACTATATTACATTCTTACTCAGTGCTACTGTGGTGCAGCTGAAGTCAAATACTGTGTTTTATTTCAAATAAAAGGGTAGGAATACAGAAAGCAGGTGTCATACAACAGAGGGACAACCTCATCATAGGAAATGGCGTTTCAATTAGATTTTCGATATTTTGCATATTTTCTGTATCAAAACATGATAGCAGCCACTTGACAGAAGCAGCTCCTTGTTTCTGAACTGGCATTGGTTAGACTTCACAGTGCAATAGGACAGATTACAGCACACTTCAGTAAACCACATAAACTTGTCCTGAGTCCAAAGGAAAGTCTTTGCACTGGAACCCAGGCACCCTGATTCATAGCCAGCACAACCTACACCTGACTCCAGATCCAATGTGCCACTCTGGTATCTCCTAAAAGGAAAGACTTGTACATACACATGCATACATATGCAAACCTGTGCATCTGGCAGCCTCATACCTTCCTGAAGACAGCTCTGCAGGAGGAAGGTGCATCACAGCTGCATTTTTCATCAGGAGAATATGCTAATTTTTGCTGCAACAACTGTATATAACCTGACAATTATTCTCTCCAGTCTCTTGGGTTAACTTTATCTGTGGTTGTGCTTAGAAGTCCCAAATGATTATGTAATAGGTGGAAGATACCTGATAATATAACAGGCCTTTTCTGGTTTTTTAATGTAGCTGTATTGATGTAATTTCTTAGGTGTCATCATGTCTTTTTCAACGTCAGTCCATTGTGAATCATGCAGACACAGCAGTGAAAGAATAGAACCTGCTGCAGCCTGTGAGCAGCAAGAAGTTTCATCTGGATGACTGCATAAGGGGTTTGCAAGACTGCCAGTAATTTTTTATATTCAGAGTTAAATAGAGCAATAAGATGGAATTTAAGCTTTAGTGCAAAAGATTGCAGCTCTTCAGTCAATCAAATTATAGTTCAATCAGTTCATTTTAATCACTTCTCTAGAGAGAAGTAAACCCCTATGTTGAAGAATATGCAGCAATTTTATTGATGGAAAGTTTAATTGTTTCATTTTTCCTTACCGTCTGTAACACACTAGACTTTTAATCAGTGAGAACTGAAGTTATAATGAAGTAAAGTCCACTTTCCACAGTTCACAACTAGCTGAAAATAATTGGGTTGAGACTCCCATCCAGACAGTGTAATGCCTCTGGCATTTTCCTGAAAACTACACTTAATTGCTTTGCTGATGTTGTTAAGTGGTCCTGAGGGGGATGAAGTAGTAAAGCTGCCCACATATGCAGGGAAACAATACACAAAAAAATGTCTTACAAGGTCCTTAAAGGAGGACCAACTAGTGACTAGAAGACAATATATGGCACTTTTATCCCCCCCTTTTCTATACCAGAGAGAACACATAGGAGAGGGTGATAAAATAAACTGGAAATTCTATAAACACTAACAGTATTTTTATTTAAGGGCAGTAATTCTCAGACCAGAAGTACAGAAAACATCACAGCAGAGCTCTTGCAATCAAACCTGCAACTTAAGGCTAGCCTGAGTTGCTTGGCATTTTTATGCTGAACACTGGTTAGCTGCTGCCTGTCTTCAGCACCTTGGCCTGAGGAACAGATGTACTCTTGTCCCCAGGGAGGGAGGACAGCTTGCTTTCTGTGCTCTGAAGTGACAGGATGTGAGCCAGCTATGAGCTGAAAGCCTTGTCCAGGCATCAGTGGGACTGGTGTGTGTACCTTGTGAGGCTCTGAATGTAGCCAGAGAAGGAATAACACTTTGGTGTTTCTCCTTATCTAGTGCATTCATGGGAAACCCTCCTCGGCTGAATGGTGATTGTTTAAAATGATGAATTAACTGCTAGATCCAGGGATATTCAGATATAGAAATATGTCAGTTATTTAAGAGAGAAAAAGATTTATTTAGGACCCACAAACCAGGTTCTGTCCCTGAACTTGAAATCAGGGTTGGAGCTGGAGCTATTTTGGAGGAGGGAGGACTAGAGGGTTAACCTAGCTTCTTTAAGTAAGTGGACTTGGGTTTTTTTCCTTGTTTATTTACATATACAGGCACAGTAAAGTCTCTCTCAACAGCCTGACCTTCCCCAGCTGCTATTTGTGTAAACTTCAATATGACCTTTGCTTATTGTATTCTCGCTTTCACAGGCTCTGAGCTGAACAACTACACCCTGACATCTTTCTAGAAAGAAACATAGAATTGAGGTATTGGGTTCTAAAGCTGATATCTTAAGAGTTCCCTTAATTCTACATATGACCCCGGGGACCCTCCAGAGTCTCTGAGTTGGTACCTCAAATTTTGGCCAGCACAGCTCTTCCAGCACCTGGAAATGATGCTTTTTCCAGTGAAACATGCTGAAGTCTAGACAGGACTTTAGTACCTTGACATGTAGCCCCATGTTAGCCTGACCATTCCTCATAATATTAATAAGCTTTAACACTTATTTCTCCAATGGCAAAATAGTCACTTCCCATGTGCTGGAACTGCCAGCCATATGCCAAGGAGATCAAGCTGTCAGTTTTGAGAAGAGCACTGGGAACAGTGCATTGTGTCCAATTCACTGTGCTTGCTGCCTCTGGGAGAGCAGCTCAGCAGCAGCAGTGGTTGTGCTCTGCTGTTCCTGGGTCCCCTTGTGTGACGAGTAATCTGGTGTGGAGTGGTTTTAGCAAATGCACCAAATGAGGACTGTGCTGTGACAACTGATGGGAGACTCTGCTTGGGTTTTGTACTCTCGGTGGTGCTGAGGTACTGAAGGAACCAGGGCAGATCTGCACTGCAGGGGGCAAAAAATCAACCTGATGTGGCTGGCTCAAACTTGCCACTGTGTTGTCTGGCTATTTTAGAGAGTTCTGTGCTCTGACCCTTCTTTCGGAGACAGGGTTGCTGTTCCAGGAGGAGGAGTGTTTCCTGGAACTGTAATGCAGTCCCACCCATCACAGCTGCCAGATGGCCCCTATTGCCTGCTGGGTCTCACATGCTTTAAAGTTTTACCCCAGGTCTCAAAGGAAATGAGAGAGAGGATGATTTGACACACATTCTCCTGATTTGACATACTGGATGGTTACAACATGGTGTGTCCTCCTGAAGAAATCCAAAATACGTGTTCCTGTACAGGCACAAATCTGACTGTTCCCTGAAAACTGTTCATGTGGAAAGATACAATTTGCATGGTTGTCATCAAAGCCGGTGTATGTATTCATTTGTGGGAGCATGTCAGACACCATATGTCAGTAATATGCCTTTGATATGTTAGTGTCTGAATAATTTTTTTAACTGCTGAATGGCATATGTTTAAATGTAAACATCTGTTCTGTGTTTATACTGCCTGTGTTTTTTGTTTCTATATTTTCCTTGACTAAAATTTTGAGTCAAACCCAGAAAAAGTGTGGGATTCATTCTGTTTTTAAAGAAAGACAGTTTTTGTAGTATTTCAGCATGTGGCCAATGTGTATCTTCTCATAGATAAGAGGAGTATTTAAAAGAGGATTTTTGCCCTTTTGGAAACCAAAACAAACTTCATTTCCAGGCAAAACTAAAATTTTATTTGACTAAAAGTTGGTTGAGTGAAAAAATTACTGTTTTAGTGTTGGGTAAGTTCTGCAATGGATTTACTGAAAAGCAGTCCTTGTAAGAGCCCTGTGTTACACCATGCCAATAAATTGTTTTTATCCAGAAACTTTTCTGATGCAGTTAAAGAACTTGCAGTGTAATAAATGACTTAATAAAGGAATGAAATAATACACTATGTTTGTTAGGCTATTCATTATACATGAGTGAAACTCAAAGCCAGTGTCACAACAAAGGGACTCAAAAGCAGTTATTGCTACTCATCAATCAGATGAGCCACTGCTGCACCACTCAGGATGCTACAGACAGCCTAAAAGGGCACAAGTAGTGAAAAATACCTTACTATGATAGCAACACAAGGGACTTTATGAACCAGCTGGGGATACCTGAAGAGTCTGCTAGATACCTGCTAAAGTACAGGAGGGGCTTAACAAAACATTGCAAAATGAGCAGCTGTGTTGGACTCACCAGTGTGATGGCAGGAAGAATCTCCAGAAAGATGCAATCACAGCAGCACATCACAAAGTTGCGGAGTTACAAGCCCTGCTTCAGTAAATGCTTCAGCTAAGGAGAGGATCTTGTTCTTGTGAGTGTCCCATGACTGCTGGTTTCTACCTTTTGGTAAGAATTCATCCAATTAAGCAACAAATAACAAATGTCAGCTCTTGGTGGACTTACACATCCTGGGCTTCATAGTCTGTTTGTATGGTTTGCTCAGGCCTTAAACAAGCAAACAGCCATTGCATATAACATAGGAAAATCAAATCTGTCTAAATCCTAAAGCTCTAGGACACTGTCACAGAGTCATAGCGTTTCATGGCCACAGCTTAAAGCAAACCAGATCTAAACAAACCGTGAAAGGCTGAGTGCTGTTGGCCACCAGCTAGTTCGTAAAAAACACCCGAGTAGCCCAAAGTGCACCTGTGGCCATGGCAAAGCCACAGCCCGGGCAGCGGCACCGCCGGGCAGAGGGGCCTCGGAATCAGTCAGTGCCATCTTGTGGCATTTCAGGATATTAAAATGCCCCTGAGCTACAGTAACTGCAAATGTCCCCGGCATCCAGCACAATTCCAAAATTTGCAGTGGTGCAGGACACAAACGCCGGTAGGGCTGTGCGCCTGGCCGTGACTGCTGCGGCTGTGCGTGGAGCAGCTCAGCACCTGAATGATTAATGAGCCAAACGCCTTCCAATTATGGCTCATTGGAGGTGCACAGCGAGCTGCATGTAATTAGAAAGCCCGGCAACAGATGGAGAATTTTGCAACATCAAAAGCCTGCGCGTTATTAGCCGTGCTCTGCACTGGGCAGGTGAAGCGCCAGGCGGGGGCTGCCCTGCTGGGACAGGGCTGGTCCCCCCGCGGAGGGCAGGGGCGTCCACCCCCCATGGGGCAGAGCCATCCCCACCCTGGGCAGAGCCATCCCCACCCTGGGCAGAGCCATCCCCCTCGGGACAGAGCCATCCCCCCGGGCAGGGGCTGGCTGCTGTCACAGCACACGCACCTGGGTCTGGTGTGCTCCGACCTGCAGCACCAGGGCAAGGCCAGTGTTAAACCAACCAAACGCACCCAGCATCACTCCCTTACCTGTGAGAGCAGCACGAGGTTGGTGCTCACAGGGGGCTGCTGCTCCTGCCTCACTCGCAGTGTCAAACCCCTCGCTCCAGGTCCCTGACACTGTGTTCTGGCACCAGCCTTAGCCTGGAACACAGGGGCAGCTGCTATTACTGACTCAACAAAAACCCAAAAGATTCCCAACACCTATCCTGCTCTCCCTGCCCGTCTAAATAGGTGGAAAGGGCCTATAAGCCTTCATGCTGTCATTTTAGGTATATATACAATCCATATAAAATATGAAAAAGTAAGCACATAACTTGATACACATATAATATTTACCTACTATATAAAACAATTAATGTAATAGAAACATAGGAAACAACTAGTAGATAATTAATATAAGTAATGTAGGAATACATATATAAAAGACAAATCCATAAAATATGCATTATAAATATACAGCATATAGAATTAAAAATTCTATTAATACAAATAATCCAATTTAATAAATGTATAAACAATAATATATAATGTCATCTATCTATCTCTCTATCTATCTATCTATCTAAAAATATGCTCTTTCCTAATAATGACTGCTGCAATACCAGAAGGGGACACATAAGGTTCCTAGTAGTGTAGCATTTCTTGCATAAAAACGAAGGAGGTAATAGCAGCTTGAGCAAGCTTTAAAAGAGAGCTTTGAGGCTCAATCCGTCAGCTGGTGGGTCAGTGGGTGCATTGGGGGGACATTCCTTCTTTAAAGCATCAAAGGATGCTGAAGGAAGGTGGGCTGACTCTTGTGAGCTCGTAGGTAACACAAGGGCTCACTAACAAACACCTTTAATTCTTCCTTCTCTCATTATGGACTTGGAGGCTGTTCAAGCAACCCAGTCATTCCCAAAAAAGGTTTTTTGGGAGTGGTTATGGTGTAGCAACAAAGTTACAGTCATTCTTGCTTTCAACATTCTTTCAGTGCACCTTAAATTTAGGTGGTTTCTAATTCTTGTATTAAAACCAGATTTAATTATTTAAGAAAAAGACAGTGTCATTATTATCAATCCTTCTGAAAAGAAAAACACTTTCACACTATGCATATTCCATTCAAGGGCTTGAGCCCTGATGTTCATCTGGTACAATTTTAGTAACAGTGGGTTTTCTCAGCTTACTGCTTTGCTGGGAAGTAGTTTGGTACAGGTGCCAAGTACAGTTGTGTGGGGTTGCCTTTAGATTTATTGCAGGGCACTGAAGCCTGTTATAATCTCTTTTGTGAGGACTGTAGAAATGCTCTGATCTCAGACAGCCAAAAATTTTAGTACTTACAAGGAGTCAATTAATAGTAAATTGAAAACTGATTTGTCTGTATCAATTTGATTACAAAGACAAAAAGAAGCGCAGAAGATAATTCCATTATCCTGAACCATCCCTACGTAATATTACATACATGACTATTGGGTTCACTCCAACTTGAACAAGGCAAATCTTAAGTTCTATTTTCCAAACTAGGCAAACTGAGCTTTAATCTTCTATAAATGTAAGCTGCATTATTAAACACAAAGTAATCTTACAAATAGTTTAAACCAATATTATAATTACAACATAATTGATTGCAATTGCTCTTTTTCCTTGCAAAGATGAAAGCAAGATGGGTTTCTTTCAAGTGTCTCTAATTTTCAACACTTTATGTTGGTTGAACTCTCACTATAAACCTATAATTTAGATAACTAGTTCCTCTCTGTCATGCTGGAAATGAAATTTGCTTTTTAGACTACGATTTATTTATTCTCACTCATTTCCTGTCCCAGTAGCAAGGTCTGAGTTTTCTTTTCTGATGGTCCAGATTTCTTTCTGGTTTTGCATACAGAAATTCCTGATAAGCCATCTCAGAGGGGATGATACCAGCCTGAATTTCCACTACTTTCCTCTGGCCAAGGTATGTTTAAACATTTTTTTTCTGTTGATCAGAGGACTTGATGTAGCTGCAGGGTGACTGGGAAGGGACTTTCTACTGATGTAGCCATAAAATACCCACAGCCTCTTGCACCAGGTAACTGAGGAATTATGCACCCTGCAACAACCTCAAGGAACAGAAACAGAAACCATCGTAGCTGCCATCAAGTGGTCAAATTTGAATCCAGTTCAAGATTTGAATATCAGAGATATACCAGTGCTCTCAGCTCTGCCATTTCATTTTGAAAAGTACAACATGGATGAGAGCTCACATTTGGAGACTTCCAGGGTTTCTCATTTCAGAGTCTAGGGTCTAGGTTTTGGAAAGACTATGGTTTGTAACATCCCAAATTATATGGTGGTTAAAAATAACACTCTGGCTTAACTCTCCTAATGTAACATTTCCCCCATTTCTTCTCCTTACAAAGCCATTCACAAAAATTCCTGCTTTGCCTATCAGATTCATGACTGCATTCTGGCACCATATATTAGACGGGGTTTCCTAAGTTAGCCCTCAGAGAGATTGCATTTCTACTTTGCAATGATTTTACCATTGGAAAAGTTCATCTAGAAAGATGCCTGGAAAACAATGAAGCCACTAGGGGAATTTCTTCATTTCTTGAAGTATCCATTACTCCACAGGAGAAGAATTGGAGGCATATGTTAAGCTTGCTACATCCTCCATCGATTTTTTGTTTGATTTTATTACATTATCAACTTGCTTGCACTGTGAAAGATTAAAAAGTCGGGTAAGTGCAAAGCACAGAGTTCCTGAGCACTTTGATTATAAGTCAGACATCAAACTAGTATTTGAAGTGCCGAACTACTGAGCTTTCACTTTGTCACACGAGCAGATGTTGCCAGAGGCAAGGAGGAAAGGAGTGATGCCTTCTTTTTTAACTTGGCTGCTGAACCTTGCACTACCTGAAGAACCAGGCACTGTGTGCAGCTCCTGGTTAGGTGCCTTTCAAACCTGCCTTCTGCCTAAGGGCTATCAGATGTGCAGCTGAGGCAAACAGATAGGTTTTCCCATTGTGCATCTCCACTGAGGACGTACTGCAGTATGCAGTAAGTGAATGGCTGGGCTGCTTTACATCAGGTGAGAGCTTTAATTTAGGAATGTGAACTGATGGAATACAGGGAGCACCCATATTCACCCACAGAGCTGCCACAATCCCCTGTTATCTAGATCCTTGGGCCACTGAAGGAGCAGACAGTGAGGCTGGCACTCCCAAAGGAATATGGGGTTTGGAGGGTGAACTAATGCACATACCACAGTTAAAACAGGGAGAGAGTTCATTTAGGAGAATTCATTGGAGAATAGAACCCAAGACTCACAATACAACGAGGTGCAACTCAGAGCAGAAACCCTTCTCTGCAGAAATGTGGACCATAGTACTATTTTCTACTTTGCAACTGCCCCTAGTCTCTGTTTAAGCACACTTGTCTACCTCTCCTTCCCCAAAATGGTGCTATCTTGTTTACATTTTTTGTTTACAAATAAACAAATACTAGACATGAGAATTGCACATAAAATTATTTTTCCCCAGGCATGTTCGTGGTCATGCCTTTTCATGTTATGTGTAATTATTAGTGACCCCATAGTCAATTATTAACAAAACCTCACAGAAAGCCCGGCTAGATAGGGAGAAACATAAAAATCTCAAGAAATGTAGTATTTGACTTCCAAACAGAATGCCTGCCTAGGACCAAAACTCATTAGGGAAGTCCTCCAGGCAAACATCCTCTCATTATTTATTATCATGGTTTACTGAAGATTCCTCAGTGTAATTCACAATTTGCTTTTAAATAAATCTCTCTGTATGGTAAATGTGATATTCTTGCATCTAAGCAGTAGGGTTAGCTGAAGACTAAATAAGACCAGGTTTTCACATTTCAGGGACTCATAAACAGCTTAGAGCCTGACAGTAATGCAACAAGAGGCAAAAATATGACTGGCAACATATGGCTGAAAGGTAAGGTCGCAGTGACTGTACAACATAGTAACAAAACAGCGAGACTGCAAAGCAAAAGCAATTAGCTAACAAGTGTTGGTAAAGAAGAATTATTTACAGGGTGCAACTTCTCTATAGGACAGAGATGGTTCTGTGTTTATGATCAACATTTAAGTCATAAAGGCCATGGATTTAAGGCTTTACTTCTATCCTTCATTCTGGCTTCTAGAGGTTCAGTTGGGCCGGGGCTCTTAAATGCTTGGAGGCACTTTGATATCCTGGAGGATTTGGTCTAAGTCTCCTAGAGATCAGCTGCTCCTCTGGAAATTAGGGCTACCGAAGCTTTTCTTTTTCACAGAGGGTACCTTGAATGGGAGGGTGCTAAAGACTGTGAATGTTTTATCAAGTAGTTTTGCTATTGATCTTTTCAAGGGGATGAAGATCTGATAGATTTTCCTCACATATCTTACCACATCAAAGGGTTAACTGATGTTTATGCCTGCATTGAAAAGTGCATGACCATGACTTCCATTTTGATCACACCAAAACTGCTGAGACCCCTTAAAGAAGCACAGAATACCTCAGAAATTTCCATCTCTAATCAGAACGGGGTGAAGTTCTCTTCAAGGAGAAAATCCCCTGGTGTGATCCATTTTTCTGCTGTAGCTAAATATTCTTGGGCTGATTCAGCACCTGGGCTGATGAGCTGGCCCCTGGAAGCACTTGCCTTGGTTGCTCTTGAGGAGCTGGAGGGGCAGCACAGCGGAAAGTTTCTCTCCTCACCAGAGGACACGCACAGGCCAGTGCTTGCCAGGGCTCTGTCTCCTGACTCCCTGGCTTGGCTCAGTGCACTGCCTCTGCTCCTGCCCAGAAAAGATTCATTCTCTTAAATTCCGTATTTATCACTTTGCATAACAAGGTTTCTCTACTAAGGTAATACTGTAGTCAAACAAATGTAAAGCTGATGATGATAAAGAGTAAAATAACTGAAAAGGGCTTTTTACTGAAAGGGGATATTAATACAAACAGATGGCTTTTTTTAGTGCACCTATTATAGTCATGCCTACTCTTTGCTGAATGCATACCTACGAGACTGTGTGTGCAATAAAACCCTTAGTTTATTAAGCATTTTTTTTCCTATTCTGCTATGTCAGTCTAAATTCACTTTGAAGGCAGGAATGATGGAATTGTTCAATATATTGTGTGCAGAAGGTTATGACCTCTGCAATCAGCCCCTGAAACACCACTGTCTTCTCACTTCTGGGGCAGCTGAAATGAATTATAAGGTAACCTCATAAAACATTTTACTAAAGCTGAGGCATCTGAATATGCAGTACTTGAGCGTTCGTGTATTCTAATTTCCAAAATATTTACAATCTGTATAGGATCTAAAAATGAAACTTTAACTTACTATTTTTATTGAATATCTTGTTTTTAAACAAGGTCTCAGTCCTGCAACAGCTCAAATGGGTGAATGACCTCGTGCTTGTGAAAGAATGTGCTGCTGATTTCTGCATCCATTTGTGTGTGTGTTTTGCAGGAGACATCTTAGAGTTGCCATTATATCATCCACATGGACCATGCTGTGGAGGACATGTCTCTACACAGAGGCACTCTCCTAACCTGAGGGAGGGAAATGCTCTTGGTTCCAAAGGGGGACAGAAGGAATATCCTCATGAAACTCCAAGACCCCAAATAACTTGCTCTGCACATAAAGATCCTGTCTTTGGAGGAAGACTGACCCAGCCAAGTTGGAACACCTAGTGTAAAGCTGTCATTGCTGCCCTGCATTTCCACACTTATTAAACCTGCTCTCTTCATCCTCTGTAACATGATGCAGCTAGAATTTTGTCAGCCACCACAACAATCTTTGCCTTTTATCAGCAACATGGTAGCAGCTCTGCCTCCTGTCTGCTGTTACTGGCAGGGTAGCTCCAAAGAATCATTTCTTTCCACGCACAACAAAGGCCTGTACAGCATCAGGGGGGCCCATGAAGTGGATAAAGTTTATCCTTGGTGGCCTTTATTCTGTAAAGCATTTAAACACCACAGTTTTACTAAAGCTGCTATGAATGGGCTGCAATGCCCATGAACCAATAACCTGAACCCTGTGCTAACACCACAGCTCTAACTTGCTTATGAAACTTGAGAACTTTTCCATCAGCTTTCTGTCTGAACACAAGCAACTTATATAATGCTTAAAAGAAAAAAAAAAAAAAAAGGCAGCTATATTCATACCTTGGGGGTGCAGGGCCCTGAGGAAAATTTGTTAACATGGTGAAAGGCCAAGCATAACCACTCAGTGCTCCAGGAAGAGAATGCTGTTATTCTCCAGGAAGAGAGCTGGGAAAAGCTAGGCTGACCCACTCACAGAATGTTCTCTTTATTCTCTACATGAATCAGTTTGCGTCTGCTGATAACCCACTTCTTTCCAAAGGTTTCAGGTTTAGGATTCCCTTTGATGCTAGTGTCACTGCTGGGAATAGTAAACCACTCTAACTTTGATGGAGCTACAGTTATTCCCTATAGTCAGCTATTCTGTTGTTTCCTCTAAAACTTTTATTTATGTCACCATTTCACTTTAGGTGGGCTTCCCCCTTCATCCTTTCTGATTTAAAGTGTCCCAGTGACAAAAATTACAGACAACCCAAGATGCATGCAATATTTCTACATAAAATGTGCACAAATGCATCCTTCTCTGTAAGATATGAGAATAAAATGATAGCAATGACCACAACAACCATCTTTTTCTTTTGTCAACCCCCTTGGCAGCAGCTCTGCATCTTGCCTGTCACTCCCAGGGTAGCCGTGGTGGCAGCCTCTGACAGAGTCCTGGGAGCACAGAAGCCATCTGACCCAGGGCTAGAAGTGTCTTGGTCTGACCACGTGTTGGTGCCAACACTTCTGAAGGTTTCAGCCTGTCTGGAGCATTGCAGTGTTACATTAGGCAGCCCAGCCTGGTAATGGTAACCTAAGCTACCAGCAGCAGGGGGGCATTTGTTCTGTGCTTTGCTTAGAGGAGCGTTCTGAGCCTGTGACACTGTCTGACACTGACTGATTAAGATACAGGTACTGTGGTGCTGTCAGGAAAGAAGAAAGAGAACTTGCAGTGCTATTGTTGCTCCTGGATCTCCAGCAGAGCAGCAGCCAGACACCGGTGCACAGCAGCATCGTGCTCGACCACCTTTTCTGAGAATTACTGCCTAGTCACCCCTAAAGAGATTAAGGACACCATGTTTTTAACGCAGCGTGTTCCTCCACACAGACTGCAAAGGCTGGGTACCACAGGTGATCAAATCCTTAAGACTGGGGAGGAGATTGTGACAGGAGGAGAAGAGGGAGATGTGAGGAGGACAGAAATATGAACTCTGTAGTGAGTCTTATAAGGAAACCATTAGGAAGGCTGCTGATGCGTCAAACAAGACCAGGTCCCGACAGGGAGAGAAACGGAGCTACCTAGTTATGCTGCAGATGTAAACTAATCTTCCTTTTCTCTGTTGCTGGTATATGCCATCTCTAAAAACCACCCATTCAGATTTCTACCTGAACCCAATTTTCTGGATATCCCTGAAGGTCACACTACACTACTAGTGGGAATGGTGAAAAGGATTACTTTGCCAGGCAGCCTAGGATGTGAGACTAAAATTTTAGTTTTATTTAGTTTAATTCTTAGGGCTTTCCTCAGTACAAAGACATAGGGGTTCCCTATGTACCTTTTCATCCCATCTTTGCTAGTGATGAAATAATCATTTCCCTTCTCTCTGAGGGTGATGCTGAAGTCCTCACAAAAAATATTAGGTGGTGTCCAAACTTGGGGACAATCTTTTGCTCAGGCTTACATCTCTGGCCTTCTGGAGTCACCTCTCCTTCTCACAGCCTTTGCAGGCACGAAGGCAAGCAGGAAAATAGAAAGTCTCATCAGTCTTGAGAAATCTGAGATCTTTGCAGACCTGAGATTCTCTTACTCGCTTGTGTGCCAAACCAGGGATGATTCTGTCCCCTCTGTGGTGCCAGAATTGAACTTGTCCTCCATGAAGCAGACACCAGAGAAAAGTGGAAAGATTCTAATTTTCCTTCCACTAGGGAGGAGGCAATTTAGCTTGTAGGAGCCTTTATTCTCTATCACAACTGGGCTGTTTTCTCATCTGCTTTCTTAATAAATATTTAGTGGGCAATTGATATTTTCCCTTCTGCTCTATCTAACAGAGCTGATTATTGCTAGGGTCAGGTGGTTACATCAGCTAATTAATATTCACAGGTAGCAGTAGGAAATAAGTACAAACCTCATCTCCTCAGCTTTAATTACCATATCAATGCTATCAAATTCCATGTGGATACACCTCCCACATCAGCTCCAGACAATTTCAGATATGTGTACTAACAGGATCCACAACATCTTTAACTCATGATCTTCTGTCATTACAATATAATTACTCTAATGCATCTTCACTGTGCAACACTTGCCAAAACTAACAACCACAGAGCATACAGTGTGATGGCAGAACAGAGATGGCAATGTAAGCTTGCATCTTACAGAGATTGCAGTGCTTCCTCCAGCCCCATTATTCAACAGCTGTGGGCAACCCTGACTCCTACCTGCCTACCTTCCTTTTCTGTACTTACTTTATGAAAAAATTATGTTAGTCTAGCACTGTGAAGCCCCAGGTGGCACTGAAATCCCAGTGGGAATCTAAGGTAAGAATCAATAAAGGGGCTATGAATTGTCTTACCTTGGATAGCCCTGTGGATGTAGAAGAGGAATAGAAGAAGGTGAGCCAGGGAAGAACAACTGTATTTTACACCTTGCTGAGCTATGGGTGAGGATCTGGGCCTTGTGCAGATATGAAAAAGAGGTTAGGTGAAATTTGACAGAAAATGCAGTACTGGCTAATTAAGTTAGCAAATATCCCTCGATTAAGTGCTGATAGAGGTCAGATACAAAAGTCAGTTAGAGAGAACAGGGTAAGCTTCAAAGGGTCTTTGTGGCAAAGAGGTAAAGAATGAGCCAGTGGAATAGCCTGTCAAACGACAAGCCATGAAGAAGGTTTTAGTCTTTCATTTCTACCACTGTAGAAAGTGAAGAACAAAGTACACATTTTGAAGAGAGAAAAGGGATGAATTTTTGAAACTACATAAGGATTTTTAAATGAGAACTAGCTGCAGACATATCTCATGCTGCACTATGCAATGTACTCCTGTGCCTTTGCAGAGATTTACAAAACTCTCTTAGTATATCAATTTCATCAGTCCTTTTACTTTTCTTAAATGGCAATCATTTTAAACTACATAATAGCATCCGTATTTGATTCATTTGGCTTTCTATGTGATAACAGTCACTATGATTAGAATATACATTATCAAGACTCGAAAAAGAGAGCTAAACTGAAATGGCATTACATTGTCACCTATCCAAATGGTAATTGGTGTTTAATTGTGGCTCTGCAAGCAAACACAGAAAGACAAACAACAAAGAACCTCTGGTTTGATTAAAAGCAATTAAGAGAGGAAAACCCAAGAGAGGCAATATATAAAGTTTCAGAGGAGGAAGCATTCCTTCCCTGAAATGCAAAGGCCCCTCTTGAATCTGGGAGAGGTAAAGCATGGGAATAGTGCAGCAGTCTCTGGGAAGGTGCCTTTTGAATGGAAATGCAAATTAAGACCTGCCAGACTGATTTTTATCTCCATGTATCACCTATCAAATTTATACTGTATATGTATATATACATATACATATATACGTATATATACATATATACGTATATATGTATATGTATATGCTGATGCTTTGTAATATCCCAGTTAACTCTCTTGTTTGCGTATTAACTGTTTTGTGACCCAGATGCTCATACAAAGATCATAAATATTTTGTGAAAGATATACCCATCACTTTCAACAGCATAAGCTATTGTTTTCCCAAACAGTTTCCCTCTGTTCTTGAAGAAGGCTCAAAGAATCCCCGAAGAACTACTTTAGAATGAGCCTTTTTCAGCACCAGCTGACAAGGATACGGAGGAAGCAGTTCCTGAGACAAAGTACTTCCACAACAGTCACTTTGCATCTAAACCCAGAGAGTTTCCCTTTAGGGGTAAACTGATCCCAGACATGGAGAGATAAGGCAGTTTCAAATATGCTAGAAGGGAGCACATAATTCTGGGTGCTTGAATGCAGGATGTGGCTCTCTACTAGGGCACATGTATGAGAATAAGGGTAATACATATATATAGTTCACACAGGGAGTATGCAGAGTTCACATGTGGAACCGGACAGAGATTTTGAGAATGGACAGGATTTGCGGTTTCACAGGGCGTCATCACTAATTATCAGGAAGGTTCCCTGGTTCTGTTCCAGAATGGAAAAGGAAAATATTTTTATCTACTTTAACATCACACTGGCACAGCCAGATGATTCATAGACTCTGGAGAGCACAGACATTACCAGCTCAGCACATTTGTATACCAATCACCATTTGTCATATGCGAGTACTTCCCACAGTCCTAAAAAGGGATTTGTTTTGTGTATTATTTGCAGAAAATGTAACAAACTCCATGCTGAACAGCAAAATAAAAACAGCACTTGATTGTTTTATTGACTATTTGCCTATTTACTTGCCAAAACTTCACTTTAGGATTTTTTTTTTTACACTGTCTAATGAAAGGACCCCCACAGCTGTCTGCTCTGTGGAGAAAAGCTGTCAACATCCAGTATAATTTTCTGCATATTGAGTGAAGTACTTGAAAGTCCCAGATCCATTTTAATATGTGAGCTGCTCTCCCATTTGTATGCAGCTGGAGAGAGCAGTTTTATCCTCATTTTAAAAAGCCATATGATGGATTTCTTTCTTTAAACAAATACTGTCTCAAACTTTTCTTTTTTCTCTCTCCTTCCCCCAGCATACACCTTTCCTCTCTTGTTAGGCACCACTGTGCTGAAATCACTGCATAGTGCTGACATCTCACTCGTTATACATAAAACGATGCCAGCACCATCTCTTTTTTGTTGTCTCTGTGCATGATCTGCTGGAATAATTCCCAGATTAACTGTTTATTAATATAATTTTTGCCAAACAGTTGGTGAGGAAATTCTATTGCACTGCCTTGGACAAGGCCTTCACTATCACTTTCTGAATTTTCTGATTCTGGGAATTGACAGCTTCTAATCCCAGCCAAAGCTTTCTTTGCTTTGCCACATAGGGGTGGTCCGACAACAGTCAGAAGGCTAATGTTGGGTGTTCAACACTCAGTATTCTTTGCTGTGAGAGTGCCAGATTCATTTGCATTCTCAGGTACTGCTGAGCAAGGTGTGCCCTGGTACTTTTGCATGGCAAGGGCACAGGATTGCCACTGTGCCTTGACTGCATGAAGGGACACAAGGAGGGACAGGGCTCCAGCCTGCAGCACTGGCCACCCTTGCTTTTCTGCACACACACACACAGACACTACCTGTCTCTGGATTCCTAATTAAATTTGCTCACCACTGATTGCTGGTGACTTGTTACAGTGCTTGCATATTTGTTAAATGTGTGTTTTGAGAGCTTTAATTATTCTTATTTACCACAGCAAGTGCAAACTCTATCCTGATTATATGCATTTGAGGGGCTGTTTGCCTGAAGTGCTGTTAGCTCTTCCATGCTGGCACAGGACAGGAGAGCATTCAATGCAAATGTAGTGCCACTCCACAGCACCAGGCAGTTGGGCTCAGTCCTTCCACAGCTATTAACTGAGAGGCAATGAAATGTTGTTGTTATGGGTTACAGGGAGTGTGTTTAACATCCACAGCTATTTTTAATGATTCTGTCAAGAGGAAAGATTACAGCTGTGAAGACACAGGGAGATTTGGGGGAACAGTCACAAAGCTTTGAACTCTGCATGCACTATGACTCAACATACTGTACATATGTTTCAACACATCCTGACACTACAAAAGTCATGGTTAAAAACCAGGATATCTGAAGGTTATGGAACATTTAATGGCTCTGTTGTAAACAATACACTACCAAGAATTAAGTGCCAAACATTATCAACCTTCCAATCTATATTTGCCACATCTCATAGACTGAGAATGACTCAACCAACCTCAGATGGCAAACCTCAAGCACACAACTTTGGAGTGACGCTAGTAATTCACTATGAAGCACTTGATCCAAGGAGAGAGCATTAAGTAATTCCCCAGACAGTGCTTGCAGATGCTTTCACCCCAAATTAAGATCAATGTTCCACATTACTGTTTTGAATGAGAATAAAAAAGAGGATTGCCAAATTTTCCAATGGAATTAAAATTCTGTAAATTTTCATTAGAAAGATTAGATAGTTTAGTTGTAATTATTTTGTCTGAAACAAATGGAACCAACTGTACAAATCTTGGATGAACCTGGAGAACATCCCCTTATGAAAGCAGCAGATCTGAGAGCCCCAGTGTTCCTGGGGTTGTTTCTCACCTACCAACAGAGTAGGAGCCTTAAAAATATGGACATTCACCTAAACCAGCATCCTTAGAATTTGCAGTGACCTCTACTGGAGGAGCAAAAGAATGGGCAATGACTGGGAAAACTTTTCTAGGGATTCCAGGTTTCCCCATCCACTGGCTGAGGGTTGGGGCAGGAGTTAAGGTATTCAAATTCTTGAAGAGAGAAGTGAAAGGTGTAGGAGCACCAGCTTGGATCCGAGATCTCAGCAATTCAGGGTTTCCAGCCCCCTGGAAGCTCTGAGTTCAGCACCTAGCTGAGCTTCAGGAAGCCTGCTAGGTGCCCTGGAGCTGGAGGAAGACTGCACTAAAACCCAACAGAAAAACCCAGAGAAACACAGAATTTCCTGTGAAGTATTTCTGTGTTCAATAACTCAGCATTTTCTAATGAAGTACTGCTTACTGGAAAGTTTCTGCCTATTCCATCTGGAAATACATTATTCCGATGGACAAGACACATTTTGGATGATGAGAGAGAATTGTTTGGCCTTCTTGCCACATTCCACCCTGGCAGATAATTCCCTATGTATTTAAATCCACCTCACAACATTAACGGAACACGGTTTTTAGCTCACATTCTATCTTGCAGCTCTTGCACTGTTAAATATTATCTATGTTTCATCTTCTGTGGAGCTGCTTTTCCCCGAGTTCAGTGGTACATTAGAGTGTGCTATCTCTATATACGTGAATGGGAGCTCTGGGGGTCTGTAAAATCCCTTGTGTTGCTGCAAGAACATCAGTGCTACCTGAGGGATTATTTTTAGTCCTGGAGAAGTTTTTGCATAGCAAGGTGCAATCCCACACATAATGAGTCTAGTCTGTATGTCAGATTATTTTATGCCATTATGGTGCATGACTGCATCAGAGAGTTGTATTTTTCTGTCTCCTCAGGAACATTTATTACTACAATAAGAATCCTTCAGTGACTTCACTGAAGACCCAGGCCCCTATTGTGCTAGGCACTATAGCAACAGACAGTAAAAGGCAGTCCTTATTACTAAAGACCTTCATTGCCAGAGATTTATCTTTTATTCTTCAGTTCACAACAGCTGCAAAACAACTTGAATGAAGAATAAGAATTACAATGAATAGGCTATGGAATAAATTCATATGTAGGTGGGAAACCCTAAGCCAGTAAAAAAATCGAGGGGTGTAATCCTGCACCAACTGAAGCACCATGAGAACTCCCATGGACTGTGATGGGAGCCAGGATTGCCCCGCTCTGTTCCCATTCACTGGGGCCATCCCTGCACAGCACCATGTGCAGCATCTGCTGCAGCTGTGGGGGTTTCTATAGGGCTGCCTGGGCACAAGGTCCAGTAGTGGGTTCACACACTGCCTGGATTCACTGGTCTGCCACCAAATGACTGCGGAAGCTGAACGATTCATTATGGTCTCCAATACTTTGTGCTCTCCAGCGCAGGGGCTATTTAGATGACAGTGAACTCCTTGACATACTGTGTCTCTTGCCGCAGATCCTTTCTCTAGGGGGTACAGACTAGAAATATTCCTGAGGTACAGCTCATTGACAACATATCCCCTGTTCAGATCTTGCTGTTGTTCTGTGTTATTATTTACTTAAATTGCATAGCTCCCCTGCTCTAACAGGAGACTCAGGTAACTCAATTTTTGTGTTTTGTAACTGATGCAATGCACATTAAAGCAGAGATAATCAAGACTTCAGAGGTGCAGGTCTCTTTTCTGAACATTCTGACTAAGAATGTAATATAATAGAGGTTTGAGTGATGCTCATTTTGCACCCCTGAGTTTATCATAAGATTAACAGTCTTTATTATTTTGCAAAACAAGCAGTAGCACCTCATCGAGGGTATAATCACTTCAGTCAAGCAACAAACAAGCTTTTACTTAATGTGCTAAAAATATAGTTGAGAAACCTTCAATCTCAAGTCGTGTGATAAAATAGACTGTGTTGACTGAGCAGATCAGCAGCTGCTGCTCTTCAGGCTCCTTCACCCTAACAATGCTTGCCTTTTTCTCTCCCCACCAAATTTAGAGATGATGTCAGTGCAGCCAACCCCAGGAGTTCAAAAATCTGAAGGCAAACCAAAATAGAATCACAGGATTGATATCAAAGCCATGGAAGTTATTGAAACTGAAGCGTATGATTTGGGGGGTCAGCCTTTAGATTTTTTAATTCATAGGAGACAGTCTTCTCCCTTCCAGTTGTCTGCTCAGTTCTCCTGGCTGTCTGATATGCCCTATTTCAGAGTGAGAGACAACACAGGACAATGGGAAGCACAAAGAATTGGGAATCTATTTAAAGTATATATAAAGCTCAATTCTCCACCATATGGAAAGCCTTAATCCTGCCAATGCCTTCTCTGAATGCTCATCTTCGTTCACACCAGCGGCCCCAGGGAAACCTGTGGGGGTTCTCTTGTACCTGAAGTTTGTCACTTATATAAGTCACTATTGCACGTCAGAAACGTTGGCCTGTGTCACAATATTAAGAGTTAGCTAAGAATGAAGAGATCTGTTGCTCAGTTTTCTCTGTGATCTTGGGTAAGTTCTGATTCATCCTATACCACAGCTTCCACCTCTTTAAAATAGGAGGTAAAATTTATCTCTACAAGGTACTTGGAAGCTCCCAGAGAAAAGATAATGAAATGCAGAAAAATACTACTTTGTCTTTTTCTGATGTAAATTGATTTCTAGCTAGCACAGTTGGAAAGAATGCTTAAAAATCAGTGAAAAGTATTTTATAATTAAATCTCCTAATAAAACCAAACCCTTAGAATTGGGCTTAATCCACCATGGATCAAGTCTGACTGAGCAGCCAAGAGAAGCAGAGGACTTTTCTCAGTGCTGAGAAGACACACTTCCCCTTTCACAGACTAGACCTTCTGCAGCCGTTCCTGGAGCCAGGATTAAACTCATACAGTTTATCAAGATGTAAACATTTAGTTACATTTTTCCTACACAAAGTATCAGATCATCCCGAATTTTAAATTAAACGTAATTGATTCTTTTTTTAAATTTAGTCTGAGTGTAAAGTCCAATTTTTTGAGGCAGCAGTAACACGTTAGGATGAAACAGTTTGTAGAAAAGTACTCACTTAAAATAATGGAAGGCTCTCATCTTTTATTAAACATATGAAATTACTAAAAGATACTACCTTAGAGTGGTTTAATTTAAAGAGGCAAACTGATGCATTTTGTTAATTAGACCATTAAAAAACTCATTTATGTGTAAATAAGTCTAGGTCATTAAATCTTAATGTACAGTGTCAAAGTCAAACTTCAATCTTCAAACTTTCTAGTTATGTTAATTCATGGCCCTAAAAAATTAATTAAATATAGAATTAGCATCAAAGAACTTACTTCCCTCCTCCTGTTTTTAAAGAAAAAAGGTGTATTTGTAGTAATAAAAAGTGCTCAGTCCTCCATTCACACACTCCCGTTGTCTACAAGACTTTGCTTAAACTTGGCTGTACAACACCTATATTTTGATATCAGTGATCAATCTGAATATTTTTCAAGCGCAGCAAAAGATATCTAGCAGTGATGTTGTCCCTAATTTTCATGATAGCAATACCAGGCTATTTCAGTGAAATCTCATATTGTGAATTAATGGTGCAATAATGAGTCAAAAATGTTATTGGGCACAGCTGAAAAGGTAAGGCTAAAAGCTTGTCTCCTATTAATGTTTGTGATTTTTACAGTCATAAAGTCATATTCTCAATTGCTCATAGCTTTACAAAACAGGAAGTATCTAGATTGTAAATCTCTAGGAAATTTCCAAGATTCTCAGGCTGATTTTAGAAAATTTCCGGATAAAAAAAAAATGTAGAAACATTTTTGAGAAGTTTAGCCACTTCAAGAAACAGAGCAAAAGCATCTCGTGTGATTACAGACAGATAAAAGATTTCTGGGGACATAAACTGGGAGAAGTTGTTGCAAAGATACTGAAGGCAGAATTGAGAGAAACTGCAAATGGGCAGTAGAGTGCAGGAGAAACAGAGGGCAAGTGGTCAAGTAGATGCTGCAAGAGAAGCCTGTGGATCCTGGCCAAGTGAAAAGAGTGAGCCTGGATTGAGGGCAGGGAAAAGCAGGGGAGGTAACAGGGAGGATAAAAATGACACTGAAAAAGGCCACAGAGTACAGGAGAGAGGGACTCAAGTGCAGCAGCTTGGGTGAGATGGCCTGTGCCCACTCCAGCCCTAAGAACAAACCCCATGGATGCCAGAATCTCAACACTCATGTAAAAACAAGAAGCAATTAGCATGTATTTCCATACTTACAGATCAGAGATCAAAAATAAAGCTGTCCACATTATAGTAGCTGATGGCCCCTATCTTTGCCTTACACTCAGACTGAATGCCTGCTTTGTAGGTAACAACCTACCCATGAGCAGATGACTGACAAGGATCCTTCCAATGAAGGACTGCACTAAATGTGGTTGTTCCTGCACACATACAATGCATATAAATAGTTTGTGATTATATATGAAGCCATATTATGATTGTATAGGAGAAGTGATTGGTCCCACTGTACACATTCTTTGGAACTGTATGACACATGCACATGTCAGGCATAACACAAGAAAATTCATCAAAACATATTTAAATATACCTTAGGGACCCACTAACTTTTCTGGTGGTTTTACAGAAGGAAAACTAATTGCATCTGCACAATATAACTGTTCTATAAGGGTTGAGTCCATCAAAGCTTTTAGTTTTCACTTTGGTAAACACCTAATACAATCTAATTAAAGAAATAGATTAAAAAATGAATGGTTTGAATACATAAAAATTTCTTCTATTTTAGCTATTTTTACTTTTTCTTACTAATTTTTCTGCAATATGAGCAATTAATAGAAAATCTTGTCCTATCCAGGTGTCTTCGGAGTGGATAATAACAGACAACAATTCTCACAAAGACCTCACACCCATTTCTGAGACTTAAAATCAAAATCAAACTAATTATATAATAATAGTGATTTCAATATATTTCTATATATTGAAACCACTAATAATTCTTCTGGCAAATACAGTGAAATTTGTTATACTAAGCACATTTGGTTTAACTAAGACTATGAGGTTCTCTGTAATGGTGTACACACCATCTGAATGCAGCCATTTAATTTCAGTAAAATCTGTAAAATTTCTAGGCTGTTGCTGACAAGGGAATTCTGTTACTTATTTTTCAAAAATGCACAGAAAGAACCAAATAAATACTTCATTCTGACTTATTCATGACTTACCCAATTATCTGGTGGGGCTGTGTGACTGACAGGCTGCAGTCAGTAGTCTGATATGGTCATATTTGACACTGCTTTGATGTTTCCTTAGGTGGCTTTTTGACAAATTGTCGTACTGGATGTACAGAATTCTATGTGGAGTCTGCTGGATTATATGATCTTGTCCTACAATTTATCCAAAAGAATAATTTGCTAAGGTGATTTACTTCCTTGCTAAGTTGGAAGCAACAATGATACCATAGATCTGTTTACACACTCAGTTTCTTATTTAGAACTGTGGAGCGCTTAAATTGAAATTCTCTGCTCTCCTTGGATGGGTGAAGATTGATTCCAGTGGTCTCCCAAACAGCCTATAAATCAGGACTGAGACTGACAACATTTCATTGGTATGAGCCAGGGAAGAGTCAGATCATTCTTTGCCAAGCTATATGACTATGGAGCACCATTCTGATGTTTCTAACTCTCTTACCACTTCACTATTGATATTGTGACAGGATTTGTAATACCATTAGGCTGTTTTGCCAAGAGCAATTCTTTTAAAGAGTGTGACACTGAATATAGGCTCTGGCAAATGATGCCTTCACTCAGAAAGCAGGAATGTGACAGAACTCTTCCAGAATCTTTTACAGAGAGTATGTCTTGACCAGAAAGTGACAAAGGAGAAAATAGTTCTTAAACCCGTGCCACACAGCACTGAGACAGGAAAATCTCTACTGAAAATGACTTTTTGTGCAAGAATTGATCTCACTGTCATTTTTAGTAATGTAAATCACAAGGAACCATTGAAATCGGGGGGAACTACAGGAGTATAAATCAGGTGTCATGAATAACAAAGTTGTAAGATATTGTTATTGGGTCACTTAGCTCTGCTCCATAGTTTTATTTTAGGTCTAACATTTATCAGCTTGGCTTGTTCAAGCTAACTCTTAAAATATTTTCTGTAGTTTGGCAACCGTGGGTATTCTGGATTGGGTATCAACAGAGCAAGTAACAGAGAATTTCTCATAATGGGTCCATCTTCTGTTCTACAGCTCCTCTCATGCTTTATGTCTCTACTTTATACACCCATAAAATATCTAACTGACTGTGAAATGACAGTAAGAAAAAGTAAGAAGTGTTCCCTTTTTGTCCTATTTCTCTGGCACATGAGATTTGATCATCTGTATTATGGCAGCTACAAGTAGTATTGGCAAATGTATTACCCAGCCCTGTTACACACAGACATGTTACCTGCCAGGGAAAAAACCTATGGGCTAATTATTTTCTGCATAAAATATTTTCTTTTATTTGTTCTAAATGCACTGGTCCTTAATGCCATGATGCATGGATTGCGCTAAGCTGTGAAACGCAGAAAATACCCCCATGACTGTGTTCTGTTCCCACGATTTCCTGCTCCTCCAAAACAAAACCACTGTAGGGTGAGACTCTCCATGATATGAAGTGGTAAATGATCCAAAGGAATGTCACTTTATACCTTCAGAATCTTTATGGTCTTTGAGGTGGTTTGTATGTAAATCTTACTGTACATCTCACTAGCTCTGTCACCTTTTTATGAGCACTCACAGACAGTCTATACATCAGCTGTCCTGACCAAAATTTGGAATAACTCTTTTAGAAAGCAGAAACACCGCTCCTGAAAATGATCACTGTCATATCACCATGATGTCATGAAAGGAGAACTAATACAAATGAGATGTTTCAGACTTCTAATCATTCCACTGATCTCACTAGAAACTCAGTTTATTTTTTTGTTTGTTTGTGCTGTTTTTTGGGGGGAGTTGTTTTGTTTGAGGTTTTTTATCTGTTTCTCTGTTTGTTAAAGAATATCCAAGGATAGTGTTATTTTCTTGGGGTTTTGTCCCTCTGGAAATAATTTTGTCTAGTAATAATTTATAATCTCCAAAAATACATCTCCAATTGTGATCCAGTTTCTATTGTAATGCTGCAAATTGATGAAATTAACACTAATACTGATGAAATTTATAATGTTTTATGTGATTATTCCTTCACTAATCACTATGCATTCCACTGCTAGCTGTATGAGAGATCATTAATACACTATATGTATAAACATTAAGCTTAATGGAGTTAAATGATGATATGGAAAGGCAGGATGGCTAGTTAATGATCACACAAACAATTAATACTCTTTCTTGCTAATTCACAAGCTGTTCTATGAGGAACTGCAGCCTTGCACAGCAAAATTCAGTGCATCTCTTAATTACAAATAAGCCAGGGAGCTGTGAAAGCACAGGCTACCTTTTAACCTCCTGTTACTACAGGCTGTTCTCAAGCCTCTCAGCAAGATTTTTCCTGGTGAAAAGGCAATTTAAAGGAAAACCTTTTCTACTTCTTTATTGGTCACCTTTAAGTGAATATTTGAGTGATGGGACCGAGTCAAGTTTTACATTTAAGAGACACTTAATGAAAAAGTACATCAGTCTTAAATGGTCCTTAATTGGTTCGTGTGATATGTCTGTGTTGGTACTTAGTGCAGGATTGAATTTCACACTAAAGGCTTATTTCTACTAACCCTTAACTCATGCTGAGTATCCCTCTCTCCCTTGTGCATAGCCTCATTGATTTCACCCAGAGTAATTGTCTTTCTCTCTTCTACAATTCTAACTTTTTTTCTCTGCAGTTTTTATAAAAGAACAAAATAATGGGGGGTTTACATCATTTAAGTCCTTGGATTGAGTAAATTAATTTTAACTTAATTATACTATATGCCAAGCTATAAAAAGCATCCATATGAATTCAAAACATTATATCCACTGTTACCATCTTACATTTAGACTTTAAAATAACACCTTCTATCCTCTCAAATGCCCAGTATTTCCCAGAAATGTGAAACAGGAACATGAACTCCATAAGTCCTTTACCTTGTATCACAGTCTTTGGATCAAATATCAACTCATTTTATTTGCCCTCTAATTCTCTTGTGGCACAATTTTTATTTTTTTTTTAATTGTTTAAGGGTGGGTTCTCTAGATTTCTCCAGTTACTACTGCCTCTAATTGACTACCTATAGCTGTTGTACTGGATATAAAAATTTCAGTGAGACTCTTATCCTACCAAACCTAAAGTCACAGCACATTTTTCAAGGTATTCCCAGTGTTCTTGCTGAAGAAGGTTAATTTGGTAAACTAAAAATAGCAACAATTAAATTATTTTGCACAGTACAGCACAAAAAGAAAACAATGCAAATGTAATGTAATAAAACCAAAAAAAATAAACAGGATATGGATCTGGCAATGTGTTGGAGACTGCTACCTGACTGCATCTGTAAATATATAAATAAAATATACATGATTGGAGCAAAAAAAAAAAAAAGAATTATGTTATTTGCTATTGATTTTCAAGTCAATGATGATAACAGTGATAATTACAGTTTGAAATGCTTTTCATTATTTGAGTGAAATTTAAATAACTATTCTATGGTCATTCTTCTACTAATTCACTAACTGATTTAAACAAATTTCATTTCAATATGAACCTTGTCTTTTGATATATGCCATAAAGAGGAAGAAGAGAAAGAGTTGAGGAAATATAAATGTCTCATTTTGAAGAATTATAACTAGCTCTTGCAGCAGAAGATGTCATGATTAAGTAGTAATGATCACTTTGAACCATTACTCTGTGTGCTCATCTGCCAGCAGAGATTTAAGCCACTTTCATGTCATGCAATGGTAAATTATTCTGGCAATTCTATTAGTGCTTTATTTTCCACATGGCTCTACTATATTCTAGGAAAAATAGTACTTCCCATTCTGAATTACAAATCTAAATACTCTTGTATGCTTTACTTAGTAGAATATGATAGTCTATTATGCAAAAAACTACGGAGAATTTTTAATCAGTTAATCATTGACCCAACTGACTTAAATGCCTCAGACAGAGCTGTTCATGTCTACAGGGTCAGTGCAGATGCTCTGCTTGTGCTGTTAGTTCATAAACTAAACCCCTCTTTGAATCTGCTTAAAACCTCTTATGAAAGCTGAATGAAATTCCTTTCCTGGGGAATTCCAAGTTTATATTTTACCTTTAATCCATTGCACTGTGCAAAAAAAAAATAAAGGAAATCTGAATACTCCCACTAGAAGATTACATAGAAGCATATGACAGGAGATAGCTGAGGGACTGAGTAAATAACTCAGGAAATTTTCACCTGGTTTAACTCATTCTGTGTTAAAAACCAATTGAAACTAGTTGAGGTGTTGAAGGTATTAAAAGAAATTCTTGTGAGACGTGAGAGTACAGAAAGCACACTCCTCACAACATATATATGCATGATGGGAAGGCTTCATTCAAACCTCCCACACCACAACTCATGGCAATTCCCCTTTTCCTGTAATCTACTGGGGAGAAATTGAGCCCATCACCTTTGAAATTCCTCTTCAAGGGTGTGGACACTGCTATCAGCACCTTTGCCAGATTAAACAAGTGCACATCCCTCAAGCTCAGGGCTGTTGCTTTAGGTCCCCGATAATCTGGACAACCCTCTGCTGGATCCACTGCAGTTTGCCACCTCCCCTCTTAGTCTGGAGGGCCTGAAACCAGGTGCAGTGTCACCAGAGAGGAGCGGACCCATGCAATGTAGCCCAGCTGGTGACTTTGCTATTCGTGCTAAGGGCTGCTGGCAGCTCACATTCCACCCTGCAGCCCCTGCAACTCCATGGCCTTCCCAGCAGGGCTGGCCATCTCCTGGCCAGGGTGAACCCAACTGCACCAAGGCACAGGGTGTTCCCATGCCGGAACAAAACTTTGGGCTTCGCTTTGTTCATCTTTACGAGGCCAGATTCTGAAGTTTTTCCAAACCTTTCTGCACTGAAGCAGAAATATTTTGTCATGCCCCATTTGAATTATCATCTGCAATTTGGCCCACTGTGTATTTGCCTGCATCACCCCGGTCACTGATGAAGACATTTGACACAAACAAGACTTTTTACACCTCCTAAAATGAACTATTGTTCATTTGTTGTCTGTAGTCAGTAAAAATTAGTATCAACATAATCTCTTACATGTAAATCTATACCACCCAATATGCATACACAAATTTTCCTATTCATCATACACATATAGAACTGGGTCCCAAATGTGCCCAGTTACAGGCTGTACCACCCAGATCCCCCAACACTGGGGCAATTCCAGGCATTTCAGGGGGGGAATTTGGTGAATAGTAATGTGGGGAAAAAATATGTGCATGCCTCCTGGGTTAGGCAGCAGGCAAGCAGGCAATTTTAGCATTGGAATTTTGGAGACAGGTACCTCAGATCCACCTGCTTCCTGAAGCTTGCCAGACCACTGCAGTTATTTTGCACAATTCTGTCACTTCAGCAAGCCAGCATGCAAATCCTCCCTGTTGCACCTTATGTGGACACACCTGCCCAGTTCAATGTCAAGCACAAACCTGAACAATGGGGGTTTCCTGCAGTCAAAAATAAAAAAGGACTTAAGCTTGAATCGTCTGCCTTTAGAATACCTTCCAAGACCTCTTTTGGGGCTAAATTCTCAAATTCCAGCAAAGCTTTGCTGCTTAAACAAATGATTTTATGAAAGTAATTTTTATATAGCAGGACAACAGAAAGGAGTGACATCTACTTGATCCATTTTAGTTACCAGAAAGCATTCACTAGTAATAAAATACCCATTTTTCATTCTTTTTCCAGTCTTACATCTTTCGTTGAAAAAGATCAAGTTTCCTTACAGTGAAAGTTCTAGTAGCAAGGCTATAAACCTCAGACCTCAGGGTTTATAGAGCAAGCAGATCTTTTTGCACAAACACAACTGCTAAAATGAAACAAATCTTATTCAATATAAAACTGTATTGCATGCATTAAATGCATATTAAAGGAGCATTTTAAGGTGCTTTTTTTTTCTCTAAGTGGCAGATGTTATGAATAATAATCCATAAAATCCTCTGAATTCTAAAAAAAGTGTATTACATAAAACTTTCATTTAAATCTTTTGTAGAGCTCAAACACATGTAACTGATAACAGTAAAACATTACTAGTAGCAAACCATTAGAATAAACTGAAATAAAATCTAATATTTTAAGAATCATTTAAAAGGATAATAATTCTCCCCTTAGATCTCTTTACAGCACTTTATGCAAGCTAAACAAATGTAGCTACCTACTGAATCACTGCAATTTCTGTTCCACTGAAGTGTATGTAAATTTATCTGGAGAAAAAAAAAAAAAAAAGCAACAACTGCCCTTTAATGTGCAGGAGAATTTAATAGGTTCACCTTAAGTAAAAGAGACTCAGTAACAATGACCTTATCCTTTTTATCATTAGATATCTTGGGGGAAGAAAATGAAACAGCACAAATAAAATATAGTTTAGTGGAAAACTAAATGTCTTTAAAATATTGTCTCAGTAGATCTCAGTTTACAGTGGCTCAGTAGTGCTTAAGGATGAAGACAAGAGCGAGCCATAAAGTGCTCCAATAAAAGTCAATTAACCCCTCGTGCTTGCCGCTGTCGCCCTTCTGCCAGCGCTGCCCTGTGCACCAGCACGGTGTACCTTGGAGTTAAATGAACACTGCACAAATAACTACCCACGGACACAAAAACAACCAGCAATGCACGTGCAAAGTCAAATCTTGTGCTGGTTTGTGCCTTAAAAAAAACATGATGTATAAGACAACAGAACCTGTCTTCCAGTCATCTCCCACTAATATTCCCAGGCTGGGAGATGTCTAGACAGATAAAAATCAGGTCCTTTTTAGGTAAGGATATTGTGTATGAATGATAGACACTTCTTCCTGTAAAGCAACACAACTCAGTACAGAAAACCAAACTTATGGAGTCAGAGATGACTAGAAAATATTTTCCTTGTTAGAATTTTAATGTGAAGATATCACTTCTGCTCATTAAAGTCATTGAACTGGAATACACTGCAAGAAAGCTAATGGTTTCAGTAAGTGTTTTTGAAGTGTTAACTTTTGTTTAAAGACCAGCCAAGTAGTATAAAACGCTTTGCTACACAGCAATTCATTTTAGGTGTGTATCACTTTCCATGGTAATTCTACACCTTACATTTGCAAAACATGTTTTCAGAAAGCCATGGCTCTGCCAAACCTGATTCTGATATAGATTTTACTTCATGAAACTCCACAAAAAAACCAGCTGTGATGGCACTGTGTTCTTTCAGTCACCAATAAACTATCCCCTGTTCTAAACACAATACAGCAATGACTTAATTTTGGACAGCAGTACTATACAATAGAAAGTGGAAATAAATAAGTCTACAGGATGAATTGGTTCAGACAGAATGGCATTAAAGCCATCTGATCAGGGCGATTGTGATGAGTTGTGTACCTACAGCACCTTGTTTGGAATATGTTAAAAACTCAAGGAATTCACCACCTACACTAGTTTTGAGCACCTTAAATTTGGATTGCATCTAATATTAACCTCTTTCAGTCTCAAAGAACTCTCTAATTTCATCTGGGTGTTGGTAGAGTGCCTCTTGGTGAGTCACTCACTTTTCCATTCATCAGACTCCTGGATTCCATTTGCATTTTCATCTCTGCCATCTCCATTGTCTTCTCATCAGTCCTGGATTTGGGAATACACTTAAATGATATACTATTTTGTAACTTATCTGTAGTCTGAATTTAACTCCTTCTCAGTAACTGAAAGAGTGTATATGGAGACAAAAGACATGAACCAATTATTTGCTTTAATGTTTTGAAACAGTCAAATTCTTTTTTAAGCATTTCTAAAGGCTGATGGAAATTCATCACTGATGCCTGAAAATGAAGTGCACAGTCATTTAGATGTGATCATACTGGAAACACCACATCACCCAGAGACTGTGCAACTAAATATATACAGTAGAGCAAACAGACAAGGAGACTGCAATTAAAAGAGGTTAATATTATATTGGCTCTTGCTAATTTAATGCTCACTACAGCAACAAATACAAGACTCACATGCCTCTGCTCCCTGCTGTTGAAACAGACAAGTCTCAAGTCTCAGAACACACAAGAATAGTTTGTGACTCACTTAGAAAAGTGCCTGCGAATGAATTAATCTAGTGGGTGTTTTGCTCCTATAGAATCCAGCTATCACATCCTTCCCTTGGATATTTCAACCTGACCTCCATTTAAATCAATGGCACTTTATGTGGTTCCTACTCAGATCAATGACACCACACAAACATAGCTGAAGGAATCAATGTCTTGGCACTTCTACACATATTTCACAGAGTTAATGAAACATAACATAAAAGCAAGCTACATTCTGAAACAAAGAGGTAACGATTTGGAGCACTTTCACTAAAAATCACAGATTTGTCCTTCACTGTACAACACACCATATAGTCTTTTTCCTTACTCAACTACTGGTCCTTAGGATCCTTTCTTTGGAGTCTACTCACTGGTCATTATTAATGCAAAATTATTGTGCCCATCAGCATTTAGGGTTTTCTTCTGATGCAGTTACATCTCTCTGTAGTTTCAAGTTCTACCCCTGAATTTTTTGCGTGTTCCCAGAATTAGACAGGAGGCTGAAAATTCATTATGCTTGACTTCACTTAGGAGTAACTTGACCTGAAGAATTCTAAAGTATTGGTGAAGATAGTGAAGGTGCTGCTAAATCCAGCCCAGCAACCCTCTGACAAAGAAGATTAGCTTTTGTCTCAGTCTAAATGTAGTGGCTGAAATGTTGCTCTGGGAAATAAGTGCAACGGCCTCAAAAGGGAGTAAGGTTGTAATTAAAAGCATCACGTGGTCACTGCAAGAAATAACAGCAAAAGCAAAAACATCTGTAGTTTTCCTGCAAATAGCAAGATTGTAGGAGGAACAAAAAATAAGGGAAAACATTTTTAAAAATATCTTGTAAATTCATTTTTTTCCTACAGAATCAGAGAAATTAATCCTTTTATTCTATTTTCAGAAGAAAAAGCAGAAGGTGAGGAAGCAGGATAAAGAAACAAACTCTTCCCTGTTTTTTTGTACTACAGTCATTTCCTCTTAGGCTAGAAAGTCCTGGTTTTCCTCTATGCCCTAAATTTGGGGACAACACTCATAAAGTGAAGAATTAATGAATAGGTTTTGGAGAAAATTTTATTTGATAGAGTATCAAGTAATACTAGATGGTTCTTCAAAACTGAATAGTTTTATTAATTACTAATGTGTTTCAGGGCACAAATTTGATTTCCAACGGAATTTTTTTGGACTTTAAAGACAGATGGATGAATTCTGTGCTTACTGTTCAGTACACCTGAGCAGTCAAAAAAGGAGGTAAAAGATTCAGCTATTTGAATCAATGCTGACAACCAGAACCATGACATATTTCCCCCAAGAGGTATATGAAGAGTAGGAAAAAAAAAAAGTATTCTCTATAGCACAGCAGGATGACAATGCATAATTGACAAAGGACTATATGTACTCAGCTCCATTTAATAGTTAATAAATCTTATCTGCAAAAATATTCCTCTGGTAACTGCACAAAAGATGCTGCTAGATGCAGTTTCCTAAATTTCTCTCTTTAGGTGCCATTTCTGAAAAGAATATGGTCTTTAATAGCGAGGTTTCACCATTGAGGCAGTGATATCTAGAGAAGAATTTGTACTGGCACTGCAGTTGTGGAGCTCACAATGTCTGCTGAAGCTTTACTGAAAGCTTTGAAGTTGTTTAGAACACAGTTCTGTGTGGGCACAGGTACGTCCGTGGAAACTCCGGGAAACCATCAAGCTCAGGTTAAACCCAAGGCAGTCAGCTGAGTTCAACAATGCTTTTCCATGAAAAGCCCAAACATTTCATAAACAACATAAGGTTGAAGTTGTTTTGTTCTAATCAAGGGAATCAGGCAGCAGTGACAGACAGGATCACACCTGCACCAGTCCGTAAGTCCCCAAGTGTATGGGAGAAATAGCATTAGTGGTAGGGAACAGTTTCCAGGTACCTGGAATATGGATTAATGGTGTTGATTAACTTGCACATATCAAAGGCAAAGAGAAAACTGGTTCCAGCAGCTACCTAAAGTTAACAGATTGATGGCAAGGAGATGAAGGACAAAGTGAACTTGAGTCATCCTCAACACCAACGAGGGACCTGTTCCACTGAGAGACCCTCACAAGGTTTATCTGCACCTTTCTCCTTGAGATCTGCTATAAGCTAATTGTAGAATATGCTGCCATTTGTCAATGGACAGCTACATTCTTAGACCAGAGGAAAATGGTTTGTCTTCCTCTCATCAATTGCTTTCTCCTATTGATTTTGTCTTGATTCAAGGGGAATGTATTCACAGGACCAAAGCAAATGATTAGTTTTGCAGAATCTCTGATTGCTGAATTAAAATCCAGTTGGGAGGAGGAGTGAAAACAATTCTCTGTCATCAGGTAATTTGGTTTCCAATTCTACAAACATTTTTTCTGAAGAATATTTTATCTATCTCATTTTTGGTTTTTTAAAGAAAAGTGCTCCTTCAGAATTATGAATTTGGGAATAATTTAAAACAGCCAGGGTAGGACAAGGCATATCTACTAGGAATGCCTTACATGTCTCCTTTTTTTATCTTCTACATAACTAAATTCACATGAAGTCTGAGAAAAAATAAGATTAGGTGAAGCTTTTACTGTAGATTTAAATGCTATTAGGATTCTGCTATAGATGTGTTCACCTGCCATTTTTAGATTTTCTCTTCCCAAAAGATCAAATTATATCAATGGTTTGTTTTCAGCTGTACAAGTTTGAGAACTACAAAACCACAGACCTTACTGGACTCTTTTGCAGCAGGAACAGTTCCTGATGATGGAGAGCTGGTGGCAAAAACAGCCAGCCTGTTACAATTTGATAGCTACAGAGTGATGAAAGCAGCACTTCTAGAACACAAAACTTTCCAAACAGGGCTTACTTGGTATCTTCCTGCATTAAACTGATCTGATTAATGCAGAAGAGAAAGACACAAGAACAAATCTCTTAATTTTCAGATAAAAGCAGAGCATTTCTGAATGGGGATGCCAGAAGAGAAATTTATTTTCCTGGTTGATCAGAATAGAGAAAAGTAATGAAGTCATTACCTTAATTATGGAGCAAAACTATTCGATGACACAACTAGCAAACAGGAAATTTAATCCCAGCACATATAAACACTGCTGAGAACAGTGACTGAGAAAAGATTTCTCAGGACCATCAGAATGCAGTGCAATGGGGAGCCATCGCTCTGAGAAGGTCTCTGAGGGACCCAAGAGTGCAGCAGCAATACAGTCTTGTAAAAACTTTTGACTCTGCATCCTGGTAAAAATGTCACTTCTACAGAAGCCTGGATGGAATTACTTATGGAAAGAAAAAACAAATGGCATTTTGTTGAACTCATTTGGGGATAAACTCTGAGAAACCAAAGATGAAGTGATAGGTTTGTAAGACACCTTTTCCCTCCATATATTTGTTGTGAACTGTGGGACCCATCCATTGTATAAGTGGAAATTAGATTGTGTTTCACTGTAATGAGAAGTCTGTTCAGGGGAAAAACCAATGCATCTTTTTGTGAGGAAGCCCTGTGTCAGCCTGATCTTATGTCTCCAAGTTCAATAGAAATGATGAAGATACTGTGCCATGGATTAACCAGGACCTGATAGCACAGAAGTATGGTTCTGTGACATGAGGGAAAGGGAAACCTTTTTACTGAATAACAGTTTGGAAGAAAAATCTGCAAGAATCTGTAACCTCACTGAGTTCTATTTCCTGCCTGCCTTGTCTCTCCTTTCATCATTTATGTGCCCCTTCAAAGCAAGGCTTACAGGCTCTATTTGAGTAACGCTTATTATGGCCTGATGAAGTTGCTTTGTAAAGTGAGATAAAAAGGAGAGAATAGCAGAGGTTACTGAAATGGCTAGATAGGCAATTATTTCTGTTCATATGGCTAATCTTGCACTGTAAGTAATCTTCAAAACCCACCATTTACCTAAATTATCTGAACCAATTAGCAACATGAATATTTACTTAAGCTAACATAGCAGAAAGCTTGCCCCCGAAAAAAAATATATTCTGCATATACTGGTGTAAGACATAGCCAGTATTTACATTATGTAGCCATTCTCAAGGGAAAGTCAGACCTTTAGAAGCCATCACAATAAAACTAACAGTTTTTAGAGCTACCCTTCCCTCGGGTCATTCCCTGGAAGCTGCAGCTTCAAAGGTTGAAGAGCAGACAGAATCATCTTTAATGCCATCTTCCTCTTCATCTGTATTCATTAAGAAGTTCTACACCTTGCAAATCTCTGTTTTCACCCATATTGAATAGTTAGAGGCAGAGAAATAATCTGATAAACTATAACTTCATTTTCTACCAGTACATAAAATCTTATCGGCAGCCCATAATAACACACCTAATAAAATCTGCCATAATAAATGACAAGATCATACAACGTTAGCACTGACCAAAGGCAAGAACTAGTAATTTGCCCTTGAGTTAGTTGCTATGTCTATTTATCCGCATGGTCATGCTGAGTACCTCAAGAATGCTTTATTCAGACATCCACTAAGAAATTTTTACTGCTTTTTCACAAGGATCTTATGACCCATTAGTTTCACACAGCTATTTATTTCACTATCTAGAACAAGTTATGAAGAAAGTAGTTTATCTTATCCCAAAGAAATCTTGCATGCACTTTGTTCTTGCTATTCTGTACATCCACCTACAGGAATACAGAAGATGAAAGAGAGAATCCAACAAGAAGATTTTCAGAAATGCACTTTATAGGCCTAAGAGAGGTGGACAGAGACTGTCTTGTGTTCCACCTCCTTGCTGGGAGTCCTGCTACCTCTTGGGACTGGGACACCTTTAACTGCCCTGTGGGCTGTCCAGGAGCTGTACAAGACTTGGAATTCCCAATCCTGCTTCTCTGGCTGTTTAGTTTTCTGAGGCATTTTATCTGTGAAAATTTCCATTGTAATTCTGGTCCCTTGACAGGTAGTCTGCGTCCGATTCTTTTCTTTTTTTTTAGTGAGTAAAGCTTCTCAACTCAGCACTGTAAATTTTGTTATATATATTACAAAAATCAGCATGATCATTGAAATACAGAGTTCTACACTGAGGATAAGTTACAGTAATATAATTTCCTGTCTCAGAATTAATTTACTCTTATTTCTGACATTAGCATTTGTATTTATACATTTTTTCATTTTGTAGAAGTTTTCACTGGAGCAGTTCAGAAGGGTTTTTTTAAGTCAAGATCTATATTAAGATCTCTTAATACATCTTTTTTTGGTTCTTTCCATATCAAAATATTTCAGATGCTTATTCATGGTCTGATTTTCTATCCCTATATTTAACTGGAAGAACCACAATTGCTGCACTAACTCAGAATCATGTGAGCAGGCTCATAAAAATGGATGGCATGATCATATCTGGAATTTACACAGGACCCTATTCAATAAAGCATATTCTGCCCTTACTGTAATATCATCCTCTAGAGCTTTAAAGTCTTTCAAGTGGAATAAAGATGTTGCTATAATGACAGTGAATGTAATGAGACTAAATGTAGTTGGGAGTCAAGGTAAATGGCCTTACATCAGAAAGAATGTAGTAACACAGATTCTTATAATGAAGACAAAGGATATTACCAGCACATTTTTGCTACATTTCTTTGGCAAAGCAAGGCCACAGCAGGACATGCCATGTAATATGAATTCTGTGTTCCTTTCAGTATTTTACATTTAATAAAACCTGCATGCTTTTAAACATAAAGGAATAACTAAAAAGAAGTATCTTCAATAAGCATCAAGATCTGTGTCAGCAAGATAACTTCCCTGACAAAACTGACAATCTGTTTTATTTAGGAATTAAAAGAATTTAATGTAAGAAATTGCTTTAGAATTGGGATCGTTTTTTCCTTGTGAAATCAAAATAATCACAGGGGAGAATTCAAGGCCCATCCTGAGGTCTGTCCAACAAAGGACATGCATACAGGTTTTCCCTAAGCTTGCACATTATTATGCAGGCCTTTATTCCAACAGTAAAGCCCAACTGGTCCTAGAATTTACTTTGATTTTATTACTTTTAACACTTCTGAAGGAATTTATTAATAATTTTACCCTATTTAACTTGAGATTCTACCTTTTAATACCTGAATCTAAAAGAGATCATCAGAAATGTTATTTATCACAGAGGTCAGCAAGGTCACAGACTGTTATCATGTAACTAGAGATCTTTGAAATAATATTAGCTTTAATATTAGCAATGTCTATCTTAAAGTGCTAACCTATGCTAGGAAAAAAGCAATAAAATATGACAATATAGGGTTCTGAGAGGTAAGATTATAACAAGTCACATACTAGGGGTTTGCCACAGCAATACTTTTCTATTTATATAGAAAACTTAAGTTAGTAAATATAACTTTCATGAAAATTATTGAGCAGGGTTTTTTGCTCTAATTACTTATTTCAGCTATTAAAATCAATACTTGCTGAAGATAAGTTTTTTCAAAAGTAAATGGATTTAAATGAGAATTTGACATCTGAATCCCCTGATTAGTTTTAAAAACAGAAACCCTAAACCCAGAAAAGCCCACATTTCTGAAAGCTCTGGATGCAGAACATTCCCTAGAACTGTACCAATGGCTGTACGTGAAAATGAGCTCTCCTTGCCTGTGAACAGAGAGCTCTGGTTTTATATGTGCAATGACCAGGAAACTCACACAGTAAAATCACTGGGGATTGTAAGTGGATTGCTGCAAAGCCTTAATCAGTTTTGCAATTTATGTGCCTAAATATCCTTTTTCCCATCTACCTGATTAGAAAGCAAGTTTTTAGGTAGACTTCTCTTACTCAGCTGAAATAAAAATGGAAACAGCAGTATCAACATAAGCAAGGTGCACAGTGGAACATGTGCACTGCATGAGAGATTTATTCAGTAGCTGCTCTGTAAATTAGCAATATGCTAACATTTATGATTTTTGCAAAGGACCTTAATTACTACATAAAATCATCTGATTGTGAAAGGCAAGCAATAGAACAGAGTTTAGCCTGAACAGATTACAGTCTCCTAATGCTGTGAGTATGGAGGAGGATGACATGAAAACCTTCCACTCAGTGTAATAGCAGCAGCACCAACTGAACAAACTACTTCAAAGTCCTGATGCTGATGTCATCTTTGATTAGCAAAGAAAAGAAACCAACTCAACCCCCTCCTTTTTAATTTCACCTTCTGCAGTAACAGTGGCACGATTGTGTCAGCCTTGTGGAAGGCAGCTGGAAGGTTTTCTGTCTTTTGAGATGCTGCAGGGTAGTACAGGAATTTGCTCTACATATCCAAATGTAGCATCCATAGGTCATTATGGCACCACTGGTAACAGAACGAAGGGCAAGTCACTTCAGCGTATCACCCAGTAAATCCTCTGTATCTCAACAGAGGCTGCAATTCACCACAGGTTTATTCGGCCCTGCTACTGAATTCTTGTGAATCCTAACAGAAACCCAAATTTATTCTGTCTTCTCAGAAGTGCCATCACTTTCTGTAGGTTTACAAACTATCATTGTTTACTTTGCAGTAGAGCTGCCTTATTACAGATTTTGTGGTATTGGACTAAACATGCTTTCTTGCATTGGTTTTCTTATCCATGAAATGACACCTGTGATGGTAACTTGACACGGCTAAGGTAACCAAACCAGGCATTTTGAGAGGAAAAGTGTAATACAAGTGTTGAAGCTCAAGAACATGGACAGAATCATCAGCATCTCATAGGTAGCTAAGAAGCCCTAAACAATGCCCTCTTTCAATAATTTATTCAAATATCTCACAAATCTTGCCAACACATGACAACCTCAGCAAAAACAAGTGACTTTCATAGCAACACAGGAGTCCTGAAGTCCCTGTGCACAAAGATTTCATGTAAAGCCAACTGGCAAAGCCCAAGTTTGGTCTGTTACATGACTCTTCATTAAAGCTTGACTAGCTCCTGTGGAGACCCCCTTCTTTTGAAATTCTACTGTGATCCAAGCAAATCTAAAGAAATGAGATTATAAAAGACTGACCTACTTCCAATCCATGCTCAAGTGACATGTGAAGTACTACAATGTCATGGAGCCCGAAGAGATTTTTGCAGCAGTGTTTATATATCAGCTTATGTGAAGAACAAAGATTTAATAATCTTCTGTAGAGAGTCCTTGCTGTTTGCAGTCTTTCATAATAAACATAATTTGAAGCTGTAAATGAGTGTAGGTAAGTGTTAATAAAGGAAGAAGAGCACAATTTAGGAATTCAAAGATGTAGTCAGGAGGCTATACATACAGGCAGCTCTGTACTGAATATTCAGATAATGACAGCAGGGCAGGGAAATACACACTCCAGATGAATAAACCAGAGCACAGCTGTAGCAATGAAATGTTGCTCCTTAAAAAGTGAGGATCTAAGGGACACATCTCTTCCTTGTTGGAAAAATCAAACTTTGGAGGTGAGAACACTTAAGCTCAGAACTAAGTGCAAGATTTCCTCTCTACCACGTGGCTCTTGTCACTCATCCCAGAAGACTCTTGAGAAATTTAATTTAGCAACATAAACACTGGGAAGGTCAGAAGAGGGGTAGATGCTGGAGTACTCATTTCTTTTTTGCTGTTGCTGTTTCTCAGATACCACAGCAAGGGTGATCAGTTAACAGGGCTGATTAGATTATACAGAATAAGAGGTTGGAAGTGACTTTATTTGTATCACTAGTGTTGCTCCTAAAAAGATTTCAGCAAACAGAGCCTATTATTACCCTGTTCCAACTGACTAAATGCTTTAAAAGTCTGTAAATTTTCTAAGTGGAAAACAGCAATATTTTATTCCATTAAAAAAAAAAATAACATTCAGAGAGCTAAATCTGAGCATTATAGAGAAACCAGCATGTGGAATAAAAATTGCTGGTAGTCATCAGTTATGTTTTATAATGACTTTAGGGAAAAAAAATTAAAATGAAGAGAAAGAGGCAAAGAGAAATTCAGTACCTCCTGTGTTGCTTGACGCAAGTTTAGAATGAAGTGACTCATTTGGGTGTTTTCTTTCTTTTGAACCTGGTGAGTGTTTGTTCCCATCTCTGTTCTCACAGTCATCACTACTATGTCTACTTTACTGAAAGATGAACATTCACAAATCCGTAAGTTTACTCTTTTTTTTCCTGTGCTAGTCGTAATTATAAAATAAGAAAGAAAAGTACTAAGAAGTCCTTCTTTCATATCTGAAATAGAATGCCTCCTACAGGAAGATCACAGTTCGACTCAGGGTTTCAGTAAGCAAGAAGAGACCACTAAAGACACAATTAAGTTTGAAAGTCACCTCTTGAATAAAAAGTCGGGATCATTTTTCAGAATTCAAAAATTTTAATTTAAGAATTCAATTATTTTTAGAAATAGTTTGCTTACATATTTTCTCCTTACCTTTACATAGACTGAAATTAGGAACAGAAGGAGACATGATAAACACCTATGGGAAAGGGTAACTCATATGGCATGGTGGTGTCCCTTCTGGCAGCAGGGCAAGTTCTCAGTAAGATCCCCCTACAGAACACCAGTTTTATGAAGACAGGCTCTTTTCAGCATGCTCTGTATGTCAGAACAGGTGAGACCCCCAAAGTGCTCTGCAGTACAAAGCACTCTCAGGAAATCCTGTAGGAAGGGTCAAACAAATCTTCATAACACTCATGAAAATGAAGTGGGGATTTTTAGATCTCACTGTGAACATTTCAATTCCTTCAGCTCTGTTGGATTCCATCTAAGGAACAATTTGACTTTCCTGTGGACAAGTAAGTCACTGACATGCTCTTGCAATCATTTGCAAGAATCATTTTAGACTCACTTATAACTGTATGCCTGGTGGGAACACTTGGGTTTATCATCAGTAGTATTCACGGCAAATAAATGGCAAGAAGCACACAAACAAAAGTCTTGCCTGCTTTGAAGAACTCGTTCTGTAGCTTGAAGATTGTTCGGTAGCTTGGAGCTTGTTGCAACAATGCTGCAGAATAAGGGGACAAATCCCAATGGAGCCAACACAGCCTTTGTGTGCAGATACATCTGAGTTAGTCCACTAAAGATGTAAAGATTCTGAAAGGCCCCATAACTTTCTGGTAAGTCCTTAGGAATTTTTCAGTGCCTCAGATTGTGAAGGTATTTTATTCTAATCCCAAACAATTGCTTTTCAGGATGAATTTTGGTTTTGTTAGATATTTGTAGATATGAAAAAATAAGAAGTTGGCATTTAAGAAACACTTCAGCAAAAGACAAACTTATTTTCTGTTTTAGTCCCTTTGATAGAAAAGGGAACACTGATATTAAGCCAAACGTAACCTTCTGAATAACATCAGGCTTGTATTAGTGAATTCTTAAAACAGACATTAGCACAGAGGTTCATTTACAGAAAAGTCAATGTTAGATGTAATGAATCCAGCAGTTACCTGTTCCTTGAGTATTCACTCTCACACTGTGTGTAAGAAGGACCAACTGGTAAAATGATTTGAGGCAAGGTATACTTAAAGGTTTTTTGGTTTTGGTGTCAGAAGATCAGAACTGCTCCTCTTAGAATAACAATTTTGTCTTCAACTTCAGGCATTCATTTAGAAATATTTCAAACTTGTCATACAGTTTTCAGTTTAATTTCCCACAGATTCAGAAATTATTTCTGATTAGTTATAGAAAGCCATTGACACTGTCTAAATCTTATTTCAAACAAGATTTTCTGAGTTTAAGAGTTATGTCCGTGTTAAAATTTAGGAAATAGCGGGTCAATAAAAGCAAGCTTTGATAAAAAATTATTATATTCATGCTTTATGCAAGTTTGTGGGTCTGACCTTTTCTCTCACTCTAGAAACTTCTGCTGAATTTGAATGAAATTCTGGCAGCATGGAAATCACACTGGGTTTTGCTATGCATTTTAGTGATGCTGTATTTCACTCAGCCTTTTTATAGCTTAGCTCTCGTAACAACCATTTATTTGCTTTCCTCCAGAAGGTATCTTGGTGTGCTGTGGGCTCTGTATCTGCACTGCTGTCAGCAATGCTCCTTGCACATGAGAATATGGCTGCTTGTCCTCAAGCCAGTGAGACATTTTAAGCCAGCAGAAAAAGACAAAATAGTATTCAGCCCCAAACTTACTAATCTCTGTTTTACTTTGGAACTGCAGAAGGAAGCAACAATAATTTCCCAAGCAACTGCAGAAATTTCATATTATTTGATTAAAAAATTAACAATCCTCTTGCACCCCAAAAAACCCCCAAAGCAGAAGAAGGTAAGGCCCCTAAACCCATCATCATGGCCAATGAGTTGAGGTTAGTACAACATTGCCAACTATCCTATATTTTGTATAGAAAATACATGATGCTTGAATAACGATTTTTCCATAATTACATTATGTTGAATGTTTCCTTAGATATCTCCTTGCCAGTCCCACATTAATTATTCAAGCAAGGTCAAATAAAAAGAGAAAATGGGTCACAGGCTGAATTGCAAAATGAGAATTCTAGTTTTTCTTCATCTGCAGTTCTTCACAGTTCTGCCTTTGTTGTGATTTGTAGACACACAATCGTTATTGTTCAGGAGCCACATGCTCCAAAGGGAACACGGAATGTGTAGAAGGTGCTGAGTCTTTTGAATTGGCTTTATAGGGAATACCCACAGATATTCCCTCGGAGGGCAGGGAGGCACTGGAATGGGTTGCCCAGAGAAGTTGTGGATGCCTCACCCCTGGAAGTGTCCAAGGAACACAAAGTTGCAGGGGAAGAGGCAGGAAGTCGGAACTAGATGGTCCTTAAGATCCCTTCCAATCCAACTGTGATATGCACAGAACATACGGAAAAGATATTGTGCATGGTGAATAAATGCCTGAAAAAATTGCTTAAGTCTGTATTTTTTTGTTACATGAACAATGAAGAAGTTAAATAATATTTTGAAATCTATGATGTATTTTAAAATTAAAAATGTCCTTTCTATTTGCATTAGGATTCCTTTCATAAAGCAGGACACAAGTTATTCTCCACAACTAGCAGATCTACACTCTGGGAACAGTACATTAATCCCACCTGAATCTTTTCTGCAAATACCCCAAATAAGTTAGGATAAAGATTGTAGTTCCAGAACAATGTGAGTCGGGTCCTGCCCCGAGCCATAAAGAGGTGTGCCCTTGTCTTGGGCACACAAAGCCAGCACTGTGGCAAACACAGCGCACCAACAAGAGAATGGTCAAACAAGCTAATGGAAGGACAGAAAGCTACGGTGAAGAGTTAAGGTTTTGTGCCAAAGGAGTAAGGTTACAGTATTTGCCTCAATAATTAAGACGTATACCTAATGTAGTGCATTAAAGATTAATGTCATGCTGGATGTATATACTTAGTATGCACACGTATGACTAAATTTGTCATCAGTTATGTGGTGAAATAATTGCACCGTATCATTTATGGATTGCAGTTAAATATTAGAACTTAGCCTCATTTTTTGTTTAGTGTATAATTGGAACATTTTTATCACATCACAAGATTTACTTCAAATGGAAGCTGCACAGAGCTTTAAACTCTTTGGTGCATTTTCAACTGAAAATGTAATTACAATGAACCAAAGTTCACTCCTTTAGGTGACAAAGGAAAACAGAACAATGTGACAGTAAAACATTCCTTTTCAGGAGTTGATTCCCATGTGTAGCTCATACTGACACTGTAATCTTTTGATTCAATAAGTACATTTTTCCTTTTCTGGGCTTCAAGGCAGTGCAAGGCTGTGCATTCCTCATTGCCATGGTTTCATATGTGTGTATATTCATGTAGGTATAGTATTTCAAACCTGCAGCAGTTATATTTAAAGTTCTAGAGTAAAAAGCAAAGCACATTTCTATTTATTTCACATTCTTTCTGATAGCAAATAAACCAATTCAAGAGACTTCATCCTAAATCCAGTAAGTGTATAAACCTCTTAGGTGTTCAAAAATTAGACTAAGTCACTAGTTCCTTGTATATCATCAATCAAATAATGAGCTATGATTAACTATAAGAAAAATTTATATCTGTTTTGCTCATGTCTTGAGCTGTTGAGTGATGTAATCTTAATTAGTGATTAGTAAACTACTAATGATTTCTCGACTAGCTGTAACTGCAGGGTACAAAGACAGAACAGGGAATTCTATTCCTCATCAGTCAAATCCATTAAATATTGTGTCCATATGTTAATGTAAACTGCCAATTAACCTACCTACCAAGTTCTTTGTGTTTGCTTTCCTCGCTGAATCAATAAACACTATTACAGCCCCGTACACAGCACAAGAATTATGCTGAACACACCTGGGAGGAAATGGATAACCATCATCCTTCCACTGCCAGACTCTGGTCTAGAAATACAACCAAAGTACAGCCAAAATGAAAGGGCTTGTTGCTCTAAGGGACTGTTTCTCAAGCAACAGAACTCTCATGCAGTCCCTGTCCCTGCCTGGGCTGTGTCCACGAGGGAGGAGCAGGCACAGCTGGTTTGCCAGGGAAGCCCAAGAGGTGTCCACGAAACTAGCAGCAGTGCAGCTTTGCCAGCCTGTCCCACTGTGGGCACATGGTCACTGTGCCAGGCCCATGGATTCCACACCACCTGTCCTGATTCCAAGGGACTACTAGGACAGATTGGTTTTTCCCCAAATTCCATATTCGCAGGCCCTTAAGGAAAGATGAGACAGGGGCAGGGAAGCTACACATGTAGAAGGCTGGAGTGAGCTTGTTTCAAATTCCAGGAGTCAGGAGTAGCAACACTACTATGGATGCCAACAGGCACCTAGCAGAAGGATAAACCATATATAAAAGTAAATAAATGCATATATATATATATATATATGTGATTTTCTCTACAAAATAGCAACACATAGGATGGGATAGACTTAGCAAGGGCCTAGAAGAGAAATTACACTGATTCTTTGACACTTGTGGTTCTCTCAAATCTGTTTTCTGCCAAGGCATCTACTTTTACCATGACATTGAATTTTCTTTTTAAAGATAAATAAAAAAAATTCCCAAAATTCCAGAGCGTGGGAAAGGTGTGCATGCTTATTTTGGGAGCTGGGTTTCTTGCAATTACTATAAAACACAAAAACGTTCATTCAATATTTCCTTTTTCAAACTAAGAAAAAACTAGTCCTCTCCAAGGAATACTTCAATATCAAGTTTCATTACTATGTTTGCTGCAAACCTTAGAATGTGGAAATCTTTTTCTTCTAATTCACCTGTAGTCATAAGAAGAACTTAACTTCTCCTTTTAGTTCATTTCAGAAATTACTCAGAGAGAGAAGAAAATCCCCAACTGTGAACTTTTGAGCAGTTTTAAATATGTTGCCATAGCTCTGCAGCTCTAAGGTACAGCAGGTAAACCAGCCATTAATATGAAGTGCTGCCACAATACATAATAGTGGTATAATAAAAATTTCTTATTACACACACAAGTGAATAAAAGGTTTCAAGATTGATAAAAAGAGGAGAAAAATATCAGTTTTCTATGCTGGTGAGAGAAAGAAGTGTTATTTAGTTTGGTTGATTTCATCTATGTCAGCAGAAAAGCAGTGAAGTATAGAAAAAAGCGCATAAAATGTCCCTCATTTTGCTCCTCTCCCATTTTCCAGGTCTTGCCTGGGAATGATAAGAGAACGATTATCACAGAACTTAAACCCTTGATGATATTTTTACCAGGAAACAGAAATACTTTGCAGTATATCTAGAGATTTTACTGTCCACACATTACAGAGGCAATCCTTTGCTAAGAGGAAAGCCACCCGCCATCTGTACCACAATAGGTGACAAAGAATAACTGCTCCAGATGTCCACCTCAGTGTACAGTAATTGATACTTAGGGCCTCAACAGCTATAGGTTAACTTGGCAAACAATATTCCAGAATTTATGGCAAGCAACCACAATATCTACCCCAGCTGACAAGTATTCCTGTGTTCCTAAATGCAGGGAGCACAAACATGAAGTGCTGTCAGGCTTTTTCCTCAGCCTGGCTCCATATTGACATTTCAGGTTGCTGGTAGTTTAAAAGTTTTTAAAACTCTTTCTCTTAGAGCAACCCAAAAGCACAATTTTTCATTTTATTTTTCTAATAAGCTATGCCTTTACATGCATTTTCTTCATTATGTTGTATAAGTTTTCTGCTTAAATATCACTATCAGAAGGAAAATAGAAACCCCTATACAGCTTTGACAACAAAGTGTCTTAATGCCTTTTCTCCTTGTTCTTGTGTCACTGATCAATAGACCCAAATGCCATGCATTCATCAAGCTACAGGGTTTGATTGCAAAAGCTGTCGTAGCTCATGCAGCTTATCTCTTGTGTCCTACACGCCCAGAAATGTCACAGCAGAGGAAATCCTACCCCTACATATGTCAGCCTTTGTCAGATGAACAGAGCTCCTGAATGAGGGTTGTTTTGGCATTCTTTTGTCTACCATGAATAACTGGGGCAACACTCTACTAAAAGGCAAAGAGCAGAAATAAAGGCTCCTTGTCTCCTTAAACTTCTTTTTCTCTTAATTATAAAATCAGCTGCTGACTTTGCTATCCCAATCCACAGCCTCCATCAGCTCCTGGATACTCATTGATACCATTATTTTTCCTATTATATTCAACAAATAAGCCTCCCTGGTTCCAGATTTTAGAGAAGCAGAGAGAAAAAAAAATAGCACACACACACATATTTGTTTATCTCAAAGCTTATATAGAGAGAAATTAAAAATTATTATTGCATAAAGATAAAGAACTGCCAGGTCTAAGAGTGTTGCCGCACTGATTGCCTGTTTCTCAGATGGAAGAAGCCCTCAGAGCTTCTGAAGCCTGGCCATTTTCTCACACCCAGCCTGAGGACATAGACAGAAATAATATAGAGGAAAATATAAGTGTGAGTTGAGAGGATTCTCACAGGTTCTCCTCTTCTTCTTGATATTGCTATTCAAGTTATTACTAGAGCCCCAATCAAAGAAGATTCAATTTCAAATTGCACTGAATATTCCTGAAAATGCCTTGTTTTGTTGTGAGAAAGTTAATCACATACCAAAATGCACCTAAAGCCACAGTCTTGTTGATGCTATACACCATCAACTCTAACAGCTCTCTATAGGAAAGCCATTTAATGTCTCTGGCAAAATTAACAAATCAACAAAAAGTCATGTGATTTTTAAGACATAGAAAAAAAATTCTATTTATCAAACTCTGCCATTTTGATTCATATTCTTCTCAGTAATGTTGCCTATCGTAAATAATTTAAAAGCCCATATATATTACAGGGAAGAATATAAGCTGCAGTAGTAAGACAGAGAAGATGAACATGTTAAGTCATATTCTAAGCTATTTTTAAAGATCTAGGTGAGACTCCTATCAAAGGCATCAAATTTTACATGGCTTAAGCAGAAGAATCAGGGCACGACAAATTGAGAGCAGCATATTACCTCTGTTTCAGCTGGCAAGAAAACATTTTGCTGCTTTCAGAACATGCTTTATGTGATGGAAAAACCCTGTCAAGTATCCCAAGGGAGGGGCTACAGTTTTGCTTCAAACTCTTGCCAATGAATAAATAAGGACAAAAGTCCTTTAGCATTTGTTCAGCAGTGAGCACAGTGTCAGCACAAACAGGACATTTCTCCCACGGTTACAGGAAGACAAAAGTTCGGTGAAGTGATTTACAAAAAACTAGAGGAATTCTTCCAAACCTGAAAATATTTATAAAACAATGTGAACAGTTCAGAGAAGACACTCATCAGGCCCTCTGTATCCTGCAGCTAAAAGCCTTAATCATCTTCAGTGAGAGATTTTGATTTTTGGACAAAATGAAGAGGTCCTTAGAGTAACTTGTCCTCTTAGCTGCCAGGTGAGCTATAATTTCACGCTGATTCTTAACCAGCAAAGCTCCTTCTGTTAGGACTGGTGGGTGTGTGGACAAAGCTCAGCAGGTGGATGTCTATTAAATGATGTGTTCCGTGTGTGTCTGTGACACCACACAGCTGCAATGACAACACGTGGGGCAGACAAGCACTGGGCATCCTCCTACACCTGCACGTTGTACTGCAGTTATACACCTGTACATTGTACTGCAGTTACTGTGTTATACCACTGTTCCCTCACCATACCGTTCCATAACTGCTTGGCTGCTTTGCATCATATGTATGATTTGCATGTATTTATTCATAGCATCTTCATTTAAACTATTGACTGATAAGAACAATGAAACAGAGTTTGAGTTTTGTTCTATTAATTTGCTTGAACTTAATTTTTAATGCAAATTACTCAGGAAAAGGAATATTATCCAAAATTATATTATACTCTTTGAAAAAGAATTATAATCAATTTTCTTTCAAGAATATTAGTTACTGCAAAGTTGTTTTCTTTGAAGATAGAGGGACTATTTATCTCTGTTGCTTTCTGGTAGAGATGAATTAATGTAGTTATTTAGAAAAAGCTTTTCACATGTATGGGAAGTATACTCAATTCTTTGTTGGTTTTTTTTTCATTCTGATGACAAAAAATAAGTTATGTTTTTCTACATCCTAATACCTAATTGTATTTCCAAAACCGAATGACTTGAAAGCAATGAAATCAATAACACAACTCTTTTCAATGGGATGAATGTACAAGGCTTTTTTCAGCATAGTAGATTAATCTTTTTGATAGTCTCAATACTCTTTAATTCAGTAAAAGATAATAGTACTTGCATTTTCTTATTAAATTAACCCTTGTGCTAATTTTTTTTTTAAGTTTTGGATATTTCTAATATAAAATAGGGTTGGACTTTTGTTTATGCAAGAGTAAAATAACCTTATTTGTGTAAGAAACACCTTAATTAACGCAAATACAGTTTTCACAGAAGGTTCTCCAATACTCCAAGGCAAGTAAGCATTCTACTCTCTTTCTGCAGGTGAGTGTAAGGCAGTTGAAAGGCTGAAGTCACAACCATTTGTTAACAGGAATGAATGTTCCCAGTCTACTGAGAAGCAGCTGCTGGTGTTGCAGAGACACCATCTCTGCTAAGAACAAAATCTCCCTTCAGCCTTGTGAGGGTGAGGGGGTCTAAAGATGGTAAAACCCCACAACACCAGGGGAATGTCGGGTTGTTGAAGAGCTGGCCCAGAGGGGATCTGCAGTCTTCTGTCCTTGGAAATTTTGAAGACCTGTCTGGACAAAGCCCTGACAAACCTGGTCTGTCACAGTTAACACTGCTTTGAGAAGGCTGGACTGGAGGTTGTCCATGCTCTCCTTCAGTCTGAAATACCTAGTGATTCTGGAGAAATTCTTCACTTTTATTGTTTGCCCTTACAGTTCATTAATATCTCCCATAAAAGACTCATCCACAAGTAGATGGACTTGTGTCTTTAGGGCTGTCGTCAGAAGATCTTGCCCTTTTCCTACACCTGGTTACAGACACTTGCATCTCCACGTCCAGTGCAGCTCCATAGTAGGTGGGTTTGGTCTGTGATGCAGATACCTGTGAGTTCAGGCTGCTTTTTTTTCCCATTATTGTTGTGCTTCTCTTAACACCAGACTTTTGCTTTACAACCTTGCAAGTACTATTCTGCAGTCAGTGTCTTCCAAGGAATTTTTAAAACTGCAAAAGGTTGAAAACCATTGCTCTAGAGAACTCCAGAAAGAAATTATTTTCTTTAGTGAGCAGACTCTTATAAGCAAGCTCTTTTTAAAGTCAAATTCCAGCTGTGTCTGAAGACATGAGGTGAGGACACTGACCTTTTCACAAATAAGTCTTACAGTGTTCTATAGAAGGCCATTTTCCAGCCTGAGTCAAGTTTATCAGTATACTTTCTTGATAAGCTTGCCTTGGAGAGAACAGGAGCAATTCTGTTATCTAACTTTTCGAATTAAGGCCTTCATTTTGCAAACTTAGAAGCCCAGTTTTATATCCTACAAGAAGTTTTAAGTCACAGGGCATACATATTTAACCTAGAAATGTGTTCATACAGGATTCTGATTGAAGAAACTAGAGATTAATGCTAGTTTGGATAATTCTATCTCATTGTTACTGGCTGTATACTGAGATTGCTTCCGAATTTTTGTCAATAAAAATATCAAAGGTCATTTGTAGCAGATTCTCTGTGCTTGGATAGTTCTTTTCTCCCCTGGGAGCTAAAATGTTATTTTATAGATTCATAACAGGGCTGGAAGGGACCTCAAGAGGTCATTTCATCCATCCTCTGTTCCAAGGCAAGATCAAACATATTAATCTTGACAGATATTTGTCTAGACTGTCTTCTTAAAAACTTCCAATTACAAGGGTTCCAAAACCTCTCCAGGCAATTTATTGCAATGCATTGCTTTTATTCCCTCTACAAGGTTTTATTTTCTAGTAACTAATCTGAATTTTCCACATTGCAGGTTAAATCCAAAACTGCTCATTCAGTCATCATTGATAATTAAAACTGATTCTTTCTCTTAGAGACCTTTTAAAAATACATATTTAAAGACTTAATTCATAGTCTAAAAGCAGATTAGAGATCCAGTGAATACAACTGTGAGTGGGCTGAGAGAACCGAGTCACTCAACTTTACAGAAAACTAATGAGGTTTGAGATAGATCTTTAAATATGTAAAAATTCATCTAGTGGCCCACAATTATTTATTTAACCTGTAAGAACTAGAAGCAGACACAGTACTGCAGGTGAAGTCTTAATAACTACAAGCACAGTGGAGTATTGTTTTCTGAGTCCTGCTAACATGTCATAGAATCCCTGCTGCACTCATGACTCCTGATAACTCACATTAAACTTGCAGCCTTCAGATGCAAACTACTACCCAGCCATTTACCACCATGTGGTAATCCTGACTAAATACAGTACCTTGAATATATATATATATGTTGGACTGCATTTTGGTTTTTTTCAAATGTTATTTGTCAAGATAACTTTGAAATCTTTTCTGTGTTGACTGTAGATCTTCTCCAGAGACCAGGCACCTGCTTACTGGCTGAATCCCCTGCATGTATCAAGGAAGGCTGAACAAACAAGTCTCAAGGCTCCTCTGAAGGTTCTCTCTAAATTTTCCTAGAAATTTCCTGTCCTCAATTCCCCTTCATTTAATAAGCTGGCAATATTTGATGACTGTGATATGGTTGTTACCTGATTAGTTGCATAGCAGCTACCCAGGAAGTTATTAGCTCCTTGCTGACATGGCCTTACTCCCTCCTAAGTTAAAGACAGTGAATTCGGAACTTTACTCCTTAAACATCTTAAATATCATCCCAGAGATAATTATGTGATGTAAAACTATCTTTTCTGGTTTTTTCCATGAATATACAGAAGCCAGAACAAAAAGGGATACATGTGGCAATCAATTGTATTTAAAGCCCTCAATTGTGTAAATCAATACAGTGCATGAGAAGAGTTAAACAGTGAAAGAAAGGCAGAAAGAATTGGTTTGGTTTTATTCTTTGTTTTTAGAAAGTTTTATAATTAGTGGTGGGGCATACTGGGCACTGAATTCATTTCATAGTATCACACATAAAAGCAAGCTGAATTCCTCTCAGTGCAAAACCAACCTCAAGCTACCTTGACAACAAGATACCAATAACCCTGTAATTTCAATTGTTCACTCTTTTTTTATGTGTTCTGTATCTCAGAGAAGTCTCATCTTCCCAGCCCAGTGCCATAGGCTAATAATCTGTAACAAAACTCACTCTCAAAAAATGTCAGATATAATGAAAAATACAACTTCACAGATGAGAAAGTTGGCCTTAGCTAAATCCTAAGGGCCCTAGCTCTCAGATTCTGTAGGTTCTACTGTTTCATCTCCTAACCCTGAATTAGAAGGCCCTGTGAAATTGAACTATTCCTGCTTCTTTCTACTGAATCACTCATTACCCATCAAAGAAAAACAGACTTCCGAAAGAATGGAGAATCTATTGCCACCTGAGGAAAGAAATGACCCTACCAGTGGAAACCAAAACTTGGCCACCCACCTTAATGATGTGCCAGGTAATATTATTCAGAACTAGTAAAGAAGATGCACATGAATAGGTTCGATCTGCCAGCCCAAAGGGTCACTCAGTAATTTGTATAATATCCCATGGACCTGATTCTGCAATATTATGTGGTGGTATAAGCTATTTCCAAGGCAGCAGGCTTTAATGCAGCAAAGAAAGATAGTATGAGAATTAGGAACCTCACCAACTGAGAAAGAAAGGGAAGAGAGGTGGCACAATTATCAGGAGAAATTCAGAACATAAGACTTACTTTCATTCTAAACAGCATCCACTCTCTGTTTTTGATAGGCTTTGTGACACACTGAAACAAATATTAGACTTAAAAAATGTTAAATTAGGAAAAATGGGTAAAATAAAAGAGCTTTATGTTCCTTTACTATCTCTAGTAAAAAATGGCAATGTTGCTATTCATTTGCTTCCCAGTTTCTCTATTGCTAGCCGATGAATAATGTCCAGGTTAGACACAATTACACTGACTGCATTTGAGATCTGCTGACTCTTGCCATTAACCAGCAAATGAGGTTAACACGCTGCATCTGAGGAAATTCCACATACTGATGAGAGTTCCCAGCCAAGATTCCAACAACATCCTGAAGCAGAGCTCCTCAATTCGAGCTGTCATTTAGGGACTGCCCTGATTTGAAATGGTGCAGCTTCCGAGAAGAACAAAGGCATTGTCAATAGACTGACAGAGCAGTTGTCTTTAATGTGAGGGTTTCTCCAGTTTTCTTTGGTTTTAACAAACATGTGTCATTCTTTGAAATCGGATCAAACAATGTCACCATACAAATGTATTGGCCTGAAAATAGTTCTATATGGAGTGTTCAACCAATGTGTCATTGATTTATGTTGTACCATAACACACTGTGCCAACTTTATTGAATAAGTAATATAGCTCTGTATGAATCTGATGGGTTTCTATGTTACATTTTCTATTTCATCAGGTTGCAAAATGTCAAGTGAATGCTTTATGCTGACTTCAGACCTCACCAAAGCAATCTTTCCCAATATGTCAGTTAACTCCACTGATCACCCTTGTGGGGTAGAGAATTTATTTTTGCTACATGCCACAGACAGGATAGCCAAAATCAGCTTTTTCTACTCTGAATGAAAAATCCAGGCATGTGTATTAAGGGCAATTAAGAATTTCCTAGAACCTGAAATGAAAGAATATTTTCCCTTTCTGTTGACTGAGATTGGGATTGATGTTTCTATAAAAAGCAATGAATTTAAAAAAGAAATATAAAATAAAAAGTTTAGCCCCTGCATTTAAAAGGTTATAGAGCCAAGTCGATGTATGTGAAGCTGGGAGTAAAAGATTCAAAAGTAACTAAAGGGCAGTCCCAGTTGACCTCAGTGAAATGAATCATCAATTAAACAGCTGATACTTCCATTAACAGCTTTACACAATGTTCTAAAGTCTGTGTTATCACAGAGCAAATAAAGAATATTTACAACTACTATTGATTAAAAGAAGAAAATGGATTTGAGAAGGTAATTTTTGATTTGTATAGTGCCTGAATCAGAATAAAATATTTTATCTATGAAGTTGTAAGTCTTCCATTAACGCTTAGAGAATTTGAGTAATTATCATTCAAAGATGATATACTATTTGCTTATGTGATTGAAATATTTAGATTTGTGATTAAGCACTGACTCTTAACTCTAACAGCCTTTAATACACTACAAAAGTAGAGAAGTTTCATTTTGATTTGTGTTAAATCAACTATTTTTGTCAGCTATTTTAAATTTGAGAAAAAAAATCCCTTCCAAACACTTTTTTGTTTTTGGCTTTTCCCCCTGTCTGGTCTAAACACTGAAAATGTCAAATTTTCTCACTAATTAAGCATGTCTGTCTTGGACTCCACTTGTATCTTTCATCATAATGGTACAGAGTTCCAGGGAGACATTACACATTCATGTTTTCAAATATAAGATGTAAAAAAATACAAATATAAATTTAATGCAGCAATCTCTTAATGAGCAAAGTAATTATTTCATGGGAGAGATGAAGGAGTTAGCCTTCTAAAAAGTTCTCAGTATTTATGGGCCCAGGGCTTCAGAGTCTCACTGGGATAGGCTTTTATGCACGTCCTTATAAAGAAGTAGAAAGAAATGTAAGTTATTAGTGCAGGTCAGGGAAAACATGCTTTAAAAGAGGGGGTGGGACCACAAGGTCCATTAAATGCATAATATAAATGATAAAATACTGGATTTTCATGACTGGGATTGAAATCTTGTGTGGAAAGATTTCTTAAAATATTTCAGTTCTACTCCAAATTAAAAAAATTCCAACAAATTGGCAAAAAAATATTACAACAAAACCCCTAAAGATATGCATTAGCAATTCAAGATTTTAGCAAAAAAGGTTTTTGCATAGTCCAGGTTTAAAAATGGCTGAAGCTTCCTCGTGCTTGTGTAATAAGGTATCTCCTAGATTATGGCAGCTGACACATTCATAGCATAAATTCCCATTTTTATGCTGTTTGTTGTTTTCTCTGAGATTTCTGTTTGGCCAATGATTACTGTGATTAGTTAAATTCCGATACAGCTAGAAAAAATTAACAGCACATAGAAAATATATGTAGTTTGCATTTTTTGTAAAATAAGGACTATTCTATGAAAGGAATAAATCATGTTTCAGATGGGAAGGAATTGTAATCACTGAATAAATTCAGAAGGTCATCAAATATGCAATATGAGCACCTGAGGATATTAGACAGAGAAGAAACAGTAGTAATTTCTAAAGTTTCTCAAGTCAAAAGGATCCTGGTAAAGCCTGGAGAGTCAGCAGTGTTGTTCCCTTGGTAGAACCCTGCCTGCAGTGCCAGGTGATGGTTACACAGCTCTGGTCTGTTTACCTAGTTCTGTTCTGCACAACTCTACAGTCTCCAGCATGTACCAAGGGCAAAGGCCGCCTGCATGTCATGGCAGAGGGTCCTGCTGAGCACACCCAGCACAGACAGGAACCCAGGCAAGCAGAAAAGGCTCTGAGATGCCCAGAGAGCTCTCCTGCAGCCCCACAGGAGATGGCTCCTGGACAAGAGCTCCTGAGCTCAGGCAGTAACTCCTTCCCTTGACATAGCAGGAGCTGTGACATGAGCTCTCCCCCCTTGCACAGCCCCACACAGGCACTGACACAGAGGTTCAGCTACATTTCACAGCAAAGCTGGAAGTGCAGGTTTGGGACAATCTAAAAAAAGTAAGCATTTGCAGGCCAAACACGCTGTGCAAATGTAAACTCAGCATTCTGAGCAGAAACATGGCACATAACTTTAAAGAACAGATTAGGGGAAGGTACCAGACACACAAGTCTTGGCAGCTCGTCTGGCTACAGCCTTCTCCATAGCAGCATCTGAGCACAGCACTGGAGAACTGGCATACAACAAACTGTCTTCTAAACTTTTAACCTATTAGACTTTCCTGTAAGAGAGCCCTTAAAGAAACTCATCAGTGGAGGAACAGAGCTGCACCACTCTCTACCTTTTATTCCTTTTTCTGCTTGGTGCTGCACAGCAAGTCCAAAGGAAGCAGGGAATGGCAGTGGTTGGGAAGGTCAAGTGCTTGATGAAAATAAAAGGTTGTGGAATTAGCAGGTAATACGTGAATGAAAAGAGAGGTGTGGGGTTGGGAGGCTGTGGGAAGAAAAAGAGGGAAAATATGGAGTGAGATTTAAGACAAGAAATGAGATTAAGGAAGTGTCATTTGGGCAGGGCTAACAAAGGATTTAAAGCAGAAGTGACTAAAGTATTGAAGGAGAAGTGACTACAGTAATTTTTAATATCTATTGTCAATATCAATTTATTATTGACACAATTATTTTATAGCTCTTGAGGGTCTTTCAAGGCTTTTATGTGTGAAAAGGGACTGGAAAATATTAATTTGAGTTTAGGTTTTAAAACACGCATTTCAGCGTGATTTGGTGTTAAAAATATGTGCCAAAGGTTTAGTTTTATTCCAGTACAAAACTGAAATTAATCTTCAAATCATTAAAAACAGATTTGTGCCTCTTCTAATAGAAAGGTGGGGTACAGCTGGTTATTAATGTTAAGGAAAATCAAATAATTTTGAGAATTTCAATCTTAAAATACTTTCCAAACTACCACCCACCTATTAGACAATTCACTCAAGCATTACTCTGCAAATCTATTAATGCCTTCTGATTGTGATAAATAAACTACTCTTCAACCTCTTTTTCTGCTATTGGTCTCATCTTTGCCACCTCCTTCATAAACTCATACTTAATCTTTCCCACCAGAATAAGCATCTCTGAGAGCAGCAAGGGAGTCACTCAAATTCACAGTGTTACTAATCATGGTCATATGGTTTGCCACCCACTCATTTAAGAGCCTTTTATGCCTTACCCTGTCTTTTCACTTTGTTTTCTTTTAAGTCCTTTCCAGAGGGCTTTTAACAAGCTGACATACAACCCTACAGAAATTGTTGGGTAACTCCTACACTCCTTCCAGCCCCCTTTCCTTTGCACTGACTCAGTCTCACCCATTTGGAAGGTCACTGTCCACTTTTCCTCCCTGCACCCTAATCCATTTTGAGTTCTGCTAGTACATCATCCACATTTGAAAGGTGTATTTTTGACCCTTTCAGTGGGAGATGTTACTCCAGATTTTCATGAATATGGTTTATTTCCCCTGCACAATCAATATTATTCAACAATGTTTTATTTTCTTCAAAATATTTTTACTCACATCAATCACATGCTTTTCTTCTCTCAGGATTTCTCAGCTGCTGATTTAATAACCTTAGTTGGCAGTGTAAAATCTCCTATCAATAAGATTCTTTCTCAGACATCTCTCCTGAGCTACTACGCTCTCTGGTGCCACCTTCTCTTCTGACTTGCTCTCTTGATTTTGTATGACCACTTTCAAATTTCATTATTTGCTGTTGTCTTTGGACTTCATTTCTGGCCTCAATGATCATAAACACTTGGTCTGAGACGTGTTTTCTTTTTTGATTCAATCCTTCCCTTCTAACATCCTCAGCTATGCCCAAGAGGGTTACCTTAGTACCTTCTCCCTTCACACCAATCTCTTGCCCCTCTTTTAGTTTCAGCAGTGGTCAAAAGTGACTGTTGACATCAGCTGTATTTGTTCAAACAGTAATTCAGTGAAATTTCAGTAGAGCCAGGGCTATAACTTCTCCATTTTTAATTAAAAAGGAGACACATACCCTGAATTAAAATTTTCTCCAGGATAAAGTCTGCAACTGTAGATGAAAACTCCGTCTTTACACTAACAGAGTCATCTAATTTTTGGAGTAGTAGTTTGATAATCTCTGGACAGCCTCTTTATGAGGAAGGAACAGTGTTTTTGAATTGACATGCTACAGCTATAGCATATTTTATTACTACAATAAACCTGTAGCTATTAAAGTAATTAAACAATGAGTATAATGTGTCTGAGCCTTTAGCAAGCACTTGTGGTTTAGTTATTTTATGCTATCTGACTCAGCTTCTTCTGCTGAACTGACCAGAGAGAATACCCACATTGCTAGGAGAGCACTTTCGGCAGGCTCAGAAGAGAGAGCAGACACACACACTGAACCTGCCTCTCCTATTCCCAGGGTCACTAACCTAGATTAAAGACATGTGACATCATGAGAGGAAAGACAAATCCTACCTGAACGGAAATCTCCCCCTGTTTATTACACCTCAGTGAGACTCAATCCTGCAGGCATGCATGCCTAGGTATATCTGGATTTATGTGAGGAATACAAAAAGCATTAGGAATGGGGGGGAAACTGTCTCAGTGAATATTTGCATAACTGTGATCATAGCCAGTACAGTCCTGTGCCCTTTTTGAAGGATAAAGAGTAAAGCAAAAAACAAAGTGAGGGCACATAACTGGTAAAACATCAAATTTCTTGTCAATTTTCAATTGTCACCCATGAACTATATCCATTTATAGCAAGTTAGGACAGGTTTTTAAAGAAAGAATAAATTTAAAGGTCCATAAGGAAACATTATCCAAGACCAGAGACAGCAAAGGAATAAGGGGGGAAAAATCAGAAAAATGTTTACTAGAAATTTAGGGAACACTTCTCCATAAGAATTTATTTTTAATAGAATTCCTTCTGATTTTATTTGTTTCTAACTGACACAGGGAGGTTTTAACTAACCTTCCACATATTTTTCTTTCCTCTGCCTATCTGTGTAGGATGACTGAGCATAGAAGGACTATAAAGGATTACTTCTAAATTTTTTACTATCCACAATTTACAAAAGATCTCAAAAGTTGCCATTTATTGCTGATGATAATGGGTTTACCTTTTTCACATCCTAAAATCTGAATCTAGAAATGCAAAAATGCCAAGGATTCAGGGAACAGAGAGGCCTTAAATGAACTCTGGGATGTCAGGCTTTTTCTTGGGGGGAAAAAAATTGAACAAACTCTGCCTCTAAAGGACCAGGAACAACCTACCAAAACTATCACACTAATTTAGACCTGCCATGTTTATTAGGGTGTCTGTTCACATGATTTGAACTTTGTTGTGCTTCTTGCACTGACAAAGAAAGAACCTTTCTGCACTCAGGGTTAAGGTGCTTTGAAGATAATAAGGTACAGATACAAATTTCACGTCCCAATGATGGCTTGAACATGGGAAAAAATCACTATGGTAATAAAAGAAAAAACAGTTGAATACATAAAAAGACAACCATTACAAGAAGGTTACACCTACCAATTAGGTTTTATAAACTACTGCCATAAAAATCAGTGAGTTGCTATTTACACAGGTTAAAAGGGCACATTTAATGGACTGGATGATACCCATTAATTTGTTTCATTAATTTCATTTTAAAGCTTTGTGAAGATTTTAATAGAAGATTTAACATGTGTCACAAGCTTAATATATCTGGTATTTAGGAACTATACAAAATAGTAGATTCATTTTATAAGGCTTGAAAGGGAAAAAGACTATATCAAATTGGCCTGCAGTCAAATACATACATATACTGATAAATTAAGAATGTGAATATTTCTTCTCAAATGGAACAGATTTTTTAAAAGTCCTTATCACACTAACAACTATAAAGCATTTAATATGTATTATTGAATATTCTATTTTTTAAAAATCCTTTTCATCAGGTACTGAGGCCAAAGTGACTGTGAGATGTGTCTTTTCATCTTTGATAGGAAATGGCCTTAGAATCAGGTGTGGAAAATAAGATGGAAAACAAAAATCCATTAACAAATCGGCAGGATTGACTTGATTGACTTATCCTCCAAATATGTTTTATTATATATTTTAAGTTCCACACCCATTATGTGATATGCTTTTCCATGAGTTCTGTGACAAGAGTGTGAAGACAAAGTTTCCTCTTAAAAGACAACCATCATAGGGCTTGTAATCCTTTTCTAACCTTTGGGTTCAAAGCATCACTTTCAATTGACAAGTGGGAAATATTACGATGAAAATGCAAACCTCACTGTCTCACAAACCACCACAACTGTCCTCCTAAAGTTCTCTTTCCCATCCCATTGGTAGGCAAGGAAAGTTCAGATACTGTTTCACAGTCTCAGTGATCCATCATGAACAAACTGGAAGGATTATTTTAGGGCAGATTTATTTAGACATGTATTATTCCTTTTGGGTTTTTTCACAAAATTTCCTTTATACAAACATCTTGTCATGAATCTGAAATCCCAGGGATCGCATTGCAGAGTTTTGAATACTAAAAACTCATGCAAAGGTTTGATTAAGATGAAGTTTTATTATTTTGAACTAAACCCTTTCTTTACACTGATGCTTATACAGTATTAAGGCAGTGTAAAGCTCTAACTAAAGTGCAAGGATCTGTGATATACGTGCCCCATTTATAGTACCTGAAGATCATTGGTCAGCTACACTGGCAAGTCTAATTAGATGTTTTGCATTTATATAAAGAAATACATTTTTGTGGTGCATTTTTTCCCCAAGGAAGTGTAAGAATAATACTGTTTGTGTTACCCAGATTAGAAAGAATTATAAAATAAGTACCTATGATAATTTGAATAAACTGTGCCTAAAGTTTTATTATTCAAAAGCAAGGGAGAGAAGTTGTTGGATTGGATTATCAAGAAGTTACCTTAAAAAAAAAATTGCACACAATTAAACTATCAAGGGAAAGGATACAAACGATTGCATGGGGATTTAGAGGCATAGACATCTAATGCACTGTAAATTAAAGTCATTTATAAAGTACTACTGGAAACCATATATAAGAGTGACTGCTTAGTCAGCAAAGGTGAGCTAAATTATTTGCCACTGCAAGAAGAAATCCATGGGATACACCACTCCATGCTTATCAAATGTTTGCTGTCTTCAAAATATTCAAGTACATTAATATGCCCTGGAGACAGCTGGTTCATTGTCACTGGAACACTCCCAGCTACTTTCTCTGCAAGGGTAAAGGAGGACACAGGCCAGAGTCTTGCTGTATGGGTACACAAAGGTCCCCTAACACACCCTCTCTGTTCTCTGTCACTGTTAATAGGTCAATTAGTTATGGTAATGATGGGAAGGAAGGTCCTTTAGACAGAGCAACAATCTAAAAGAGATCTGAGTGATAAAAATATAGGAGTTCCTCAGGAAAGTGTAGCTGATCCTCCTTTCCCGTGAAAGATATCACATTAGAATGTCTGGTTTGTATCTGGGAGGTCTCTACCCGGTCTGCAGCTCTAGAAAAGTTGATCTGAAATTAGGTACAGTTAAACTCGTGAGTATTTATCTGCATTATACATGGTTTACTTCTTCCTGTTTTCCCAGACAGCCTTATATCTCACCAAACAGGAAAATGTATTGAGTTTCCTCCCTCCACTACAACATACATTTACCTGGTAACTGAGTACTAAATCCTGTCTGGTGTCACGTAAGAGTCACAAGAGAAAGCATAGCAAAAAAATCCCCAAATTACTGAATTCTTATTGATTATAATATCAATTATACTATGCTCTTAAAATACAGTGGAGAGAAAGAGTAGAAGGAAAAAGAAGCCAATCTCACAGGCTATGAGAGTAATTCTCAGATTTTTCCCTGTTATAGTCACTTCATGTTTTAAAAAGAATCTAAAAAGATGCAGAACTATTGAAAGGTAAAATGTATTATATCCTGTTTTGTTTTGGGTTTTTTTTTTCCCCCTGCAAGCTTTATACAGTATAATCACACTTTTAAAGACTTGAACACATGCTTTTCTTTTACTGGAATTTCTGGGCATTGCAAGGCTAAGACAGGTATATTAGATAGCAAATGATGGAATGGTTACCATGGTTAAGACCTGCAGACTTTTTATATTGAATGATAACCAGTTAAATATTTGTCTCTAATCCAACAAGGGGACACAGCAGGAACAAATCAGCCACGTGACTGCAGGTTTCCTGCTCCTCATTTAAACTTGCTCCTGTAACCAGCTTTCCCTTTCTTGAGTGCTCTTATCTTCTTCCCCACTCACGAAGAGGAAAGTGAGGTTTATTTTGCCTCTAAAAAGAAAAATGATAAAGTGAAGATTATGGGCTATCTGTAAACTCAGATTTCAGATGGATGTGAGAGTTTCTCCATATTTTTTACACATTTTGGCTCATTAGTAGAGGAATATTCTTTTAGATACTCATTATATTTTACAGGTTTTGTTTGACCTCCATAAATAATATACCAAGCCAATAGACAAAATTATTTAGAATTAAATCAAACTAGTTCTGCTTCTGGGTGGCAGGGCATTAAAATACACATCTTCAGAAAAAGATATAACCTGTGAATTTTATGGTCAACTAAGGCAATTTGTCAAGCAAAATGAAGTAATTCAGTTATTTGAATAAATAACTCCTATAAAGCAGACATTCCATATTTGATTGTAAAACACTGTTAGAGAATTTCTTGTCTTGCCTTTGAGCAGTGCTGACACACAGGTGATAAACTGGGAATAACATTTACTTCCACGCAGGTTATAAATGCTTAGGAACTCAAGATACTTATTTAGATGGAGATACTGGAATTTAGTTGCCTCATTTCAGATGTAAGAAAGTTGCTTGAGTCATTGAAAGCAGGATATTGCACTTAAATGATTTAAAATAAATTCATAAGCAAATTAAGTGTAAAGGGAAGTGTCACATTTTCAGAACAGTCTATCCACAAATTATTTTTTCAAACAAATATTTACAATCCCATGGGATATATAGACTCTAGCATTTGATAGCATTTTCTGAAGAAGGTGAATTAATGATAGGATAAATCACTCATCATAAATAGGGGTCTTTAAATTGCTACAGTTATATAAAATGACTCATGCAATAGCAATTTGCCAGTATTTTTTATGTCTGTATCATAGAACACAAATTAGTTTTTGCTAAATGCTAATTTCCTTTACATTTGACAATATTTATGTTACATTTCTCCCGCCCCCTCCCCCTCCACCCCGCCAATATCTGCCTTCCCCACAGATCTGGAAGTGTTTTTGCAATGCCCAGACTCTACAGTCTGGAATGATTTGCGGAGAATGGCTCAGGAAGTACAAGGAGGGGAAGATACTTTTTAAACCTGTCATGGGCATTTCTGCGTCTCCTGTGGTATTTGGATTGTATGTCCTTTCTGACAAAAAGGCTATTGCCTGCTGTGAAATAGATCAATGGGTGATATTGTGCAGTGATTGCTATTTGTTTAAGAGAAATCTCACTGGCTGACCCACCTCCTGTAATGCATAAAAAAATAAATGACAGAAGTAATATTTTTGTTCTTGTTTCACTTTCATTCATCTTATTTGATCAGCACTGAACAAAACTGACATCTCATCAAACCCAAAAGTGTGTTTCCGCACTAGGTTTATCAGAGGGTGGCATTTAAAACACAGACATTGCAGGAGCAAATGTATTTGCCGGCTCTGTTCATTGATGTAAACTTGACCTTTATCCTGTAGATTTATTGACACTGTGCTGTTTTGTATCATATTTTATTACTATGTGGAAAGCCTGGAAGGTCCTCCCCATAAAACCACTTTTGATTTTGATCAGCAGATTTTTGTATCTACAGTAGATTCATCTAAAGATTGAGAAACCCTTAACGCGTCTTAATCTGACATAAACCCTTGTGACTTAACTATGCTTTTAAAATGCCTCCAGGTTGGTCTTTCAGCTGCACCTGTTCTTAGGGACATCACACAAGGGGAACAGCAGCAGTGGGTATTATTTTCCTACAGTCACTTTCACCTCCCTGCAAACCCAATATGTTGGTAATCCAGGAAAGCAGAATCTATTACATAAAATCTTGTAATTAGGATTTACAAGTTTAAAACAGTCAAATAAATTCCACGTGCAAAACACAAACTGGGCTCCAACACTACATTACTAAAGCAATAATGTATTTGCCTTGTTGTTATGCAGTATGCTTCCACTTTGTTCCTACAATCACCTAGGAGACATGTAAGCCCTTTAATAAACAGGTTATTCTAAAACTCTTTGAACTAACACTTAACACCATATTAAATACATATAACAGGTCTGTGACTAAATATTTTCTTCTGTGTAGTGAAATTTTGATGAGAACAAATAAAAATTAACAAAGCTAATTCCAATCACGCTGAAAAAACACATCTTTCTAACTAATTGGCAAAATAATGGTTTGCATTTCTTCAGAATGTTCTTTCCCTAAATCCCCTGGAAGCTTTCCAACAAGCCAGAACACTGAAGCACCATGCTGGTGAGCCCTATGTGAATCACATCTGTGTCACTGTTTTCAGCCTTCTAGGCTTGAACATATTGAAAGAGTCAATGCTCGGCAGTAAAGCAAATAGGCTGTTTTACTTAAAGAAAGAGAAAATCTATTATTCTTGTGCTGGAGTCCGAGATCCTAATATTTACCCTTGTCTAAACAATGTGTAATTGAACACTAACATAAATCAGCTCCCAATTTCCCTCAAAACCATTGTTTCCTTTCCTAAAATAGAAGTGGAAAGCAATCTAAAATCACTCTTTCATTACTGCATTAATTCAGGACAAAAAACTAAAGCTTGGTCCTTGGAGTCAAGAGAAAGATGCAGGAAGGGCAGCAGAAAAGGGGGAGGGGGATTTCCACTCTGATGGGAAGTGCCTGGATCCACACACACATATCTGTGTCTAGGGAGCTGCCTGGGATCGCTTCACAGGCAATGGAAAGGAACGGGCATTTCTAGAGGACAATTTCTCTGACATGTCCTAAACATCTGTATTTGGGATAGGGTAAACCAGTGCATCCCAAACATAAGCACTTCAGGAGCTTCGGTTAAAGCCTGAGGTCAGGAACAATAATTTTAGTGAAGCTCTGAATCTGCATTTTTTCCTTCTTGAGTGAATTTTGGAGATTTAAAACAGGGTTTTTTCAAGTGGTAATTTAAAATAAACAACTCCACAAAGTCAAAAGCAGGAAGGTGCAGATTTGTGACATACAAAAAGGTCAGATTCTCATTTAATAGATTTCTCAAAAAAACATAAGGATAAATTTTAGTGTATATAATTAAGATCTTCTCTATTTATTCACAGAATCATAGAATATCCTGAGTTGGAAGGGACCCACAAGAATCAAAGTCCTGGTCCCTCAAAGGACCCCAAGAATCATGGGTTAGAGATGGCTACTTTTGAAATGTTCTTGAAATTTCTATATTTTTCAAGAGATCTTTCTGTGCCATAAAAAGTGAACTTTATTTTGTTGAAAAGAATGCTTTTGGAAATTCAAAAAGAATTTTCTTTCTCAAAAGAAAACTTCCTAAAATGCTGGTCCAGATGAATCATTTATTACCCTAGTTTGCTTGTTTCTTTTTCACAAGAGTGGCAAATTCAGTATTTAAAACTAAGATGCCCATAATGCTTCATTAAAATTGAAGGACAGCACCTCACTACTCCTGGATGGTGTTCTCTGTACCTAATTAGACTGTCTTGCCTATGAAGCAGCAACTCAACTGAGGAACACAAGTCAGTGTACAGAAGATAACAGATGACCCAACTACTTATCTCCAGACTTATTCAAATCTTTCCTTTGACTTCTTACAGACTAGTAAGGAAGTGCTGGAATTTTAGGCTATAAAATGTGATAACAGACAAGAAGAGACAGATAAGGAAAAGATGGGAGGAAGGATGCTGACCACCTTTGTTGATCCATGAAACAGTAAAAACAGATACATTTTATAGTTCAGAAATCCCATCAGAAAAAAATAGCTGCAGCTGTTGTATTTACATCAATAGAATATGATCTGCAAAAATAGATGCTTTCTCCATCAACTGTATTCTGTATTGACAAAATTATCCCTTTAAACCCTTCTCTTTAGCTTACTGGTTACCATCAAAAGTTTACTGTTTGTCACAATTACATTCCATGAGTAACTTCAAGACAATTTTCATGTGAAGTACTTATAGATGCTCAGCCAATTAGACACACATATGACCATGAGCTCTTCCCATAAAATTGATTAAAGAGTAAACTTAGTTCAAGTGATAATGACACTGCCTGTTGGGACCTGCTGGGGGATCCCTGAAATGGATGTTTTAATTATGTTATGAATATACTGTGTTGAGATCACTGTCCTTATGCTTACTGGAGAAACCCCAGCAAGCCCATACAAGCAGCTGACATTAGTTTGCCTAAAGACGTGGCAAAACAAGTAATTTTTACTCAACACAGTGCTCAAATTATTTGCCTGTGCCAACCTTTCCTACAGCTGCATATGCAGATTCTTAGAATACATTTGTTAGGAGCAATGTATTTTGGGTAGGTAAAATTTTCATCCTGAAAATTATCAATTTTTAGTATTAGAGTATTTCAGGTTGTTGTTTAAAAGCATTTTTAAAGTTCCAAATGTCCAGATGAAGATGCTGTACTATGTGTTTTGCCTGCTCAGAACTCTATGCCTTCTTGTAGCTATGGAGGGGGTTCTTTATGTTTTGTGGCACTGCCCAGGAAGGGGCCTGGCAAACACCAGAGTGTTCCCCACCTTCTTCAAAGAATTTTAGCTCTGGCTTATGGCAATGACTATAAAAATTATTAACGATCACTATTGTCAGGACAAAAAAAAAAAACAACATTGAAAAGTTTTTTGCAGACAACCTTGGCCAGACACTGATTTTTACTACCAGGCTACCATTGTTTTCTGCAACAGCCAAGTATACGTTTTATAAAGCTAGATTTGCAATGATAACATTTAATATAGACTTTAATCAGTCATCCTTACCTCTAGTATTTAAGACAGCTGTATTTGATTGTACTACTTTTTTGGACATATTGCATTCGAGATATACTTTGTAAACAGCCTAGCAATGATGCCCTGCTTTGGGATCAAGAGTCAAACATTTGCAGATGCTGTTTTATGGACTGGCTCAATTAGCAGGAAAGGGTTGTGAGAAGCAGTTTTTACACAGTCCCGATAAATTGCCTGACTAAGCACACTTTTTGTACTGGCTGCAGATGTTTACCTGCCTCATAGACTCATGAAATCTGACAGAGATGACTTTGAGGTCTCCATGTATATACCTAATGTATGCAAATATAATTAATATATTAAATATAAGTCATGCTGGGGCAGTAATTACTAAATTGCTTTATGTTTGAAGATACAATGCCAATAATATTTATATGACTCCTTCAGACTATGTTTTTCTAAATATTCTATACTGTTATGTTTTTCTCTCTAAAAGTAGGCAAAGCTTGAATGGTTTTCTTAACTCTTTCTTGCAATTGCAAGAGTTATCATATAATCAGAAAGCAGTAATATCAAAAAGAAAATTAAGTCTTTCTTGCTGAAGGAGAGAATCACAGAATGCTGAGGTTGGAAGGCACCACTGGAGGTCACCCAGTCCAACCTCCCTGCTCAGGCAGGGTCCCCTAGAGCACCTTACTCAAGATTGTGCCCACTTGGCCTTTGAATATCTCTGGGGAAGGACACTCCACAGCCTCTCTGGGCAACCCTCAAGAGTCAGTCTTGATTCACACCTGACAATTTGTTTGCAGTGACAGGGAGGTGGAATTCTTCAGGTGTGATGCAGGAGCTGTGTGCCATCAGTTGCAGAACTTGTTCTCAAACGGGGGAGGTCTTCAAGTAGAGTAAACCTCTGTTCACAATTCCAGGGGAGTCAAAAAGTCCCACCAAAACAGTGACTAGTTATTTTCTGCTACATAGGATCACAAGTCTTCCCTGAAATTTGATGACATTCCATTTTGTGGTATACAGAAGAATGGAAGAGTACTCAGAATTAGAACTGAAGGAGCTATGAGAAATGATTAAGACATGTCTTTAACAGAGTTTATACATAAAATCCCCAGTGTTCAGCTTTTGTGCTAATTATAATATTATTTATCATTGTGTCAGAAAGCTGCACAAAAACCATTTAGTTTGTGAGGTCTTGGAGAAATACTTGCTGAGAACTTATACATTTCCTTTATGAAGCTGGTGTTACAGGCAACAAGCCTTGTCTGCTGCCTTGTTCACTCTTTAGGTTAATAATTCCTCAGCTATAGGTGTTCACCATGGAGCACAGACACGTGAGCAAGCAACAGCATTAGAAAGTGCCAAAGATAAAAGCAACCTCTTAGCACAACAACGCCTGCAGTGTATGGTTTTGTTCATTTACCTTGACAAAACCAGTCTTTATTTAATGGGAAACAGCAGTCCTAAGACAAAGAGCAACATTGATAACTAGATGGTAGAGAAAAAGAAAAATCACTGATGGTAGGAAACAGTTATAGCCTTGACAAAGCAGTGTGTGCTGTAACTGCAGCGCTCCTTGCAGGAAACCATCTCTATCTGCTACCTGGAAATGAGGTGGGCCTGGTCCCCTGGAGCAACCCGATTAAGCAGAAATAACTAAGCAGTTAAGAGGGTATTTAACCGACCAAGCAGGCCAAGTTTTACAGTTTGCATGATTTAAAGTTCCCCATCTGATGCAACAATTGTAACACAAGTTAATTGAAAAGAGAAATTAAAAAAAATCCAGTTTAACTCAAGAATTAAGGGGGGGGGGGGGATAGTGCATACTTTAATACCTCCTATATTGTGCAAAAGAATTGCAGTGCAGTATAAGTAAATTATATCCAGCAGTTCAAAAATTCTGTACCCCTGCATCCTGTACTACTGAAGCAGCTTTTTCTCTCATTAACTCTTTCTAGGCTGAGGGGTCAATGACAGGCATCCTTAAGTGGTTGAGGCACAAACATCCCAAGGAAGGGGAAAAACTGTTTAGTGTGGCCCAGGGGGGAGGAATAATAGGATGAAACAGAGCAAAGGGTGAATTCAGAATGGAAATGCTGACAATTAGATGTATCTGATCACGGAATAATCTTCTAAGGGTCTTGGTGTCATCTAAGCTCTTTTAAAATGGGTTAAGCAGTTGGAAATTTGCTGAAAAGAACTATTCTGTATTGACACGGGGACAGACAAGACAATGATGTAAGTAAGCCTTGTTTATTTGGAACTTTTTGAATTCTATTAATTCTCGTTTTCATTTGCTGGGGAATGATGGTTTCTTCTATATTGTTTTCCTACCACTTCCATCCTCCCTTCAGTTTCATTCTGACATGTTGCACTTCATCAGGAGACACCAGAGTTCCAGAGCTCTCAGGAGGAAGAGTTTAGAAGTATGTGTATACAAACTCAAGGTTAGTCTGCTTGGAAATTCACTGAGCAACTGAGCAGAATGAGCTGCTTATGTGTAATATTTATTTCACTAAATAGTCCATTCACTTTAGCTAATTGTCCTGCTAGGCTATATGGATTTAAACTGAAGGAGGCTGTTCCGGGGAAAGGAATCTCTAAATGAAACTAATGACACAAGAAAGGTAGATTTCTAAGAGAAAACAAGAAGGAAGCTGCTCATCTGCAAGTATCTGCCTTTGCCTCCAAATACTTTCTCTTCTCTGCATGTCCTGCCCCAGACATTCAGAGAAACCATTACTAACATTGTACTAAAATGCTCTAAAGAAAAAAAACCATTGCTCCAGAACTCCTTGTAAACAGCTACTAATATATCAGCAAATAAAAAGCCTGCCACTATTTTGCACAAATGCCTCTTACACTATGATTGAAACCAATACTACTACAAACTATTTCATAGCCAGAGAGAAAATTGATATCAGTATTAAATATAATAACAACAAGATCAGCTGGTATTTGAAGAAAAAAACTAAGAGATATTCCAGAGGAAAACATGAGGACAAAGAACACATTCCTATGATCTGAAATTTAGTTTCTTCCTTAACCAAAGAGAAAAGAGATTTTCCACATTTTAACCAGACCTGAATTTTTACTTCAGGATACATAACCTTGTTTATATTTACATAAGTTTTATACTTGGGTGTATCCAAGCTGTATTCTACTATTCTGTAAGTTCAATTTACAGTGACCTCTTCTAAAAATACACATAAAATATGCAAATATATGCATATGCAAATTTTTGTCAAAGAGGAAAAAGATAAAACCTAATTAAAAAGCAAAGTTCTGCATGACCAAATTTTAAAATAGAGATTTAGATGCAGGTGCATTCACATCATAAACCTAAACTGTCAGCTCTAAAATGCACAGTCACACGTGCAAAGTGCACATTTCCATGTGGAAACGGCTGCGCACAAATTTAGGATTGGTATTTAGGCACAGTTGTAAAAGCTCTGTGTGTGTGGTTTTTAATTGCCTGATACAGGCTCTTCTGCCCAAATAGTTCTGGAAGAGACAACAAATTCACAGCTAAGGGGAATAGCATAAATTCACCAGGCTACTGGCTAAATCTAAGAAGAAACTGGAATTTTAGCTCTAATATTTAGTTTGAAAAATAAAAATCCTCTGCATGAACAGGTTTATTGAAATTCAACAGCAAAATATGGCAAGCTAGAATTATTGTGCATGGGTTTGAGTCTGAATTGACTGATTCTTACCTAAGCAAGTGCAAATCATACAGAATAAAACACAACATGGAATCTTTCTTGGTTTTTCTTTTAAGATTTGAATTTTTAAGATTTGAAATTTTTTTATATAAATGGTAGAAATATTACAGATTGAATACAAAAGGTAGAATAAAGGTATGTAGGAAGAACAAAAGCAGAGAAACCTTCAGTGGCTTATTTACTCAAGGTCACAGACTAGGTCAGTATCAAAGAAATCGTGAAGGCACCGCTGCCCAGGCCTGTGCAGGCAGTTGTACATCTATTTCTCTGTGCTGCAAACTGAAAAATCCAATCCAAAAGCTAAATCAGGCTAATATCTCACATCTCTCTGCTTTAATTTGTACCTTTCTAACACTGTTTGGCCACTCCTGGTCTGGAAAGAGCTTTGGAATGGCAAATAGTTCCATATCTGAGCATACACATATACACTGGAAAATACCTTCAGAGGCAGGGAGAGCCAGAGGGCTGCTGGAGGAGGAAGAACAAGTGAATCTGCTGTTGGGATTAGCCATAATCCCATTAAGGTGAGGGCCAGGGAAGTGCTCAGCACCCCTGCAAAGAGAACTGGCTGGACAGAGCAGGCTCAGAGGTGATGCTTCTCCTCCTCCAGCCCTCAGGAAAACCATCCTGCCCCAGGACTCTGCTCAGCAAAAACTTTCCTTCTCACTGTGCAGCACAGTGGAAAGGCCAGTACGTTATAAAGGTGAAGAGAGAGGGAATGCTTACACAGAGATACAGAATTAGCAATTTCGAATCTCTAATCTTTAAGGGATTTTTAAAGTACCTATTTGAGGAAAAGATGTGATTGTCCATTAGAGTCATAAATACAAAGTTGCAAGAATAAACTAACCTGTAAAAGCATCATTAAATCAGGACTTTGGGACTGGTGTAGAACACGTTTCCCTTCCAAAAGCACATAAGTTAATAAAGCAGCATAAGAAAAACTCCTGAACACGGTATGTTACTGTATCAGAACAGGGGATTATCTGCTGCTGTGCTATTTGATAAAGCATTAACAAGGAAAACCAGCTTTTTCAGTGCCCAGTGATAAAGATTAATACAAATATAAGCTATCATAAAAGAACAAAAGTCCAACAAAACCCCTACTGACCAGTTTCAGTCAATTGATTTAATCCAAATAATGCAGGGGAACAAACAGTAAAAAACCCAAATTTCTAAGAGCTGGAATACTTTAGCAGCTTTTAGGCAAGCCAAATTCCTGCAATTTTACACATTTTATGAATACTGTACTATGGAAAAATAACCACTGGACTTAAAAGTAGCTATCACAAAAATTCAAAGTTACTGACATCTAGAAAAGATTTCCAAGAGGTCTCTACTGTTAGACATAATAAAAATAAATAAATGAAGTGAATTAAATGATCACAATCCAATCTTTAAATTCCCTTAACAAACGTAAACTTCAGTGAATACAACTCATTAAAACCTAATTACAAAAGATCAATAGTGCCATTTAGCCCAACCCAACACTTATTGTAGTGCACAGAACATTTGAAAACTCAGGTCTTTATGAACAGGGTTTAAGTGACACTGTATATTACATTGCAGGCTGTCTCTGTAAAGCAATTAGCACAGGTTGCCTGGCTTTATTCAGAAAGGATATCACATTAAGCAGCTCTAGGAACAATGCATTTGTAAACACCCACTCTCAAGGATGCAGTGAAAAAGGAAAGGATACTACTAAGAATAGTCTATAAAACCCATTTAAAAGAAAAATCAACTATTCATACTCCAAATACATATTCTTCAGTTTGCTATCTGTGTTGCTGTTTGCAGAATTTAATGGCCACATTTGGTTTTAGTTATGTAGCAGGAAATTCACTGACATCTCTGACAATGACAGAAAAAGCATAGTCTAACCTATAGTCACTATTTTTCAGGAAAATGAAACAGAATTGATTTAGAGTGATAGTAATCAGCTTTTACTGGAATTACTTTAAAATTTACATTTTAGTGTATTGAAAAAGCATTCTAATTGTCCTAAAATGTAAATAAAACTGCTACCATAGCATTTTTTAAAACTTAAATACAATGGAATAGTGCACAAAGATGATTTTCTATTACAGATTGTCCTAAAAGGCTCTGAAACCACATACTCTGAGCAGCTTCTCCTAATGTTTGAGTATATCATTTGAATCCACATACCCTTCTCTCAGACTAAAAGAACTCATGCCACATCAGTTCAAAGACCATTGAAGCCACATAACTACCTGTATGCACGAGTTTACTTGTCAGTATTTTGCAGGGACTGGTATATCCTCTGACCAGTCGACCTTATTTCAACTATGACATGTTTGTGTAGTACACACAGAGGCCATACCAAACAGAACATAAGCAAAATGATAAATCAAAATAAAGGAGGTAAATCACACCATTTTCTTTGGAGCAATCTTCTCAGCCACATCAGTAATTTTCATCTGCTTCACTTTGTCTTCCAATAGTTTGGAGGTTTTCCTCAGACAACCAAGGCTACTCATCTTCCACATCACATCATATCCTATTTGATCCATGCCAGGGGAAGAGAACAAACAGACCAGGAGAAGGTGGCACCATACTGGAGGTTAGGGGAGCATGCAAAGATCTCATGGAGCCATTCCAACAAGGGCTGTACCAGCTGTCTGATATTTGTGCACATTTATATTACATTTAACTAACCTAATACATCACACACAAACAAAGACATCAATAAAACACCACAAACTGTCACCAATGCAACCAAATCCTTCCATATCTTTTGCTAGTTTATATCATAAGCATGTTTCAACTTCCAGTTAGAGCTGAGAGCTTAAATAACCTCTAATAAGGAGCAATGAGGATCTTAAAATGAGGCATGATGACAATGTGTTAAAAAGGTAACAAAGCATTCCTGTACTAGCTGTAATTGCAACAGAAATAGCATATAAACTAATAAGCTATAACACTTGGAAGAACAGACTTACAAGGGCAGAGATAACAAAAACACTATTAAAAAAAGAACCCAATAATGTTGCTAATACTTCACAGAAGAAGGTCAAGTCCTTCAATAATTCCAGATAAGTACTTACCAACAGTTTTCATAGCAACATATTTGCTACAGCACTAGAAACACAGTGTTAAACTTTGAGTCAGATGATATATTTCAGTGGGACTCTCACTGCTCAAGGAAGGTGTTATAACAAGCTAAATTTGTGTTTGGTAGCAAAGATAGAAATGCCAGATACCTGGAATTGAGAAAAATGCCTCCTCCTCACACAGCTCCATGGGCAGCATGAGCCCTGTCTGGATTAAATAACTGCAAAGCTGAAGGACTGATGCTATCCATGGGCTAACACTCAAGTTCACATAGGCCAGCACAATTTCATTCAAACTCTTCTCATGAGATTTTTGGGTGCTTTCATTAACTTGTCACTCCCCTGGGTGCCATCTGAGCTGGACACAGAAAAGGGCCTAAGAAGTATCACTGACCTCCCACTTCCAAACACAATGCTTATTCACACAACTACACCAGACTTCAGTACTCATACTGCAAAATTAATCAGAGAAAACAATGGATTCAGAACAAAATAACTGAGACTGACCAGGCAGAATTCAAAGAAAAAAACTACTCAGATTCTGTGTTTCTGAAGTATATAAATGTAGTAATGTACACTATATATTTATTACACATTTTTATAGAAATCTGGGCAGCATGTAGGGTTAAGATATGAGCACTTGAATCAAAAAACCAGTTGTTCCTCCAAGTGTATCCTTTGATAAAACAACACACTCTTCAATCTGTGAGGAAGGCTCTGCAAGGTCTTTAAGAGAGTTTTGAAATGTCAAGGTTACATTGCAGAGGCTGCAGAATTCTGATTTAACAGGAGCAGAATTTATTATTTTTTAACAAAACATTAATAAAAAACCTATTTAGAGACTATCTGATGTTTTTAAATGAGTTATTACAGAATAAAAGTTAATAGTGCAAATAGGATTTCAGCCCAGAGCATATCCTTAAAGGCTGATTCAAATGACGAGCCACAAAATCCAGCAGAAAAAATTGCTCATGTCGCCAAAGGGACCTTGGTAAGAATATGCTTCTCTTGAGAAGTCTGTCAGAAGATGGCACTGGCCACAAGGGACTTGAGCAGTGAACACTTTTTGCCTGGGAGAATGGATGGGATGTGCTGCCCCAGGAACAGCGGCAGCCCCTCTGCATTGCTCCACTACACAGACTGGGGTATGAGGATACCCAGCAGCTGGCAATGGGCCATAACCTGCCAGGGATGGCAGTGCCTCTATGGAACTCACAAACTGCCATGGCAAACAGTCAGTGACCTTTAACACAAAAACGTATTTTTTTTTTTCCAAATGTAAGTTATTTACAAGTTTAGGACCTGTAAGCATTTTTCCTCTACTACCACCCAACCAGCATTTCATTCTCCTCCCTCCTGCTTTCTCTTGCACAGATAATCACTAGCTCTGTGCATTTGTTTGTGACCCAAGGAGGATATTATGGATTGCTTTCCTAGCCCTGTTTATGCACTGTGTTTATGCACTCTGCATATCTAAAGCACTTTCTGCATTGTGCTTCTTATGTACAACCAAAACGGAGGGCAAAAGAGTTGGCACAAAATGGTTTAGACCACCTAAACAAGACAGACTGGGGTATCCCCTCCAAGCAGTTCACTAACCCCTGCAGGCACTACAGTTCGAGACAATGATTCAGAAAGAAATAAATCAAAGGAGAGACACTCACTAAGGGTTCATAAAAACAAAAAACCCCACCAAACAAACAAACAAAAAATAAAAGGGGGGAGTCTTTTAAAGAAGGATTTATAAACAAATTGAAAATAACAGTTTAGCAATACAGAAAAAATGGTGGTTCTTTTCAGTTTTCAAGCTAAATAAGAGTAATACATGTTCTAAAGAGACTGAAAGTTAGAGAAACTTGTTTTTATTATGTTTATATTAAATTTGTGTTAAATCTGCTTAACATCACATTGCAGAGTTATGTGAAAACATTTCATATTTCCTCCATATGCAAGCAGTGTTTGAAATGTTTTGGCTGTTATGTTATGGTTTAAAAAAAACACAATACAGTTTGAAAGGAAAAGAAAAACTATAAAGAGATGTTTAGAAGTCATGTGACACACAGGGGAGCACTAAGAACACAGCTTATGACACAACAGCTAATGCAATAGGTACAAACCACAAACATTACCATTAACCTCAAAGCACACCAAAGGCACCAAAACCACTTCAGTCCTAATCACAGCTTCTCTATAGCAGTGATGAAATATTTACCTATTTCTGTTTCAATTGACAAATCTTCAAACAATAAAGTTTAATTAAACATGATTAATTCTGTTTTCCAAGACAGTGCTGTGGTAACTGTATGATAATCAAGCCTCCTTCTTCTGAGGACAAAATACATTTTCACAAAGGTCAAGTCCTGTCATGAGTATGTTTTAATTGGCTATCATTTGGAAGATGAAAAATATCTCAGTTGAAAAAAAATCTCTTAAGAACTACTGTTAACTGCATTTGTCACTTTCTCACACAGACAATATTCTCCATATTTATTTTAATTGATATACAAATTTTGTTTTCTTCACTGAGTTTGCTTGTAGTATTTAGTTCAGCTTTAAGGCAAAATTCTGACTCTGCTGGGACTTTAGTGTCACCTTAAACTGCATTCTGAATTGGCCATACTTTGATATATTTATTTAAACTATAAAGGTTGAGTTAAGATGGGGCTAGAATTCAGCCAAGCACCCAAGAATTGAAATGTTTAAGTACTTAACATAATTTGGACCTAAAATGTTATTACTTTCAAAATCTTAAGTAAAGGTCATCCTCCTGCCAGTAAACCAGTTACCAATTATTCTTCTAGTGCTCTGGAAATATTTCAGAATTTATTATACATCCTCTATTTTCTGATAAGTAGCTGGTTTGTCTCTTTCATATATGTGTTTATTGCAAATAGAGTTAACCTCAGACCTAAGAGCTGGCACATTCTTAGATACCTATAATTAGCTAAATGAATAATTTCAAGTGCAAAGATTATTTAACGAGAATGCATTAATGCATTAGCTATCCCTCAAAAATGAAAACATGTGAGGAAGATTCCTTTGCAACTATGACATGGGGAGCAGCCTGTTTTTTCTAATCAGCAACCAGCTCTCTATAAGATTATTCTGCAACTAATCATTTTGCTGCCAGCAGCAAAATAAAACAGACTCCCCTGAAGTAAGTTTGTCTTGGTAAGGTTTCAAGATAACAGATTGTGACACAAACCTCCTCAGGTTCATACATTTGCACTGTTATGCCTTTTTAAATAAACACTTCTGTTGAAATGTTTATCCATTAACCATACAAAGAACAGTTTCATCACAAGCATAAATAGCTTTTTTAGATAGATCAAGTGAACGAGTGTATAAACACTAAGATCTCATAGACCATTCCCTGATATCACAAACAAGGCTCCAAAAAACTCATGTACAGCTGAAAAAAATAATTTTGTGTTTCCATGAAAAAAAATGACCTATCAATAATACTGGATAGCTACTAATATTGCTAGTGAATGTTTTCCCACTTTTGAAAGAAAACAAAACAATAAGCATGCTTATAAGATCAAAGGACAAGAAACTCATTACCCTTAATTCTTTATCCACTGAAACATTCTCTCCCTGAAATCTAGAAATAATATCATATGCACTTGTAACATTATTTTCAAAGCTGCAATGACAGAAACTTGTCACATTGTGAAGAACCCACCTACTGTCCAGACCACAGAGACAGCACTTTGCCAACCACTCCTCTTAAAAACTGAGCACTGGAACAGATGTCTCAGAATGAACCGGGGCACAGGCCCCAAAGTTCAGACCCTCAGAGGGCTGTCCAAACCCTGACCTCGCCTATGGCTTCTTCAAGAGCTGTCCAGCTCAGCCAGCCCCTTCGGGGTGATGCTCAAACAGAAATGAGTATCTACAATGCTTTTAACATGGCTTGACTGTCTCTCTTCCTAAACATTCATCTAATATTTACTATAGTAAGTCACTATCAGATTTATAGGGCTTATTTGAAGATACACTTCTCTATTTTACAACAGGCATTTGGTTCTCCAAGAGTTTTATCAATAATTTCCTATAGTTAGTATATAATCAAAATTCTAATTATACCATATCAAATTTCAGAACACAGGGATATACACTAATTTGTAACTGCCAACCGAAAGGTTTTTAAACTAATTCATCCCACAATCAGTTTTGGTGTTTCTGTGAACTATAGACTGATATCCCTGGGGGGGGGGAGAAAAAAAAAATAAGTGAAGGACAGAATGGCTTTGAAGGTATATAAAAAGATGGTAATAAATAATTTTTAATATTTGCAAATAGAAAGCAAAATTACCAAGTCCTTTTAATTTCTCTCTAAAATAACCCATGATTTTCTGAAAAAATAGCCATATGATTCAGTTTTATAGACACATCAAGAAAAGAGAGCCAACTACCAGAGAAGCCATATTTAAACAGCCATTTCTTTTCATAGTAAATCTTCAATTCTTCAAGATTTTGGAGATCAACACTTCCCTAGAGCTCTGTTTGTTTGTTCAGTTTGTAGGAGAATACAGAATCTGTCTTTGGCAGAAGTAATTGAGGGAATGCAGTAACAAATGAACAAGAATTATTTATCCCCTATTCCTGTTAGATCTTGTTCTTGTAAAAATTTACTCTAAGATAAACAATGTTATTCCTGCAGCTTCAACAGAAGTTGGCCCTTCTTTTGCAGTGCCCTGTTAGTGCAGGCTCTACTGCGCTTAGTTACCCAGGCACTGTTGCAGAGCTTGCCCCAGCAGACCACAGAATATGATGATCCAAGCTTTTTCCAGATCCAGATACAAATCTGTGGTGCTGGATCAAGTGGAGCACTATTTGGCTGACAGGGACTTCACACAATCTGCTTTACATAGGGCAAGTGAAGTTAACAGCTTTAATTTACCCTATAGTTAATGACAATTAGAGGGATTTCAGACAATAATTCAGAGCAGCTACATTTGATCTCTAAAATCAGACAATGATTCCAATCCTATTTCTAGAAGCCAGAACTGTGGTTTATATGAGACTCAAAGCACCTGAAGCAAAGATAAATCTGAACAGTTCAGAATGGGATTCTAGGAGATGCCTAGAGCTAACTGATGGGAATGCTGAGGAAAGGAAGTATCTGTAATCCCAATCTTTCCCAGCATTATCATGTCCCTCTGTCCAGAAAATCCAGTCTAGCATCCATTCAGAACGGCAAATGAGGGTATTGGTACCAACCACCTTTCCCTACACAGTGGTTATAGCTCTGCTTGTTTTCCTTAGGTAAGAGCTCTCCAGATCTAGGATTTTAAGAGACTGTCATATCTAGGATCATTACTGAGATAATTGTTGTAGATTACTTTCACTTGGCTGGAATTCTTAATTATCCAATGATAGATCTGAAAAGTAGGATCCAAACAACCCCAGAAAACAAAAGCACAAAACAAACCAGAAGAGAAAATGGCCTTGCTATACATATTTAATGAAACAGTGAAAATATCCTGCACAAAGGCTTCGAGAGTTAAATTGAAAATGTGTGTATGATAAATGGATATAATACTGTCTATGTAATGGGTTTCCTATTTAAATTTTGTGAGGATTTAATCAGTTGGGCACAGCTGTGCAGGATGCATCATAAACTATGTTGAAAAATATGTAGACATGTACATTTATCTGCTACAAATTAAGCTCACTTAGAGGTGGTCTTAATGGACCATGTAGCAATCATTACAAGCATAAATTTTAAACTGTCTGTTTCCAGTGAATTTGCTTTGAAAAAAAATTAGTGCTCATCCTTCGTGGAGCACAGTAATAAATGGAAGTACCCTTAATCTGTTAAGCACTAATAACCTAGCAATTATTCATTATGAACCCCATGCTGTATAATGTATGTCTGTTACAATTTTATTAGCAATTCTTTACTTAACCTGCAAAGGTATAATTTTTATTCCAATTTACACCTTGTAATTACATGATGTTTTAAGTGACATGCCATTAGATTTACAGAATGCCCTGTCCCCTTGCTTTATTGTAAAACATCTGTACAGTAAAGGATTGTCACGGCCAGTGATCATTTATGACTTTCAGACTTTCTGCTTCTTTGAAAAGCAGCAACATCCACCTTAGAGATCAAAAAGCTTTGGCTTTGTTACAGTGCAACACAGAAATAACCCATCAATTATTTAACACGTGAAATGGATAACACTGTAATCAAAGTGGATCGGTGACCCATTTGGAGCCCACTCAGAGGCCACAGCAGTTGTAAGTTCTCCTACAGAAATTGTCACTTGAAGTCACCGGTTGCTATTCTGGTGTGCATACCTTGCACAATCCCTGCTTTCAGAGAAGAAAAGGAAAACCATTCCCACTCACTGAAGGGCCCTTTCTCACCCAGACACTGCAGTGTTGGCCACAATATAGATTATCAAACCACAGGAAAAAAGGAAAAAAAAAAAATCTATGCTTTTCAGTAACTCCTCTGAGTTTGCATCTTTTCTACCCTGCACCAGTCAGCAATGATGTTATTTGCTCTGGAAAAGCAGATGAAGCCATCAAGTTTCTTGAATAAACCAAAGAGGAACTGGAAAATAACAACTGTGCACTCAAACTAGAAATAGGACAAGTTTCTATTGTGGAGAACATTGCCTCAATTCCATTCAATACTTGTCTCAATTCCATTCATTGAAATTTTGGCATTCAGAACCCTATAGATTACTTCCTCTCATTAACAGTTCTCAGGAATATTAAGTGAAGAGCATTTTCAGGAAACAAACAAACAAAAATATCCCTTATTTTTATTTTATGAGACAACAAAGCCATGTAACTCAGGTTATCCAATTCTTTTCTCCACAAAGTCGTATTTGCCATTTCCTTTGCTGATGTAGCTGTTCAAACTGCAGGTTTCCAACATGCTCTGCTCTGCCTTTATTGCATTTGCCAAATATTCCATCCAATTTGAATCCAAACTGATGAGGACAGCCTTTGACATTTCCTGCTATGGCCCTCTCAGAAGCAAGGAGCTGTTAGCTCTCCTGCACTTCCAATATTCCCCCAGCTGACACTCCTGGCAAGAGAATCAATCTCACTGAAACACAAGAGGTGGGGAACCAGAAATGGCAATGCATGAGGCATCTCCTGCGAAGTGCAGGCACAGGGGGTGGTGTGTGTATGGGAAGTGTGAGCGTTTAAGTATGCAGCAGTCAAAATAAAAATGAGGACAAAAAATGAGACAACTACATGTGGAAACAAGGCAGGGAAAACTTTGATTACATGAGAGCCTAGTATCTATGTTTGAGATAGAATGAATACTTTTTCTAAGTTCAGTGGTTGATTCAGAGACACTGTCACATCGAATTGTCTGTATTGCTCTGAAGGATCCTCGTGCTGAAATGTCAGCTGGTCATATCACCTACAGGCAAAAAGAAATTGCCCCAATGTTATGCATAGCAATTCCACTGCTCTGTGCTCTATAGCACTGTTTTCTAAGAATAGCTGGTTCAAAAGGAAGCTGCTCTTCAGTGTGAGCCAGAGGCAATTGAATTTTACCCTGAAAGTGGCTATGGGCTTTGTAGAAACATTTAGGAATATTAAATATTCATGTATTTGATCTAGCAAAATTCAGGACAGTAAAGGCATTCACCAGAATAGCTCCAACATAAATACTTTTAACATTTACTACTATAACTTGAAGTATGGATATTCTGACAAAGTAAAATGCCACCAAAGAGGAAAGAAATTCTCAGCAAATTCTCTTTTTCCGCTTGTAGTTAGTTGGTGTTTATGAATTATTTTGCACCTCCAAATGGCTATGCCCAGGAGTCCAGCCTTCCAGTGAGAGGGGGGGTGCCCTGCAATGAACCGTTCTAGATCCAAAGTGTTTTCAAGCTCAGCTTCTCCTTTCCCCACAATCAGTTCCAAAAACCAGACTGCCATTTCTTTCCAGAGCTAGATCTACATATTACCCTCCATCACTGGTGTAAGCAAATATTTAAAAAGAATTCCAGTGAACTGTGCTGCTTTGCACACTACACAAGGGAAGATGAGTCTTAATGCTGTGGGTGTTACAGAAGGAACAGTGGAATTCTGTGTTACAATATGATACAAGACAGAAAATATACAGGAGACAAAAAAAGCAGCTTAAAATATACCCATGTATTTTGTCTTGACTTCACCTAAATTACTGACCTGCAGTAAAAAACCCATGCACTAGCTCCTTTTGAACAGCAGAAGCACGTTTTATTAACTGTTTATTTAAATCACTGGATTATGCCCCAATATCAAGGGATATCATCCTTTTATAGTGGAAGACATTGCTTAAATCCGTAACTTCATACTACCAAAAAGCTCACCCTGAATCCATAACATACTGCCCCTCACTGACTAGACACCTGAACATGGAAATGAAACTGGGAATTCTGGATTTTGATTTCTATTTTGCAACAAACAGAAATATTGTTGTTTTAATATAGTTTCACTAGGTCTACAAAAACTTAAATTTTTGGATTAGTTTAAAGCATCATGATACAGGAATTTAGAAATTTGTAGATATACCGAAAAAAGAAAACGTCATGTATTATAAGTATCTAATAATTATATATAATACTTTCATGTTTGACCAAAATGTACAATGTACAGAGAGTTTAAAAATACTATACTGCATTTGCAGTTAATCTACAATTAACAATCATAATAGGATAATGCATATAAAAATTTGGCCATTAAAGACAATAAGATAAATAGTATTTTATTAAGCAGCTTTTCCATATAAAATGTATGTGTGTATAGGCATATGTAGCAAAGGAAAACCTTCCAGAAAGAACTTAAGAATTATAGACCTAAGAATTTGTAAATTGTGTTTCCTTGGTAAAAATACTATAATGGTCTATTTAAGTTAAGGAAATGTGGCCTTTTTGAGTTCTTGCATCCAACTTAAGCATCTATATATCTTATCGGAACAGAAACAGACTTATCATGGTATAGATGGTATCATACTGGATTAAGAGAGCACAAGAAATTATATAGTCTGCAATAAGATACAGTAAAATTGGAATTTCAGTGGTCAGAGCAGCCCATGTTTATTCCATATTTATTCAAGAGGACAGATGATTCCCCAAAGCACCACGCACATAAAACAGTACTGCAAGTTGGCCATCCAGTAGGAAGCAATACACATTCTGCCAAAGCACATGACAGATGAGCTAAAAATGGTTTCAAATTGATGAACTATTTTTAAGTCCCAGACCCAAATTCCTATTTCCTCCATGTGTGGTTAAAAGAGATGCAATGCTGTGTTTGCAGGAGGTATGCTATCATTATTATCACTCTGCCTTATCTCTTCTACAGTCTCTGCCCCTGTTTTAAGTTTCAAGGCACTCACCCTTTACTCTCATCACTTCATCTCCAAATCTCTCAGTTGAGTATTTCATACACACACAATCCACTCCTCTCCCAGTTCATCTGAGCCAAGTTGAGATGACCACATTAACACTGTGATGAAACTGTGCCCTGCACCTCTGGACAAGTGTTTATTCTGGATTTGCTGCTATGTCATCTCCCTCCACAGCAACCAGGCAGGCAAGAACAATAGAAGAATAAGTTGTTAACACCCTGCAAAAGGCATGCAGACTTGCTTTATGCTCAGATCCAGCTACACACCTATTGTTCAATTTCTGTAAAGAAATGTTTTATTTACCATTATGTTCAGCAGAATAACTATAAAAAAAACTGTATTATAGATACAAAATTTGATAAAATTTTTTCCCAGTGCAATGTAGCAAATTAGACTGCAGAGACTAGTTGCCCCAGAATCAAAATGGCATTAGGCAGTATTCAATGTTTGATTTGAACTCTTTTCTAAACTGTTTGCTTTTAAACAGGCAGACCACCAAGAGGAGAACTATAGTCTTCAAAAAATAAAAGCTCTTTCACTATATATAAAAGTTTCCTGTAGAGTATTGTCTCCAGTTTTATTGTAGCAGAGGAATAGAAAGAACAACTACAGTGATACCATACAGTGTCAAATAAATAAAGCTGAAAATTATTCTGTTTCAGTTTTGTATGACTCCATTCAAAGCCACCACCTAACTAGGTAAATGTGTCAGGGCTATACTTTGTGAACAAATGCACACATTCCCGGGACACCTCTGAAGACAAAGAATCTGCTTTGGAACATGAACAAATAAAGTTTAAGACTGGCCTTTTGTAGCTGAGCAGAGGCAGCCTCACCTCACCAATGCTCTGCAGCTCAGCTGCCAAACCACGGAGCTGCTGCTCCCCGCTATCCACACTGTGTGCTTGTAAGGACACCAGCCAGGCCTTTCTTCTCTATTTTCCTTCCTTCCCCAACACCCCCCCACCCCTGCTTAATAAAACTTTGGCTAAACTGTGTCTGAACTAAGGATCACTCTGGTATAACTTTCAAATCAAAGTTACCAAATGCTCACAAAAGCATAAACTCTTATCTGAAAGTGTGGCTACTTCCTGATGGAACAGTCAATGGACTCAAAGTCAATCCGGTGAAATCAACTCTTCATTTCAAACCAAAAACTGGAATAAAGGAACTGTCAGGTTCACAACACAGTAAGTCTAGTGAAATTCATAAGGCAGGGTATACAGCAAAATTATTACCACACCCACAATTTTTAGTTTCCTTTATAAGGCAACAAAAGTACCAGAGCTGGTTGAGTTGCTGTCTTTAGGCACTTCAGGGCTCAGGAAGTAGAAAATGCTCTTAGTTCAGGAAACTGACAACTTCAGACCATCTTGATGGTGACTTTTAGAGCAAAAGAGATTCCATAGGTCTGTGACTTATCAGTCAAGGTCTGTTGCCAATGGCAAACATCGGTGGGGAATGAGATGACAGGCAGGGAGAAGGGAGAGGAAGACACAATTCAAGGTCAAAGCAAGACTAGAGAAGAGTCAGAGGTGGGAGATGCCGCTTCTCTACTTCAGGCACAAACTGTCTACCAGAAACAGATCTCTCAGGGGGTTTTGCCACCAAAGTCCACAACACAGAGAGCACCAAGGTACATATACTGGACCTCTACCTTACTGTTATTACTGTGGACACTGAGATTTCTCAGTTGAATACTCTCTAAAGAAAGCCTTTCCTCTGGTCTTTCCATTGCACATATTGTTGGTCCTCAGGTAAGTCCTGCAACTTGAGTCACACAGACAGACAAACCAACAGAGGACATTTTTTGAGACTCAAATCAACCTCTGTGTCCCATCTGACACAATGCCCATGCCTGCTTAGTGTTACTCTGCCTAATATACTCCAGATGAGGTACTCCTTGGACCTTATCATAGTGTATGTTTAAACATGCATTGATGCAAGGGAACATGATTCTTTCTTTGGGGAGAATAAACATATACAGTGAGATATAATTATCAACAAATCAAGTCAGTAAGCTCTTACAATAAATAACAAAAGACAGTACACACACTTGTATTGGAATTGTTCTCTAAATCACCTCAAGCTGAAGCTCTTCCATCTACTTCTTGGTATCCCTAACCACAGTTCACAATGCTTTAAAAATTGTCAGAACAAAAAGCATTTTAGTTTTTATGTTCTACAGAAGGCCATTAGGAATACCACATCTGTTCATGCTTCTGTAGTAAATCAACAGAAAACATTTTTCTTCTCTTCCAACAATGTTAACTTTTTTTGACTTTGTTTATGTTACACAATTTCTCATAACATTTAATTCTTAACAATTTTTCTTGTTTTACTAATAATTTGAGATGAGTTGTATGAAAAATTTTCTACAAATTAGTCAAAGCTCAGCACCTTCAGCTCCTGGCAAGCTGTTTGTAGCACAAGTCAATAGGCAGTATGCCAACAGAATATTAAAACACAACTCGTCCTGTACTTCCAGGCTTCCCTACTTCATGGTTACTTACTTAGGTAATTTACAACTTGTCCAGTGGTATATGGATCTATGATCAGAGAGCCTATTCTAACTAAATCTGCAAATGAAAAAAGACTTGTTGAATCTGTGGAACAAACAACACCCAGCAGACATATATCAAGTCATCAAGGATAAAGTGTGAGCAGAAACAATCTGATTTTTTTTCCTTGTCTGATCTTAAGTAATAGTTTCTGTCACAAAAGGATTACTTGCACACTTAGATAATAGACTCAAGTCCATACTCACGAACTTAATTTGGTCTGTTATTGTGTGACAAGCAATAACAATGTTTAATGTGAATATTCAAATGCAGACTTCAGAGACCATATGGCAGATTTTGTCAGGATTCATCACAGTTTGATTAATATGAAATTCTTTTATAGAGATATTAGCTTTTCACCATAAAAAAAATTCATGTGCCAGTAGCAGAGAGTGAGTTTTCATAGAGAATGCTGTTCCAAGACCAACAGCAACACAGGCAAGCTAACAATCATGTCTGAATACATTTAGTTAAATGCTGCTGCTGCTGCATCAGTGTTTTTCCAGCAGTACAGCAACCAATGGCCCCAGTGTTAAACTAAATGACATGTACAAACCCCAAAGTTTGTCTATAAAAAGATCTGACCACCCTCAGATCCAGTTAAAGTCATAGACAATCAAAAGTAGATGTTTCTCTTTCTAAACCAGTGAAAGCACCTGCAGGTTCCCAGAAAGAGAAAGCCCTTTGCTGTGGCGGGTTAAAACTCCAGCCTGCACTAGATGGCCTGGGGATGGAAGCACACAGGGAAGGAGGGGAGCTAGTGACTTTGCTCCTAAGGCCATCCAGCTTGATGCTTATGCATCAAACAACCCAAGTAGGGACAGGCTGTGAGCAATCAGACCCCAGGGGTTTTGGGGGGAAAAATGGTATTTGGGCATTTTTACTGCATTAACTAAGGAAAATATTAATATTTATAGTCTGTACATGATAAAAGTTTAGCACACTGCTAAAGAGATACAAGCTAAGTTCAATAGGTTTTTGTATCTCATATTAAACAATTGGTACTATCGCTATACCATCAGTAAATCAGAAATCCTGCTCCCAAGCACCAATGGATTTCAACATTCAGGATTCTTTTGCTTGGGGGCACAAAAATTCTATGCTTTAGGGCAGAGAAAATTAATTGATATTTATTTCTCTTGGAACTGAAATAAATGATGAGTTGAAGGAGAAAGTAATTTAGAACTGGATAAAATCATCACACCGTAGGTCCATGTGAATTTTCATGAACACTGATGATGATTTTATGATTATAAACATTAACAAAGCTTTACACTCATAGCAAAGTGAAGAAATACATCCAAGTTATATGTCAGTGAGTTTTTTTAAAAGAACTCTAAAATTCCATGTTTACTTCATCACTTTGAAGAACTTCAGTTAGCTTTCGCAGCTGAATAGTTTGTCCTTACACATGCTGGTTTCACAGGCAGACCTAAAAGTCTTCTGACATTTTAACTAAAAAGGATTTCATATATCAAGGTAAGAGTCCTGCCTCTGAAAACAGACATCAAACAGTGTGATGTAATATTTTACATTGATTTTTTTTTTTTGCCCCCCAGGTTTATTACATATATTTCAGACAGAATTAACCCAGTCCTCTCACACAAGTTGTAAGTGAAAGCATAATACAACTGAATGACTAGAACTACAGAAGCCCTTTTGGAGCTCTGTGACCAGCCTCTAAGTATGCACAGACCTCTCAAAAACAAAGTTAGACCATACTTTAAAAAAAGAAAAATTCATAAAAGGATTTGAACTAGTTCTTCCCAGTTATTTCTACATCAAATTGTAACTACACAGAGATGATTGCTAGACAAAGACAACTTTCAAGGATGTAGTTATGAAATAGTTTTGAGTTTTGTCAGGAAAAAACCCCTATGAATCAAAATTAAAAGTTCTGTTAGAGAATTTATCACATACTGAAGAACAACCATAGCTAAGGTACTTGATTGGTCACTTGGACTATTGAAAATTATGAAGCCATACTGATTTATATCAAGCTGAGAATCTGTCCAGTTAAACATTATTAAACACATATTTTTCTCAGGTACAAAGTAGATCCAATACTCCCACTCCATGCACACTTTGGGCAACTCCTCCCTTTTCTACTGTGTTAAAAAATGGCAAATTGTCTGCAGGACAAACAGAATAAATAACTCAGCTGAGGACAGTAACTCAGCCCAGATACCTTAGTAGTATTTTCCCCCAGTGATATCTTACCTTCATCCTTGCTCATATCAACTAATCAGGTTTTGTACGTACAGAGGATTTTATGGGTATTTGGCAACAGATCAATGTCAACAGCCATTTGGGTGTAGCCAGCATAATATCTCAATACCCAAGCCCTGGCAGGACTTCTTTGCACAGCAGCAAGAAAGGTATTTTTCAGTATCTTGAGCTTAAGTTAAAAAGATAACCACCACACAGTAGGCCTAGGTCATACAAATATTAAAATCCCTCTTTGTTTATACCTCCTCTCAAGCACAGGGTAATATCACTAAACAAATAGCAGGAAGCCAATGGAGAATCACCTTCAGAATCTCACGGTGTATGGTGGCAGAACTAAGCATTACAATTACAACTCCAATCTTGGAGCAACACAAACATCCTTAGTAACAACAATCATACTTCTGCTAATTTAGAGATTATAAATATATTTTTGTTTCTTTATTCAGTTTCAATTCAATTAATTTCATAATCTGGTCTTCACTTTGCCTCAAAAAACCAACCAACCAAGCAAAAAGCAACAAGCCAGCCATGGGGAGAAATACACAGCTAGAAATCAATTAGATATGTGGTAAAGAAGTTATTTTAATTTTCTTCTAGTAAATTTCGTGTACTAACTTAGGTGCAATACTTCAGCCATTAATAATGAGACAAGATGCTAATTTATTGTTAGAGATCAACCTCTTTTTCATTGAATTGCATCTACCTGAGTTACAATCCACTCAGATCAAGGCTTTGAGCTGAATTCGTGTAAGTCCGTAGAGAAATTCTGTGAGATAAAGACCAAAATGCAGTTCACAGTGCACCTATTTCTGAGTTGTAGGCAAAAATTTTAGCAAGGTCAAAAACTGAAGCACTGTCAGAGGGGATTTGTTCCTAGCACATCTAGTACAACAGTTCTGAAGGTTTTACTTTGGCTTCCATGCAGAAGTGATTTTTTAAATTTATTTTTTTTAATAGCAGACAGTGGGTATGATAAGATACACACCGCTCACAGGTATGGGATTTCATGGCCTACTGAACAGGCAAGGACATCAGTAAATACTTAAAGTTTAGAATGTGCACAAGTTTCTCACAGAACTAGAGAGCAAGGCCTTGCAAATTTAGTCTTTGTTGTATCACAGAATCATTGCCTAACTGTAGTCAGCTCTCTATTTCTCCATGGCCTGTGTCTATTGCAGATGAATAATAATCCCCCCTTAATTTCAATTTTTCCCCAATTTCCAGGGTTTTTTCATTTGGTAGAATCTCACTTGTATTAGTTTAAATCAGAAGTCACATATTTTCCATCTGGCTGCTTACTATAGAGCAAGATCCCATTGCAAAGGGCACACAGGCAAAACTGTCTTTCTATTTAAGAATATAGGTGCATTTTAAAAGGGAAAGAAGAAAGGTCTGTGTAAAAAACCCCACAGTATTCCTGTATGCCTATTGAATAGAAGATGGGAGGGGGAAAAAAATAAAAATCCAAGTAGTAGAGAAACCTTTGTGCTTCCCATTTTAAAGTAAGCAAATAAAGGACTTCTCATTCCTCTTCCTTTCCTCAATTCTGACCAGTATGTTTCAACTTTGTTCTTCCCAGGTATTTAAGTTACATTCTTGATGTTTCTCTGTTTTTGATGTATGTGGAGCTGGCACATGCATTTAGAGCATAGAATGACTCATCCCTCAACCTCATCATTACTTTTTGTCTCCCTTCATCTCCATGCCTGCACATGTTTTTTGTTAGGGTCTGAAATGGGAACTGCGACCTGTATGGAAGACCACTACATTTTTACAGTATTTAAGGTACAGCAAATAAATTATATCCTTCCCTAAAACACATTTCTACATGTTTGTAATGACTGCCCCTCCTTTGGGTGCTGAAACATACATTCTTCTGAATTTATTAACGAGCTTCTACTCCACTCCTGAAGTGCAATATGAAAAATTATCACTTAATAGAGAACAAAACCCATGCACTTTATTCCCATTACATCCTAAGGCTGTGGCCGGCTCTCTGTAGCAAGCACAGTGACAGAGCAAAGAGACAAATGGCAAGCACTGTCTCCCTGCTGCATTCGAAAGGAAAACACGAGACACCAAGCCAGGAGGAGCAGAGTGGTCCTTGGCTCCAGCAGGGCCTGGCCAGCTGGCACTGGTCCTTGTGCAGCCCCTGCCAGGCACATGCTGCCATCTGGCTCCCGGGAGCACCCCCGGCTGCCTCCAGCAGCACCAGCCGGGCTGGCCCTTGGGAGAGCTCTGCAAACTGCTGTGATGTCATTAGGAACCCCTCAGTGGCCAGCTGGGAGAAGCAGAACCCTAAGTATTGCTGTTATTTATATTCTCTTACAAATGCACACAATCATTTAGCTCAGGTACAATATATATATTTCAGACTAGATCACATCAGGGCATTACTTCAAGGCAAAATGTAAAAATCAGAAGCATAAAGAAGCTGAGCAGATTATGCATATTTTGGCTTAGTGAATCACAAAACGGAAAATAAACTCTGATTACCAGAAACCTTCTTTCTGACCTAAAGTAAAATAGCTTTTTTGTTATCATTATTTTACTACACCTGTTCTATAAATTGGACCAATTTTGAATTGAAAAGGAATTCTGAAATTTAAAATCAAAAGGTTTTAAAAGCAGTGCAAGAAACTTCCAGTATTTCTGAATTTCATTTTCTTTCTCATTGCACCTGAAATGGCTTGTCAAATCCAGCCTGTAGTGACAAGCAGAGAATTTCATCCCATTGAAATAGCATTCTTTGAAAAATTATTGTTGATAAAAATACTTTATTAGGCTAATACACAACATACCTCAAAGGCAGAATTTTCAGGTGATCTAAAATGGGAATAAGCATTGTTTGGAACACCACTGTCAGAAACAGGATGGATATTGGTGTCTCCAATACAAGTTTAGAAGAGCCATTGAGACAGTTACCTGAGATCATAAAGTATGATTGCATTCCAAGGATCTCAATAAGCACCTATCTCCCTCCATCATCTGCACCAGCAAGCAGGTTCTACCAAAACTGAGAGCAAACAGTCTAAATCAGTCCCAACTCTGGCACTTCAGCACAAAAATGGCATATAACTGTTATTTGGAGACCTGAATGCAGCCCTAACACAAACACACATTGAAACCAAAATAACACATCAGTGCAAACTGTGGTTGATCAAAATCTCTGCACAGGAAGCCAGCACGTGAGGCAGAGCAAGGGAGTGAGCACAGGCAAGGAGAAACTGCAGGCTGGGAAGTGAATTTCCAAGGCACAGCAGGGAGATGGATATCTGCACAGAGCACAAGGACTCAGCCGCTGCTGGGGGCCACTTAGGAGTCACTGCCACCTGTATCCTGCCACTGAGAGGATGCACAATGATACTTCCTCGGAAGAGATCTCTGGTGTCAGGAAAAGTGAGCAAACTGCCACAGTTAAACTGAAATCTAACCAGGAAGAGATGATGGCTACAACCTGAAACTTTGGGCTTCATTTCTGAGCCTCTTATGACTAAATTATGTGTGTGAACTTTGAGGGCTTTTAAAAAAATGTAGATATGCAACTGTACAAACTTTATGCTATAACTGTACATCTGGCACTTTCCATGGCATTTAAGGCTCATTAAATTCTGAATCTTGTGTCATCTGCCCTTGGCTTAAAATAGTTTTGTGAGAGCCTTTTCTCTCTAACTTGCTCTTTAACAGAGGTTGTTTCTCTCAGTCTCCTAGCTCCCCTTATTCTCTTTAGCACACCAGTTCGACAGCAACAGCATAGGCTCAGATTACAGTTCTAATCCTCCACAACTTGACTGCCTTCACATTTACTCACAGGAGAGCAAGAATGGACCAACTTCCAGAAACCCTTTATGAAAAACAGTTAAAATAATTCCAGGACAACCTTTTTAAAACTGTATTTCCCAATTAAATTTGAAATAATTTTTTCAAACTAAGGGTTCAACTCAGTTTTCTAATACATATAGAAGCCTGTAATGTTTTCTATACAAATAGTCTAGAAACTGCAAAAAGGGCTTCAGCCTCTTAGAACAAGTGCAGAGAAGGCCCCCAAGATGATGAGAGGGATGGAGCATTCCCGCTATGGGGAAAGGCTGAGAGAATTAGGATTGTTCAGCTTGGAGAAGAAAAATTGTGACCTTCCAGGGACCTGAAGGGACCCCACAAGAAACATAGAGAAGAACTTTTCACAAGAGCCTGGAGAGTCAGGACAAAGTGGAAAAGCATCAAACTGAAAGAGAGTAGGCTTAGATTGTATGTTAGGAGGAAATCATCCTGTGAGAGGAGTGAGACACTAGAATAGGTTGCCCACAGATGTTGTGGAAGCCCCATCTCTGGAAGTGTTCCAGGCCAGGCTGGATGGGACTTTGAGCAACCTAGTCTAGTGGAAGGTTCCCTGCCTGTGGTGGGGGGTTGGAAAAGGATGATCTTTCAGGTCCCTTCCAACACAAGCCACGCTGTAATTCTATAATTTATTTTTTTCTGTGCAACAGCTCTTTGAGACCACTAAAGACATAACAGAAACTGGTATATCTCAAGTTGCTGTGACATGAAATGTTTCTTCTCATAAATTAAGAGGCTCATCACAATAGCAGTGTTACATCCCCAAAGAAAATTCCATTTAATGCAACTGTTTTAGATTTATAAAACATCACCAAAATACAGACATTTTTAGTGAAATCAAGAAACATCACATCACTGCTGTCTGATTTCAATAACTGTTTGAAGTTACTGGGAGGAAAAAAATAGACTGTCTTATTACAGGTTGGCAGTAGAGATTTTATGACAAATTTCTTCCTTGCTGTAAAGACTTTATGACTGAAAAGGTACAATGCTTTATAAAATGAAGCATCTTTTTCTATGATAATAACTGTTAAGTTTTTCCTCAATGCTCATATGCCTCTAGCTTATTTTGTAATGATATAACACCTGCAATGGATTAAATTTGCACTGTAACCGTAGCAGACAGCATAAGAAATGTCAGTTCTCATTAGCCTGAATATAAATCTGCTTTTTTGGTAAGCAGGGTAAAAGAGAGACCACTGAACCGCTAGAAACTCAACGCATATGTTCTTCATGCAAAAAGGACACTCAGCAATGGGAGCCTTTCCCACGTTGTTCTCTTTCAGGACTGGAAGAATGTTTTTTGGAAAGAAAAGGAAATACACAAAAATGCATTACCATCCAGATGTAGTAGATTTTTATAATTGCTTGCTGATACAGCTGAATAGTCATAAACTATCATAAAGAGTAAATGAGTTGATAATGTAAAGCAGTAATTAGGATTTTGTGCATGCTTATGCTATTTACATATTTTAATGCTTTGATATTAACATGTCAACTTTAATAGTATGTAAATGAATTCCCTTGTGTGAGATTTATCCTCCTCAGCATTAGACATGTATTCATTGACAGCAACTGTAAATTTTCATCCTTATTTGTCTTTTTAGAAAGACTTTCCAGGATCTCGTACAAAATATTTTTCCTGCAATCCCCTGTCCAGATTCATTAAAGAAGTTTATAGCTCTAATGGATAGAACAGCATTAGCCACTAGCTCCACATATCACTGTGCTATAAAAACACATACCCAAACTATTTGTGCCTGGAAGTTTTTCAACAAAGTAAATAAAAAGATTATTCAATTCCCCAGTATCCCTGCCCGTTTCTGGGTAGCGCTGATGCTCACTAACAATCTAATTTCAAATACTTAAGCTGAGAAAGAGAACACCCACCATAACAGCAATGCCTCGAAAGAACCATGGCACACCCCAAAGGTATTTTAGATGACTCAGGGAAAAAAAATAAAGGCCTTACAAATTTTTTCCACATTTTGTTGTGTTCCTGATCAAGCTTATTTTTCTGTTGACTATGTATCTGGGAAGTGTTCAACCTTGAGATTACCACCACTTAATTAAAAAACGTCAGAAAGCAAAGGTATGGCATAATTAAAAAGAGGTACAGCCTACCATCAGCTATTGCTTTACAGGGCCCTGCAATTTAGTTCTGGGTGTACTGCAGAACCTGCAGAATACAGCCAGAGTTGCCTGGCAACAAACAGGAACTCGATCAGAAAGGAGCAAAGGTGTGAATGAATAAACAGAAGTGACGGCAACATGTGAAAATGCCCAGTAAAACCATGTCCAGTGCTAGAACATTTAACCAGGCTTTCATAACACTTCAGGGGGAACATTGAAGCCAATCCTGCCCACCATTAAAGCAAGATTAAGGTATGCATGTGGAAACTGGATCTGACTAAACAAGCAGAAAATAAAATATAGAGAAAAGGCTAATTAACAAATGTATTCTTATCATATCATTTAGATACTGAGTACACATCCAGAGTAAACACCCAACCCTAACTTGAATAGGTGAACCCCCGGCTCAGTTCTAGGTGCACATCAGGCTTCTGTTTTGGTGCTATGCTCATGGAAATCCAAGCACTCACACAATTTAAAAGACCATTGTTCATGCTCTGTATTTTTTCCATTCAGAAACTCCTATGCTGACACACTGAACTGTTTTCCTACTTTGTGATTTATTTGCAATATTCTTTGGTTATAGCCAACAGCCACTTCAACATATAAGGTCCATGACACACAAGTGCCCTTCACAGTGAAAGTTATACCGTTCAGAAGTATTTCAGCCATTTTACTACACTGTAACATTTTATTGCAAAAGTAACCCCATTTTAATATGAATACATAATTGGATGCAATTAAATAGTTAGATATGAGAAAAGCCTGAAGATCCAAATAATGCTGACACCTCTGAAAAGTGTCCTGGAAAGGAGCACATTTCATAGTGAAAGATTGTAAAATGATAGGTTTGATGTATTAAATGTACATGCCCAAGCCCTTCCTTCATCTGACATTTACGAGAGAAGCTCCCATCACCCAAGAGAGCCAGGCTACCTTGGAACCCCTAAGGGTGTTACCCCATTTCACAAAACAATGCTGAAATATCCAGCTAAATCTAAGTCTACATATTTCTTCTCCATAGGTAAGACAATATGATCAAGCAGAGATTGATTAGTCAGAATTACACTGACGTAATGTTGGGGCAGAAAGTTGCATGAGGTCATCTTCCTGAACAGATGGTCTCGAGATATTGGTTTTAACTAGCACATGGTTGAGTAAATAATGTTTAAGTTTTCTTTGAGAGCCTGGGGAGTGAACCAGATAGAGTTGAGTGAAATACCTGTGCCTCCTGCCCACATCATCTGCTACTCCTAGGGTTTTCATTTCCTGCACTGTTTGTGCTTTATCACACGGCTCACTGGTCAGGCAGTCTGTGCCCTTGGTTCAGAAAGCTTTTATAGAAAGATTGAAAGAAATGTGCACTTAGTTTCAATTTGTAACTTCTTTATATACATTCTTTGTTTGTTACAAGCAAAATCAGTCAGAGACAAGTTTGTGGCTGAATTGCTTTTTTCCAGTGAGTCTAACAAACTTCATATGTAGAAATAAGTGATCATGGCATGATAAAAATCCACATAATGAGTGGTATGAACAATTTGGTTCCTGTTCAGATTAAATGCTCATTTGAACAGATTCAAATTTATTAATTCTCTTGATTGTCCAACATAGACATCTCTAACCATGTTTGTTTAAAGTCTCAAAAGGACTATACTGGTTCTTTAATTACATTATTTGTATGTATGTTTATTATATTTTTGTTTAGAATAAATTAAAATGGTTCATAATAAAGCTCAGCAGATTTCTCTGAGACTTTAATTCTTTGAACAGGAACATTTCTTTACACAAGCAGCATCAACATAACTGACTTTTTCAATAACATCAGAGCAGTGTGTGTTCTATCACACTTGTTATTCATTATAATAATTCTGGCAATGTCATTGTTACAACATTCAAATGATCATTTGATAATGGAAATGGTATATAAAACACAAAAACACAGTACAAGATTCAACACAGGGCAGTGATTTACAGCCTAGTAAACAAAGACATACAATTAAGATAAAAATTATTCCCTATTTTGTTGCATTACCTAATGTTTTAGTATCTTAAAATGGCTTTCAAATACTACTGATTCATGACCACAAATTATTATTTGGGTAAACATCAAAATAAAAAACAGAAGCATAGTTAGAAATACTATAGAAAAATTAAAACAAACCACAAAATATACTTGTGCAGGCAGTGATGTGATATGGTAACAATATTTAAATTAAACTTCATTACCCATGTGAAAGGAGCACTCAGATGTGCACATCATCTGATTATTCATTTAACCCTTATTAAAAGCTTGCCAGCCCCCTGAGCTTCACTCTCTAAAAATTGTTGACTGCTGGCAGAGCTTCCACATTTTTATTTTTAAAAATGTGTACATAATTTTCATACTTCACTTATCAATAATCTCTTACTAGTGTTTATAACAAATGCTGAAAAAAGAAAGCCATTAAAAAAATAAAGGAAAATTGACATTCTGGTTTGTCTCATTTAAGCCAACCTTTGAGCCAAAGGAGGAAGCACTCCAGTAATCCAAGAAAAGAAAAAACCACATACAAGCCTGGCAGTAAGGCCTGTGTAACTCCTTAAATTACACAAGGTGATGTACCAAAGGAGTCCAACCCCATCCTCTAACCAGCCTCCAGCAAAGCAGCCAAGGGTGCAAGAAGGGAGGAGAAAGGGAGACAGGGAATGTTTCCATTGGAATAATAAAAAAAAAGTCACTTTCAAATTTAACTTCTGATCCCTTCTTCCTCCCAGCTGTTCAGGATATATGATCAGGCTGACTGACGTTTATCACAGACACATCCAGCTTCCTCCAGTTTGGTACAAATGTTTCTACAACACCAGCTAAAGGAGAACCCTTTTTCAACTGGATCTATGGAAAAGTTGCAATTCAATTTTCAGTTTAATAAACCCACTTATACCCACACATAAAACTATGCAGTTTGCAATAACTTAGTTTCACTTGGGGCACCAGAAGCTGTAAGGTCATTACTAATATTACTGTAGACAAGTGTTTTTCTTATGTTTTATGACTGTAATGACATTCCTATTTGACTTTACTGACACTACTCACAGCAGAATTGCTTATGACATAATTATGGAAATACATAGCTTATTATTGCATAAAAGCCTTACAAATCTCATGCATGCATCATTATGCAAATTTGAATAGTGGAGCAAATGCTGTTGATGTCAATATGTCCATACAAGAGTAAGCTAATCAAATGAAATATAGTCCAATTAGCAGCATGGTGGGCAATCTTAAATAAAAATAAATGCTCAAGGGAGTACAGAATACTTAAAAGTTATGGCAAAAATCTGATGTAACTTCAGGAAAATAAAAGTTTCTATTCAGTTGATCCCAGGACAATATAACTCAAGAAATGATGGATGATATACATATCAAATAGTAAGTTCTCTAAAGCTACATGTTGCCTAATTTAATCTTACTGATATTTAGAAACTTGGTCTAAGCTAGCTTCGTATTTACCTCAAAAGCTAACAGAGAGGGGAACATGGGAGATAGAGTGAAGGATCTCCAGAGTCAAGTACATTACTGTGTCTTAAGATGATATTAATTACCTTCTGCTTTGTGCAACTTCACACTTAGCTTTGTTCATGACAATTAACTGAGAGATAAAAAAGGCAGAGGGAAAGTAGATACAAAACAATCTCTGTCTTCTAGAATGGCAGGTTCTCACTCTCCCAGTACTTGGCAAACAGCAGACACCAGTGGAAAGGTGAAGATGAGTCAAGGATGTACAAATGCCTGCAGGTACTAATCATGTAGGTAAGTGCAGGGATTACACTGGCACTAAGGAAAACATCACCAAGAAAAGTGAGGCGTGAGGCAATGGGGAGTGTAGGATCTCCACAGTATCTCATTTTTATCACAAAGAGCTAATATGTATTTTAAAATGCAAAACAATCCTTTACTACTGCTGTTATTCCATAAAAGGAATAATAGTCTAATATGAATTGCTGTAACAGAAAAATCAGAAAATTTAATGGTGAAAAATAAAGGCAGAGAAGATGTGCAATATAAGGTTGTACCATATTTTGATCACATTTTATACAGGTTTTTATAAGAATATATAGAAGTACTTCAAAATTGCACCTTTTAAACAACTTTTTCATCAAAGATACCTTGACAGCAAATGTGAAGTGTAAAATAATTAAATCAAATCTCACAGGAGGCCAGCAAAGTAAATAAATGGCAGTGACAATACCACTTAAAGTTAAGAGCACAATGAACTTGCCAAATAAAATTTTACTTTTATCAATCCAGTTATGAAATCTAATGTAGAATATTCAACTGGCAGGTCAGCTCTGAATCAAAGTGGAACTCTGCTGTTAAACTTGGATGGCAATCTTGGAACTTGCCAGTAGAAGCCAAGTTAGACACTACTTTGTGCTGTTTATTCTAGTCCTACCTCGGCATTAAAGTCCCTCTCAGCATGAACTAGATGGGGCCAGGCTAACTTTTTGGAGTCCACCACAGCTATTCCTCACCTTCCATAGGTGGGCTATACAATTGTTTCCTTTGTCATTAACAGGATAATTATCTAAATCTTTTAGCTGCTCTGTACACAAAGCAACAATCAAAGCACAAACTATTGCTGATATTTCCAAGGCTACAATTACTCTGTGCCAAAAATTTTTTTTAAGTCCTTTTGCTGACCATGCTCAGGTCACTGATGCCATAATCACATCCTTTGCTCTCCTGGAAATTAAAAAAGGGCAAGATTTTGCTTAGACCCTGCTCTTTATCCATTGACATGACATCCTGCAGAGCTTCCATAACACAGGGGTTTCAATTCGGGTGCTATACCATTCACGTGTCTAGCTCTTATAGCAAAAGAGCTTGAGAAACATAATCTACTCTTTGTCACAATTTTAACTGTAATCTTTCTTCTCAATGCCTGCTGCCCTTCCTCAGAAGACAGGGTAACACTTAAACAAAAATATGTCATAAATAATACTTTTACATAAATACAAGTGCTTTCTTCCAGTACCAAGTGAGGTGATCCTAGTTTAGCAACCATTTGGTGAACCAGCAGTTAGATTACCATTACTCATTCCATTCCTTATTTTTTTGTTAACTTGTGGCTCAAGTGATATCAATTTAACTGAGTGACTTTCCTGTGTGTCCTGATACTTTAATCATTGGGGATAAAAAAGAACCCTCTAAGCCCTTCTGAAGTCATCTGTAACTTGAAAATAAATTCTGCTGAGGACCCAAAAAGCATTACTTCTTTGTCTCTTGACTAGGTGGCACAATTGATGTATTAAACAAACTCCTTACCTAGAAACCAGAGTTTCTCTTGTCCAAAATTTCTGTAACACTAAAAAACTGCACCACGCTGTTTTCTACAAGCAGTTATATCTGTTAATATCAATAATAAGAGCAATTTCAATACTGAAAGCCAGTAAGGGCTTGATCAGTATGTTTCCTACCACTCCTGCAAAGCAACTGAGACAATTCAGATGACACCAGCATTTCACCAGTGCTGAAGGCAGTGCTATTGCACTGGCTGCACAAACTCTGCAAGAAATTTTGGCAGAGGGTTTGTTTTAAACATCCTCTAGAAGGTGATAAGGTTATTTGGTGTTTATTTCATTTTTTCCCATTTGTTTCTTGCAATTATAAGGGATTATGCTACACACCTTCACAGAATATACTTCACAGAATATATCTAGTCCAATTCTTTGCCTGAAATTATTTAGTATTGTTTCTCATTAGCTAAAAGTACTTTAATAAAACCAACGTATTTTATTTCTAGGAAAAATGGCTCTCAAGCATCAGGTAAGCTTTTCTCTGTAGAGGGTACTTTCATTTTAAAAAAAAGTTAATTGTGGAAAAGTCAATTAAATTCCCTCTTTGGTCCTTTCATCTTGCTCACAAATATTTAGGTGTAACCTGGAAAATACACAATGTCAATGTTTTTCTACCTATGGCACCTTCTACTGCTATTTGAAAAATGGGGATGAGGGAAGTACATCCAGTAATAAAATTAAAAAAAAAAACCACAGAAGAAATTGCTACCTGATGTCTCCTTTTTCATATTGGCACTGTATTTTTTTCCTTCAAGCAGAGAACTAAACACTACACTTTTCAAGTAAACCTGTATACAGTTGTTTACAGCATAATAGTGGAATATGCAGTGTCAGCTCTGCAGCTCTGCTCTAACCTTTTTCCACTGCAGTCAGGACACAAAGGTGAAGACTACCTTTAATATTTTTTCCTATTAATAAGCATTAAAGATTCTCAGATGCTGGTCGTTCTCCAGAAAGGATAAGAACACAAGGGTACCCTTCTTGTATTCTGTGGCTCAGGCTTCACTTCCGAGATTATAAAACTCATTGGCAAAAAAGAAGGATGCACTTGCAAACGTATGTGAAATCACTTCACTCTATCTTTCTATGGGAAAGAAGAAACTACAAAGATATGGAAACTTGATCTTAGGAAAAATATGTTCTAATATTCTTCCTTTTAATACAATGTGAAGTTTTATGGCATAAAAACACAACCAGCAGCTAAATATCAACTCTTGCAGGGATTTTGTGACACTGCAAATATTCTAGTAATCATTTGTTAACAGCAGGCTAATTAATGTTTGAGTAAATACCATTTTGAAAACTACTCAGGTAAATATCATGATTTCTCTTCCATAAATTAGCTACCACTCTCAAGCTCCTGCTGACATCAGTGTTAATTGATCATGCTTGGTGTTTATAGCAAGATCTCCAACAGCACAGGTTTTTAGGTGCTCTGGCTGAAATTTTTCCTTGCTCGAAATGCTCTTCTCTCAGGAAACCCAAGGTAACTTTTGCCAAAGCCCTCTCTTTAAGGATGCAAGAGATGCAGAGACTCAGTGCTGGTCTGACCTGGGTCAGACTTCTCAGGAGCAGACATTAAAAGATGTCACTGCTATTGTGAATAGTTAGTAATTCATTAACAGCCCATCTCAAGGTTTTTTTATGACACACTTAAGTTGAAAATCTATCTAGTCATGTCTGTGGAAAAACCCCACAGATTTCAACAGAGATAGGACATTGCTCAGGGAGCTGTATCTTCTATCACAAGCAATTCTAGGAATTTCTGCAGTTATTCTTGTTGGACTCACTTCCCTGATTTAACCCCTCCAGTGTGACATATAATGAAACGAAGTGGTGAGCTGCATCTCTCTGTCTTTCATAGCAAAGTGTGACATTTTGAAAGTAATATACCATGCCCTTAAAAGGTGTGTTCTTAATTCTACATGCATAATCCAGGTATGTCTTAGAACTAGTTTTATTGCTGAAATTATTTTACCAAAAACAGGTTATCAAAACTTCACATTTGTCCATGCAGAGTAATGAACTGAACACTTGCAGTAAGTGTTTAAAATGTTGAATTTTTTTTAAATATTTCTTTGATAAGTTTGTTTACTTATTTATTGATCCTGGACAGCTACTTTCTATTTTCTATTACAAAAGATTATTAAAGCATATGTCTTTAAACTTGTATAGCATTTATGATAAAAAATAGGAAACACACAAATTAATAAAATCATATTTCTATTTTGCCTTTCGTTCCTGTAGATGAAAAAGTGGGTTTTGAATATTATCAAAAGCAATTGAAGTAAGTGAAAGAGGGAATATCTACAGCTCTAATAAGGAGGAAGATTTCTCTCTGACCTGACCAAATCCTGACATTCTCAGTGACACTCTTGTCAGACTAGAAAGTGAATAATCTTTTTTTGAGAGGAAGGAAAATAAAATCTTATCTGGAATATTATCTATAATGCTGATCATGACCTTTGTTTAAAAAGTTGAACTCCAGCTAGAAAAGTGTCAGAAAGGGCATTAGAATGAGAAGGTGCATGGAGAGCTTAAAAGAGGATAATAAAAGAACACGTCTCACTTCAGCAAAACAAAGGCTGAGGGGAAGTTGATGGCTCTCTCTAAATATAAGAGGGGAGACGAGCAGCACTGGGAGCAGAGCATTCTGTAAGTTAATGAATGATGGTGCCATCAGATCAAATGCAAGTAAATAGAACATGAATAAATTCAGGCCAAAAACTAGAAAAGAGCTTTTCAATAACCAAAGCAGTGAGGAAGCCACTTCCAATGATGCCTTCCCCATGCTTCCTATCTTACTCGTACGTGCACATAACCATGAATTAGTTTGTTAGTTGGGCAAGGCTCTACACGAATGATACAGGCTAAAAAATCAAAGGGCTCAAGAGCATCTTCTACAGACCAACTCCTCCTAATCCTTCTCGCAATGCAAATTGTAAAACTTTCAGGCAATGCTAGCACTTCACTAGATCAAACTTTTCATTCCTACCCCATCCCAGAGCTCCTCTTCCTCCTTCCTGGGTAGCAGATATTTCCACCCCCCTGAGAGAAGCCCTATTGCCAGTTGCCATATGCAACAGCTATAATGATCTCATCTGTCTCCCTCCAGAAGCATCAAATGCCTCCTCAACACGCACCTAGGCACTCCCAGTTCAGTAAAGCTGCTGAGACACAGCAAACCTGCCTTTTATAAAGTCAGGGAAGACACACAGTTTATTTGCACAGGCTCCATAGTCACACAGCACCTTGCCAGCTGAGAAGAACATCTTGACAGACTTGTTTTCATTCAAAAACATTTATCTTCACAGCCCTGCTGAAGGATCATTCCAGGTTAATTCAACCTGAAAAATTCTGTCTAAAAGAAGCTGACAAAGCCAGATTTCTTTTTAGATTTGGGAGGGTTTGAGCAGTGTAAACAGCAAATCTTGCACAGATAAACATTATTAAGCAAATTTACTTCATGGAAAACTGCCTCATTTATCCTAATATGTTTCTATACATTTCTGTGTAAAGCTGGATTATAACTTTCTTCAGCCATTCTCTCTCCGGTGATGGCCATTACTGTTGCTGGTGTATAATGAAAGTCTGCAGATATAGAAGTTTGTGAACACATCAGAAGAAAACAGGGCAAAAGGTTGAGGTTATATAATTAGGAGTCATTAGATAATATTAAAAAAAGGTATAGGTATTGTGTTTACCAGTGACACTGAAGTCTGTTATTCTATCAGAAAGTCTCCCAGGAGATGCTATGAAAACTCCACCACTGCAATTTCAAAACTGAACTTTGTTTGTACAGTGATGATCACTATTGTGGAAGGAAATTGGTAAACACTCCAGTACATCTTTGCTCATAAACAGACTGAGGCTAGTGGTTCTCCTGCAAAAAAACAGAACCAAAAGCACCACTACATACAAGGATGAACTCAGACTCTTTTGAAAAGGGACATCTATTACAAGAAAGAGTAGGAGACACCATTCTCTTCCATCAGTGTTTGCACAGCCTTTCCTAAGATATGGGAGACTATTTAAGTGAATTGCACATATTTCCAATACTTCAGATGAGTGTCCTAACTAGCCCTCTGCTCTTTCCCTCCCAATCCTTTAACAAAAAATGAAAATGAAGTGTTGGAATTTGTTTCAGTGAAATACTGATTGACTTGTAGCTCCATGTTTTCCCTTTTTAACATCAAAGTTTGCACCTCTCAGCTGTACAGACATTTTCTTTACAGTGTTCTATCAGGACAGTTTAGATTATTAATCACTGACTATCTTCTTCCCTTGTCTCCTGCTACTAAAAAAAGATTTGAATCTTAAATGTTAATTATGCATTTGCAGGCAGCCTAAATGACTCAGGGGACTGAAATCTGACTCAAGCTCTTCCTCAGCAGGTCATCAGTTCAAACCTGACTCAGATCAGCAGTGGCTGGAAGCTTCTACAATTCAACAGCTGTTTAGATGACCTATATGAAGGTATATAATATTATATTCAGCTTTGGTTGGAAAAGAATCCACATTTTTAAAGTCATGCTTAGAACTGACATTAATTGGGATCCATGTGATGGACCCTGAGAAGACAGCAGGTCTGGAAACTGAACTGTCCTGTCTCTGCAATCTCCTTCACATTAAGAGTGGAAAACGCAAAACTGGAACAAAAAATTCGGTTGGGTTTTGTTTGGTTGGTTTGGGGGTTTTTTGTTACTTTCATGACTTGCCCTATTTCTATATAGAGTCCTCAGTCAATTATGTAAAAGTATGTTCAGTTTCAAAATTGGAGGTCAGCATAATAACAGGCCTCAGATAATTATTCTGTGCTCCATAACTGCCTTTTTGCATACAGAGTAAAGGCACTAAGAAGTCATCCTTATGAGACTTCTTCAGGAAAAAAAAAAAACAACCAGAGGTACATCCAAGTCAATACACTGAAATTCTTTATCAAGTGATATTAACACTTCAGTTTTCCCTATTAATAGGTTTTCTAAAAATAAGATTACAAATCTGTACATTTGTTTTAGCTGCCCCAGTATAACTCAGAGAGGGTCAGAATTGAAAAGTACTAGAAACCTTTTTTTGGTCCTATGTCAAAATTTCAACACTATGTGGATTAAAAACAAATTATAATGCAGACATTCTTTTACTAGTCCTAATAAGAGTAAGCAGCATTCTTTTGTATTTGAAACTGTGCCCTTCAGCAGTGTGAAGCTCCAAAACAGAAGCTTTATGGATTTCCTCCACTGCCTGGGAGTAGGGAAGCTTTTCATTGGTGTACAAATAGAAGAGTTCACACCCCCCTATACATTTGGTTTCATAGACTGCTCATAGTTTTATTTATTTTTTCCAACCTGCTTTCCCCCTTCTCTAGCTGTTTGGGCATTTCACCACTTCGACTTTTCTTCAGATAAAAACATCTAACCAGGGAAAACTGGAAAACTGTGTAGCTGTGTAGATGCACAGCCAAACTGTGTAGCTGTGTAGATGCACAGCCAAACTGTGTAGCTGTGTAGATGCACAGCCAACAGGAATGGGTAGAATGGGACACAAGCTAACCCTGAGTGCTACTGTACCATACCACAGGCTGGCAAACAACTTAAGGCACAGTGGCAATGAAAGGGCACCTTCCCCTGACCAACAGGGAATCCCACTCAAGAAGCTGTTCAGTCACACCCTTCACAAGAGATGGATTTGATATCCAGGTACAGCAGGCCCAAGCAGTCATACTCTGTCTGCATAAACTGTTAAGCTCTCATCCTTTGGCACATTGAAGACTCAGAAAAAGGGGGGGTTACATTTTCTGTTAGAAGTAGGATAGATTTTTCCTCTGATAGATTCACAGCTTTAGTGCAGGCATTGAGATATCTTGCAAAGTATCATGGTAACAACAGATTATAAAAATGTTTACCAAATTCATAATTAACTTCAGGGTGGAAGTTTTGTTATTGTTGTTCTTAAATCTAGCAACCATCAGCTGGCAAACAAATTGCATGCCTTAGAGCATCTTCAGAGAAAAGCTCTTCAAGGTTTGATATTTTTAAACTCCGCAAGGCTCTGAGCTATTAGCAACAAAAATAACAGGAGCCAAAAAGTATCTTTCTATTACTGTTGTAAGTTAAAAATGAAAGTATTTGGGTTTGTTAGTCAGAGGATTTACAGCCTAGCAATTAAAAACTATCCAATATTATGAGATGTGGAACATAAATAGAATTTAGCTGCTTCATGAAAACTAAACCTGATATAGAAACACTCAATGTGAAAGCCTGCTTCAACACTTGTTCTGAGTGTGCCTGTATGAGCTTGGCATTGAGATAGAAAAAGAAGCAGCACTACAGAGGAAAATAGAGCTTTACATGCTATTTTAAACAGAATAGGACCCAAGTCTTCAGTGCGCTTTCTAAATCAGTAGTATTGACACCGTTTGGCCCTTGACACAGGACTGGGGCCAGATCCTCTATCTGAACTTCTATATATTTGTTTTCATAGACTGCTCATAGTTTGTTTTTTTTTTCCACCTACTTTCCACCCTGTATAATCTAAGCAATCTTGCATCTCAAATCAATAATCTTGCTTCTAACTTAAATCCCTTTTGATACATTCTTCACATCTGTTTGTTCTTCACAAATCTGTAATGCCTCTGTATGACACAAACCCTAGTAATTTTTGACAAATTGTCAGAAATAAACTATGTTCCCAGTGTTTGATCCTTCCCAGCTTTGATCTCCCCAGCAGCTCCTTTTATGCTGACATTGTACCTGTGCAAAAGCATTGACAACAAAAACACTTAATACTATCTCATTATTAGCAAAATTTAACATTATAAAAAAAGTGATGGTAACAGATATCGAACAACAGTAGCCATAATATTAACACTGTAGTGATTCTTCTCCTGTCTCCTTTTCCCAATAAAATTTATCTAGACAGCAATGAAAGAATCTAGCTCAGCTGTACCAGAAGCAAATGCACAGAGTCTGTCCAATATAGGATGTAACTGGGCTTTTTTCTATATTTCCTCTGCTTTCATTTCCCATTCTGCAAGCTCTTTCATGTAGAGACTGAATATTACTACATCCACAGCACATTTTGCTGTCCTTAGAATCATTACCTTGATTTGCATATGTCTGCATTTATTCACATTTTATTAGTGTATGTAAATTACTGATGGGAAGAAGAGTGAAACAGTGTACTGTGAAAGATCAGAGGCAACAGACAAACTGGCACACAGGAAATTCCACTAAGACCTGAGAATACTTGTTATGGACTTTACCCAAGTCTTCAGTATTATCTATTTTTAAATTTTACTCAAATACCCCATATTCTACCTATCAAAGGGTCTGAGATACCCAGTCTGCCTCTTCAGTATGCCTGTTACTAACCAACCAATCCAAGTGTGCCAGTACACAGGTTGGATGATCTAAATTTCCCTTCCATTCAAGTCCACTGAATATCAAAGAAATTTCATTAAAACATTAGTCATTCACTTACAACACTGGGATGAGTTCCTGACTGGGAACAAAGCTAGCAGATGTTTCTGTTTCTGTCACTGCCAACTTTGACAGAATCCCTTGGGCTACAACTAATACACTTTAATCTTCTACCTGCACATATAGCATGGAGCCCATATGCCTCAATAATAGTCTGGGTACAGTGTGGGATTCTGGTAATGATCAATCCTGTGTCTCTGCTGATACTGCTAAATGCTTTCTTTGTGACCATGTTTATGTTTTGCAACCATCTTTCTTATCTAAAGTCTGCCTTTGCTTTTGATGCTGCTGTTACAGGTGTTTCCTGCTGATCTCAACACTGCTCTAGACATTAATGGGCCTCTTGCTCATGCAATTTTTGTTCTGACTCCCAGAGGTGATTTCTGAAGGTAAGGGGAAGAACAACAACCAGTAGTACAGATATTTCTCTCTAGGTAAGACTGCCTATTTGGAGCAAGAAGGTCTACATTCTAGATTGCTGCACATTTGATTTTATATATATTTTTATACATGTCATTAGAATGTATTTTTTGTATCTAAACTGACAACTTTTCCTTAAATTCTATTGAATAAAACAATTCTAGAGGCAATAATCTAAAAAAAACCTTTCAAAACTAAAGTATCTTGATCGACTTTTAGAACTCTTTGGCTATGTTCAGACCATTTGGTGCTGAAGGCTATGCATTGTTTCCCTATGAGATTGTTTGTCAGAAAGCATTCTCTCTAAACTGCAGAGCATTCTTGCCTTCTGTCCCATCTCTTTTCTCCAGATTGACCTAAAATCCATAGAAGGTGATGAGAAAAAGTTTTGCACAGAACACAGTGCTAATAGAGCAGGCTGATAAACTTTGATCATCCATTTAAATGGAGCACCAAGGAACAAAGATATGGCTACTTCTCAAGACAAAGCAATTTTTCAAGAGTGAATTCCAAGCAGGTGGTAACTAAGCAACAGCTCACCTGTACAGGGACTTTGATCACTTGACAAAGCAGATCAGAATAACACAAGGGAAAGAGGACTAGATAATACAACAGAAAAAAAGAGCCTTTTCTTGGCCTATCAGAGAGAAAGACAGAAAATAGACAGAGATGCTGCAAAAAGTATTCTGATGATTTGGAGAAGAGAGCAGCTGAAGAAAGGAGCTCATGAACATTTCAGTAACTGTGCTTTATACTTTAAACATCTTTTACTTCAATACCTCTGTTGCTTCACCCAGCACTGACAGAAGTACTTGGGGAAGCAAAGAATAGCACCTCTTCCTACCTCCAGGCTTGAAAAACAACAATTTGTTGCCCTTGGCCCACACAATAGCTGTGGAGAAAGAGCCCTTGACGAGTGAGAAAGAAAAATATGTATGCACAGAGCTTCAAAGGAGTTGCAGGGACCAGTGGCAGCAGAGCTGGGGAGAAAGCTGGTGAAGCCCAGGGTGAAGTGTCTGCTTCAGGACCTCAGACTGAGATAACACGTACGGAACTGATGCAGAGGAAGAAGAAGATATTAGCAAATTTGATGTGGAAATTAATTAATAGATATGAGATAAAAGGTATATTGCAAAAATAACATCTATGGTAGCCTGTCAAAGACACTGGAGATGGGCAATAAAGAACAAACAGATAGCAAGGTAAAAGAACAACATAATCATTTCAAATTCCTTATGATTCCATTGATTATAAAGTTCAATTTTACCTCTTGAGGCTGCGAATAATATATCTCATCATTATTACTCCTCTATCTGCATATTGCAGAACTGTTCTGATGACATCTCCCATATGAATTAAAACTGCCTTTGTCTTCAAAGGGAGTGGAAAATTGTGCAGGAGGACAAGATTAGACCCTGGATTTGTAAGTATTTATTTTCTGTTGGGATAACCTGGACTGACCTCACAGAGGAAATGAATGAGGTCAATAGTCAGACTGGTACTTCTTTTTGTGGGGAACCTTGGTATCTTCTCTAGTGCTTAAAGTCACTACACTCCTGAGGGAAAACAGAAGAACATTTTAATTAAAAATGAACATCCACAAAACTTTATAAGCCATTTTTGCAATTTCATTATTCCAGCTAAAGAAGAAAGATTCTAAAATATTATTAACATCCCTTAAAATATTTATTAAGAGAGACTTAAATTAGCTGTCTCAGTCCAGCACTATTGAAATTATTCCATTTCTTTGGTATATCCAAGGTAAGGTCTAAAATAATATTAGAATAACAGCAAGAGTATTGATGATGCAACTCAGTTTCAGAGGTTAGGTGTTTATTTTCCTCAATAATTGCTAATTATTAAAGTACAGAATTTCTCCTTATTAAGAGCGAGTCCACTTGAGATCCTGAGCTGCTGCTTTTTCCCCTACAAGAACAGCTGCAAATGACAATGACACAGCATAAAATGTCATATGTGTGATAAGTACAATTAAAGATTTTTCTCTCTGTATTTATTTGAAGACTGACAGCTCAGCCAACAGGGCAGCCAAGTTTATGCAGCTTTCTGTAAGCTCATTGACAGTTTTCCCTGAGAAACTCTCTTCCTGGCTCTCTTCATCAGCTAAAATCGTGAACCTTTGTCAGGAAGCTCTTTCAAGAGCAAACAGAATGAGAAGTCCCACCATGAGCAGCTATGAAGTCTCATTAAAAAAAGTCTTTCACACTCTGTTGTCCTTGTTCTTTATTATAATGATGGTTTGCCATAAAGTGCAAAGAAATGTTATTCTAATGAACACAGGAGAGCCACTGCTACACTGAGGCATGATTAATGAGCTGAAGTGGTTCATGAAGTCATTTTACATGTCTGGCTGGTGACCTTTGAATTTGAAGAATTGCATGTAAAGTATAATAGGGGAAATTATTTGGTTAGCATACAACGTATTCAGGGCTTAACAAAGGCATTTGGAAAGGGTTATGGTGCAGGAGGAAAGGCAATCCTGACACAAAAAGTGAGATTACTACTTCCTCCTCTCTCCCTTTTCATCCTCCTCGGATTCAAATGCAATTGAGGGCTCAGTTCTGTGTCATGAGCTCATCCATGGCTATGAGCATTTGCTTATAAGCTGTCATCTGACGGAACTCCCTTCCTTTGGCAAGGCCAGGGAAACTAAGAGTATAAAACAGCTAAGGAAGGATCTGGATTGCCAGATGACAGAAGAATAAGAAAATTAGATTCACTGTTTAGAAGACTAAACTTCATTGTTTGGATCATTTCACAGGGCCCATGAGTTTGAGGTCTCCAGCCTGTGTGCCCACACTGTCAAAAGAAGCAGCAGTCCTTTCCTTCATGCAGCGTGGGGCTCAGTAGAGTCTGTGGTCACACTGACATCAGTCATACAGAAAGCACTGAAATTGCTTCCACTTTGTCCAAAGTTCTGACTGTCCCAGTTTCATAGGATATCTGGGAACCATAACCCTCATAGGTCTTCTCAAAGACAGTAAGAGTACAAAGTTAAACTTCTACTTAGCCCATTTCATACATACCACATTGGGTCTGCTTATGTGGGGCTGAACAGAGGAGCTCCTGGAGCCTTTGTCAGTCCTCCAAGAATCTTCCTGCCTGCCAATTCCTTCTTACAGCCCTGCTTCTCAGTACATAGGATGCACATGCTGGCTATCCAAAGCATAATGAGGTACAAGTTATACTCTGGTGAGGCTCCAAAGGGTTCCTAATCTATGAGAAGGTGCCAGCTGGTGCCAGGAACACCCCTTTCCTCACAACAGAGTGACAGGCCCACCCACTCATGCTGAGCAGACCTACAGTACTATTTACTGTTATAGTTTTGAATATGAAGGAATTGAACAAAGCTGATAGCAGGCAGGATGGGAAGGATACAGCGAGGAGGGATTGATTAGGTACTTTGTTCAAACTGTAGCGATCAAAATGACAAATGATCAAAGGCAGCAAAGGACACTACATGTGGTACTGCAGGAATTCAGCTGTTCTCTCATACACTGCTGCTTCCAGTGTGAGGTAAAAACAGAAATTCTACCTGCTCTGGCAACTGCAAGAAGTAAGGAGAGTACAGAAGCTAAAAATACTGTTAACCTAGTTTGAAAGTAAAATACTGCCCTAAGACTGTACATGGAGAGGAACTAAGTGTCTTTGTTAGTGTTTTCCAACTCTACTGCATTTCCACTGATCAATAAGAGAAAAGTTAACAGGACCTCAGCCCTGAGAACTCAGCTGAGAATTGTCCTCTACCCCAACATCTTCTGGTTAAGAGATCCCACTGCTTCTCGACTGTGTGAGATTGCATTGCACAAAAAGGTTTGGGCATGGAATGAAAGATATTTAGCACTATTCAGTCTCAATAATAGGAAGAAGAAGGATTAAAGTTTATCCATACTTCTTAGACTTTCACTCAGAATAGACTAAGTTATAATATTAGCTTGTACTTTCTTTCATACCTTTTGTTGTGTACAAATGGGTAGACAAGAGGAAACTTTCTTTCTCTTTCCCTGCAAAAATAATGACAAATTCTGGCAATCAAACTCCTTTTAAAGGAACTTCCTTTGAACTACTGATCCCATTATTGCTATGGTACCAACCTTAAACTCGCACAAGACTATTACCATGGAAAGAAGCACTTTGTGTCCCTCCCTCCCTCTCTCTGGACTCAACCTGTGCTTTCCTTCCTTCTTTTCTGAGACTGTATTTACAAGGTTAGATGGTGAATCAGATCAGCAAACTTAAGTGTATTAAAACTAATTCAGTCCTATTTTGTCAGGATAACCTTAAGCCAACTTGCTCCCCTTTGTTGTCCATTCTGTCAGTATAAGCATGAGAAGAACAGGAATGAGCTGCTGGGGTCAGGCAGGTTGGAAGTGGAGTTGGCTTAAACTGACTCAAAGTGATGGCTAATCCATGACCTGACACAGCTGTAGCCAAACCAGATACTCCCATATCAACCCAATAACTTATTCCAATATAAATTCTGACAAGGGCAACATCCTCACACAGGAAACCTCAATTTTTTTGATAATTTTGTATTTCCTGATGCAGGGAGTGACAGGAAAACTTTTTCAACACTCATCACTGAGAAGTATTTTCAACACATGAAGTACAACTGCACACATTCTTTAAGCCACTTACAGTGCCAGAGAGCCTAGACTGTGCTGTGACAAGAAGCAAAAAATATTTGTTTTCCAGAGAGCCCCTCTATGGTTGCCAGGCTGTCTCTCAGCAGACTGAGCAATGATACAGTACAGTGAGGCAGCATGATTAGCCCAAGGTGCCAGTATGACAGCTGTAAATTTTAAGAATCCACTTGTGGGACATTACAACAGGGATTTTTTTTTCTTTCCATGGTATGGAATAGTATAGTTTAAATTGCCTAATGAGAGCAGCAGAAGAGCTAAGTGGGATTTGATATTTTGCCTAATGAGGTGTGCAGAAAATTGCTAATGGATTTAATCTGCATAAATTTCTTCTAGCATACATATTCCCATGCACCCACACACATTCACTCAAACTCAATTGCTAATGATGAATTTCATTTATTCCCACATCAGAATTAAGAATATTTAATGAATTGTAATGTATAGTTAATTATCACATCCATAACTTAGACCTTGTTTATATTGAGGTTGGATGGGGTAAAAGAGGTAGCTCCATATTACAGCTACACCAAAGTTAGTGTGGACAGCACAGTGCAAGCGCAGGCACTTGAGGTTTGGGCACTTGAGGTTTGCAACAATGCCATAAACCTGCTGAGTAACCAAGGTTTGTGCTTCCAAGGAAAGATGAATTTTCTGGAGGTGTAAAGCACCTTTAAAAAAATAATACCATTTCCTCCAGAACTACATACAAATAGAATCAGAGCAGAGCATTGACAAACCCTTAGCAGATCAGTAAAAAACATGTAAGTGATTCATTGGTTAGCAAGAAGGGTTCAGTCTATTGCCAACTGACTGAAGTTTCTACAGAATGGAGGGAAAAAAAGAAGCAAGAAACACTTTACTCAGCAAAATGCATGCAGTGCATAAAATAGCATTACATGAATTTTCCTTCTGGGGTGAAAAAAGGAAAAGGAACATAACAAGAATGCTGTTAAACTCTTTGAGCACAAATGGCATGAAACTACGTTTCTCTCTCAAGCTTCCCAAGTCTCTTCCCAGTGGCAATAACAATGAAGTTGGTTTTGAACAATAGCAAATCCTTCTGCATTGTGCAATTTTCCTGTCATCCCAGTCAGTAAGCATCTCTCATGTCTCCTTTCAAAACACAATTAGCCCCTTTAGAATTGCATTACTATATGCATAAAATTAAATATTTTATTTCACCTTGATTTTGTTGCCAAGAGGTTTGCCACCAATTAAAACACTGGGTTTTGAAAGTATCTGTTCCTATGAGTAAAAGGGCTGTGAACTAAGCAGTTTAAGATGTGGGCAGCTTTAGAGCCGTTATGTTAGGGATGAATGTCCATGGTGGTAGGGTGGAGCTAGATGATCTTTAAGGTCTCTTCCAAGACAAACCATCCCATGATTCTATGAATCAGGCCCATTCTTGGCCAGGTACTGATCTGTGTCTGTAACTTTTTCTTTCATTTTGATGGTATTCAGCAAGCACATCTAATACAAAACAACTGTCAAAGCACCTCTGGATTGTTTGTTGAACTATATGGTCTTTGAAAGGTGAGAGCAAGAAAGAAGAGTGAAAAGAAATTAAAACACATGTGCACCAGTGAGTTGGTACAGGTTTCAGCAAGGTCTGCCACAGAACTATCTCTGGATATCCTCCCAGGGCTGAGCCATAAAAACACAGGTACAACAGAGACAGGTAGAAAAAGCACAAAAACACAGCTAGCGACTCTTGAAACAGATGAACTCAGCTACAGATTTCAGAATAAAACACTTTTGGACTTGCTAGATGCAACCATTCAGTATAACTTAAAGATTTGTAGACATTAGCAACATATCATCCCCAAATCTCTTTTAGAGCCTAGTTACCTGCATTTTTTTACCTCTCCTTCCCTATAAATTTATATGTCAAATTTACTCAAATTTATTGTACAGCTTGCTTGTCAAGAAAAATAGCCCAGAAATGCTTTATGATGACAAATAGCTACATTAAATATAATACCAGATCACAACATTTATCCCTGAGGCTTGTTTTCTAAAAAACCCAGACTATTAGTATTCCCATGATTCAATACCATGCAATTTTTTTATTTACACTTAGCTTGTATAATCTAGTGTGCCTAGGAAAGTTATTTTAGATACAAACTAAGACAATAAGAACTGACTCAAACAGTTATATTCTGCATGCAGAAACAATTACATCTCAGCTGACAATAAGAACTTCTTTCCTGAGCTACCTATTATCTATTCAGGTTACTGAAATAACAGGACCATCTGGCTAGTTGCAGTAAAGGTTACAGTCATCACCTCTGGTGCCCCTGGTCTGTGCAGAGACGAGCAGGGAAGTTTGATATTCCAGGTATGTCAGACTTGCAAAGCTGAACAGTTGTAGCCTTCTTCGTATCCATGAGCAGGGGACAGTTTATTCCTGCCTTTAACCAGTACATTTCAGATCTCTAGTTACTTGAATGCCCTTCATCAATGAAGTTATTATATAATAAAGGGCAAGAATTTCAAATGAAATGCGAATTCAGAGTGACTGTACAGAGGCTTATTTTGAAAGCATAAGTCACCTTCAAAGTTGGAGCCACATGGAGATAAGGGTTTCTTACTTTTACAGAATAACCTCCTGTATTCATGCTGTACCTTGAATGTACTTAAACTACCAGAAAATACAATCAAAAATATGTGGAAAAAAAAAATGTTCATTTAGATGAGCTGTGGGAAAATTCTTCTGCAATTAAGTTCTGTGATACCATTTTTCAGCATCAAACATAAAGAATTGAGCCTGAAAGTATTATCACTCTTACCCACAGAAAAAAACCCCAACATTGCGCTAGTGACAAAAATCACCAGTGTGCTTGTAAGTAACTTAAATCCTTCACATTAGAAGACTTTGCTTCAGTGGAGTGTCCATGTACCTTCACAGCAAATCCCTATAGACAGGTCTTAAAGTTCCAATGAGAAAAAGACCAGGCATTCTTTTTTGCTCTTGGAACTCTAAAGAAACGTTTTTCCCTTTCATGTTGCAATAAGTTCATTAATAATTAATCTATTTATATTACCTTCAGATAATAGGAAACAAACTGCTATAAAATTTCTGACACTGGTTTACACACAGGGTATTTTGGGGAAGGAGGTATACATGTATTGCATTAATTTATACGGATTCCCCACTCCATATTTCAAATGTAGAGGCAATGCACAAACACTGCTTTCTGTTTTCTATAGCCCAGTCCATTTTTAGCAAATATTTACCTGGGCTAGTTTGGAATAAACCATATAGCAGCTTTGTTTCAGGTTGTAAAAGCAATTCTTCCATAAGCACTGTTAATTACACTGTTTAAAAAAACCAAATTGTTTATAAGAAAGAATTCTTAGGAACTATATTAGAAAATTCTTTATGCTATGCAATATTAATAGGTTTTTCTATCTAATAAGCAGGTAATGCAGGTATGATAACAAATACATTCTAATTATGAGCTACATTTGTGAGCCTGACAATTCCCACTGAAATCAAGAAGTAGATGACTACAGAAACTTAAAAATGCTGGATTCCAAGTCATTAATTTTAACTAGTTAGAAAAGGGGCCAGAGTATAACTGATATCTGGCTGAAGGAACAGTGTGAAGAACTTTTTAAAATAGTATTTTAAGTCCTCTTAATTTTCTGCATTAAATGCCACTTTAGGCAGTTTGGGAGTTTAGCTGTACCAACTGGTTTTCATTGAATTAGAAGAGAATTCTCTCATGGCAGCAGGAATGTAAATTGAAAGCAGTAGATGAGGAGATACTTTGCTTTTAATTCTTTGAGTAAGCTGCTGTCTTGATAAATTATAGGAAAAAAACCCCTGGAGCTATGTCTTTTTTTTTTTAACTCCTAAGAACTTCAGAAAGAAGCCAACTAGGTCATGGCTTACCACAACACAGTATATCAGTGTTGGGCAATTTACATGTAAGTAGGTTAAGTGATTCCATACATTCAGCAGCTTCTCTACTGACCATATACAATGATTTCCAGGTGCCTACACTAGAATAATTATATAGGAGCAGCATTATTTAGATCAGAATATCCAGAAAGGGTACATGGAAACACCTGTCGCTCTTCTTATGAATAAACAAAGAGTTACAATTCGTAGAGTTTCAGACCAAATACCTGACCTAAAGACTAACATAACACTGGGGCATGGCTGGGGATACCACAGGCCAAGTACAGCAAACTTATTGGAAATTTTTATTAGATTTCTACATTGGCCTATCAGTTATGTCACAGTAGGTTATGTCATTCAGATTTCATTGTATCACATCATGCCTGTCAAATTATAATGGTACCTGACTGGCAAAACACAATCTAGGATCAAATTTGATTCTATCTTGCTTATTTGGGGGTTTTGAAAAGCACAGCAGATTATATGTCCTTTAAAGTATTGTAACTTTCACCACACACTTGGTGTCAACTTGCTGTTTAGCCAAAAAAGAATATTCACAGGTAAATGGCACATGTCATATAAACATGCAATAGATTGAGACAAGTGAAAATTATAAAGCCCAGGTAACAGATGAGTTGGCTGGCTGGCTGTGTTTCTAAGAGTGATTGAGTATCAAATGATGATTGAAATAAGTTACTGAATGCTGTCAGCTTTACAACTCAAGCATTAAAGCAACAGGACAAGCATACCAAGTTCCAGAGACACTGCACAGCCACTGAAGTCACAGCATCACACAGCTACATCTATGCATTCTAACAGTACTGCTTCATATTTAAGTTATAGCCTTTTTTTAAAAAGATATGTCCCTATTAATCATTTTATTCATATTTTTATGCATTAAACAGTAACATTGAGGTCCACAGGATCACTGCCATAGTAACTGAAATAGGACCTGAGCCTGTCTTACTCTGGTCTTTCTTTCAAGACAGGTAAGCCCTGTATCCTTTCACACTGCTAAAATAAAACCTTTCAGCACAGCTCAGATTGTACTAAAAAATCAAATTTTTTTAAGGTTTGAGGACTTAAAAAACCCCAAATATGTACTGTACAAGCTATCATTGAAAGTGATGGAAATCAATTCATGAGCCATTCTAATGCTGGTGTGGTTCATGTGTTGGAATCACCCGAACCACAAAAGATTCCACAAATGATTCATTGCTTCCAAATTTTTTGCCACCAAAATGCCTAGGTTTGCCTGGTATGCTTTTTGAGCAATCTGAAGAGAGTTGACAAAAACAGAAATTTTGATATAATTTTTTAATCACTGTTTTCTAAGTGTGGGCCATTTCCATAGATTAACTCCTGTCCTTTCCTCCAAAGGTCCAAAATATATAAAACAAAACAGCAACATAACCTACTCATACCCTAAGTTTGTGCAAGCAATGCAGTCATTTATTTTCATAAAGAATTACTTTTCTGTATTTTGCTTCATTTGCAGCTGTTATACCATTATATAAGACAAGCACACAGTTCCAAAATTATCTAACTGACATTGAGAACTAAGATTTCTTAGAAATGGCTCTCATGACATTGCCACATCTCCACTGGAAAACAGGAAAATACACAATAGATTCACCCATGAGCTGAAAATAAATGCTTGAGGGAAAAAACTAAATAGTCTCATTCAATTTGGAAGTCAAAATAATTTTCATCTTTTCCAGTAGGCTGTCCTTGTCACACCATAATAAAGAAAGTGAACAACAACCCTTTTTCTGTCTTTAAATATCTTGCTTGGAATTTTTTCCCACTATTTCAAGCACTGAATATTATTTTAGGTTATAGGTAGAGAAAATGAAGAAACCTACTTTAAAAATAAAATATTACTCAATAGGAGTAAATGTGACTTATTCAGATAAAGAAAAAATTAATTTTAAGTATTCAGAGTGAAATACAGGTAATCTTATTTTCCAATTAAGTCTATTACTACTTACAAATACCTGATCAAGCATTGATTCATTGCACTTGTTCTTCCTTCTTAAAATCAGACATCTACTTCATTTACATGCAATATTTTAAATGCATTTATTTAATACAATGCCTACCTCTGCACTACAAATTGCTTTTGCTTGTCATGAATTCTAATGCTGATTTTTTTTTATTCTGCTTTGAAATATTCAGCCACTCTTGTCTTTCTTTTCTCAGGCTTTGATATATTGGAATCATCTCCCCGGGCAGCAATCAGTGTTGATAAAAGAGTTTGAAACTCAGTTCACTAACACACAGCATATTTGTGGGTAAGAGAATCAGTACTTATTTCCACTGTGTATCAAAACAAACATGGCAATACTTCTTCCAATAGAACTGAGTTCACACCACAAGGAAGACACTCTGGATTTCCAAAGTAGTGCTGACTCATAGCGTTTAGGGCTTCATTTTACTTCTGGAGCCAAAGTTCTATATATGCAGCTAATAGCAACACAACACCTTCAATCACAGAAGTGTGCACCTCCATGGTGTTCCTTCTGCTTTTTTCTCACTCTTACCTCCCTCCTCCATTTGTCCAGCATTTTCTGTTCTTCTAAACACCTTCCCACAGGTGCCACCAGCATCCCTGAGGAGTTCAACTGTGCCCTGTGCTGGAGCAGCTGCAGAATCACCCGGAGTTGTCCCTGTCCCACACGGGGCAGAGCTGGATGCTCCTCAGAGACCCCACAGCCAACATCTGGGCAGGACAGCCAGGAGTGGATGGACCCTCAACACTAGTTTGTATCACGCACTCACACCTCATTGACATCAGCCAAGGCACCCCACAGAATCACTCCTTCCTTTCACAAACAACAGAAAAGCCAAACCACCCAACCAAAAAAGCAAAGTTGCCTTTTCTTTTCTTTCAGCAATATTATTTAATTGTGGGAGGAACGGTTGTACCCTGGTGCATCTGTGTTCTGTATTTCAGCAACATTTTACATGCATCGTAAACCAATTTGTCTTACCTACAGCCTTCCAAAATAACAGATGAAAACAGTAGCACACTAAATTACAGAATTTTGCTGTGTTTTTTTCAGGAAACTTCTGGGATGCGCATGACAGAGGGCAGACTACTAGTCAGATGAAAAAGATGGGTAAAATGAGCAGATAGGACAAAATCTACAGGAATGTCAAAATCCCGTTTTCCCATGTTCTCCCCAATGGAAAGCTTGATAAAGTCTTTCCAGTCCCTTCACCAGGGAGACACAAGCATAAGTCAACATTGCAAGGGGGTGCACATCTGTTCTCTGCTCTGCTTTCTTTTCAAACTAAAGTTACAATATATGCAAATTACACAGAACTAGTAAACTTTGAGAAAGTTCTCAGCACAATCATAAGCTGAACCTCAATGCTCCAGGCTCTAAGATTCATTCTGTATACGTGTCTCCCAGCACAGACATTTCACATCCTGGCCAGCCAGGAAGATGAGGTCAACATTCCTAAGAGTCAGGTAAATGCCAGTGGAACCTTTCAGGGGCACGTCAGACTGGAACACACACCAATAGCAATCACACTTATAAACCTCACTCAATTACAGGCTTTTCAGCTCAGGATGAAAAACATGCCTGCCCTAAAGAAATGCATTTGGGCTTTCTCATTTCTGAGTGGTGAAAGAATTATGTCAGCCATCCATTATTGATCTCCTCAGGAAAGAAAGCGTAAAACAAAGCAGCTCTGAAGATACTAATACCACAGAGTTGTGCTGACTTGCCACCTTCATTTCATGATATCTTTACTTCAGAAAAAGTTCGTCTTTTAGGAGTAGAGAAATGTCCATCCAAAAGAAGTCTTTAACTGAATAGCAATTATTACTAGTTTTTAATAAGTAGCATTTTCAGACCACTGGCCATTAAAAAGTAAATGTCTTTGCATGAAATACTGCACAGCTAATATGAAAACTTCTTCCCTCCAACCACTGAGTAAAAATGTAAAGCATATTTGCTACAAATAGGAAGTTAATACATTCAATATCAATAAGTCCTTTTTTGTTTTTACAGACCTTTATCATCCTTAAAAAATGGCCTAAATTAAATTCAGAAATTCTTAACCATTTCAAAATAACAAAGAAAATCTTTTCTGGAATCTTTAGGAACGTTGTGCAAGTACACCCTTTGCACTATATCTTCTTCCCAGGAGCCATTATAATTTTTACACTCTGCAATGAAAGCAATCAGGTCATCTCTGAAAAGAGTTTTAAAACCACTTAACTTTCTGTACAGGACTAGTGACTAACATGAGATGGCCCAGGCATACACCCCTTCTGCAGCCTCCTGGGAGACAAGAACTGAACCGCACAAGGTGCCCATGCACAGTAAAGGACATTAAAGTATTTCCAGCAAATCATTAATACAACTTACTTGCCCATTTGTAGGAGAACTGTATAAATGTGTTATTACATCACACTTACCTGGAATCCTCTCCTCCTTGTCCTTCCAGCTCTTACTTAATTTCTGCTTCTGTTAAATAAAACTTATTTCTTACCCCAAAAGACACCTCATAGCAGAAAATAAATTAATGCCTTTCCACTAATTACTAACACTTTCTAAATCTCTGGAGAAATTTTGCACGGCAATTAGGAACCTTGTGGGTGAGCATGCCCTAGGAGAAGATTACTGGGAAGCTGCCTCCCAAGCTTCTTCAAATACCTGCTTCAATCTGCTGAGTCATCCCTTGATGGGCTTCCCTTGCAAATCATTAGCACAAATGCACCTCACCTGGATCCTCCTGGGGGTCGGGAGTTCATCAGGCTTTTACTTAACAAGCTGCAGGTGGGATGGGGGCAGGGCTGTCATAAACGTGCCTTTTTGCTAAAGTGGGGGATTCAGAATACTAGGGGGGTTGGGTTTGTTTGTTTGATAGTTAGTTGGTTGTGAAGAGGTAAACTTTATTGTCACATATGGGATAGATGGGGTTACACCTAGCAATGATTACTGGCAACACCTTTTTCTCTTCTTCCAGGAAAGTGGCTACCAGTGTATTTGTAAAATTTAGTAAGTTAGAGTAAGGTCAATAAAGCAGATTCTTCTGACAGAGATTTTTGGAATATGTCAGCAAAAGAGGACAGAAAATTAAATTACTATTTATGAACAAGTAGCAAAATGTGTACACTGGCAACCTTTTGACTGAATCCTGTCCTTCCCAATACATAATCTTTATTTTTTTTCATGGCAAATTTTCCTCAAAACTCTTTACTGTGTTTGCCTTAGAGTTGGGTAATTGTGGGGAGGGGTTGTTTGCTTTGTTTTTTACTTGTATCTGAGCTTTGAAAGAAAAATAAAGGGCAAAAATGTCCTACCAAGGAAGATATAATCTAGATATATTAGCTGTTAAACAAGCCAAATTTTGAATAGAATATTTTTCTGCAGCATTTGTCACTTGCAGGTGTCTCTTGGATCCCCCTAAGTGGGCAGTGCTGGACTGAGCTCCTCTTACAGGCACCAAAGTGTAGAATTTGCAGAGAGATGCCTTGTCTCACATCAGAAGCACGAATATTACTGAGATAGAAATTTCTATAAGGGAGCCAGGTTGTTCCCGCACACACAAAAAAATGCATTTGGGAATAATAAGACAGTGCATGTGACCAATAGATTCTTTCATCTGGTCAGCCCATGAAGTTGGTTCAGACCTATTAGGCTGGGAAAGCTCCCCTTAACCACCTTCCTCCAATCCATTTATAAAATTCTCCTTTGCTGTCACATGAATGAGAATCGTGACAATACTGAGACTAACTTGTATTTGCATTTTTGCTGTGGCCTACCTGCAAATGCAGAGAGTGCCTGCATGCATGATCATATGCAGATGTAGCCACCCAATTTGCATGTGTACATTTGACATTGTACTCATGCAAATCAGGATCAAAACAGACATACCCTTTGGAAAGCACAGAAAGAAAAATCCAATAAGTAAGAAAAGTTGTGAGAATTTGGGAATCTGGACTCATATTTGGAAGCAAATTAAATATTTTGAGTTATACTGGCAAATAAAAGGGAATGTGAGCACAATAAATCTGGAGAATCAAAATGCAAATTCTCCTTTTCACCTTCATATAATCTAAATCTACTGTTACCAAAATTACTAATCCAAATTAATGATAATTGGTAATTTATTAGTTATGAATAAGCTCACAGCAGTATTACAGTACTCCAGAAGCTCTCTTGTGAATGAAGGTATTCTGTAGGCCAGTGAAATGCTCAGGGTATTTAAACCATCACACCACAGTTACTGATAGTCTGGAACTTAAGGATGAAATCCAGAACCCATTGAACTCTGTGTATTTAAGGGCTCATGCACAGTGTGTTATCTTTCTCTGTTTTTTCCTAAAACTCTCTGCTCTAGATGTAAAATGAAGTGGGGGGTTGGCATTTTAAATAATCTTGAAAATAAAATTATTAAGTAAATCTTTGAAAAAACAAAAGTTATTCACTAAATTTTGACTGAATGGGATATCAACAAGCTCAGTAACGAAAAATAACAAAATGAGGCATTTACTCACAACACTGTAATCACATGTGTAAAATTATCCAACTAGTAAAATCGTCTGCTTCCTACCATCTGGCCTGCATGAAAAGAAATAAAAGAGTATATTAAAAACTGTAATTTACAATTTCAGTCATAAGAGTTTACACATAATAAAGTATAGTATTCTTATATTTAAGCCTTTGTATAGCTTTGATTTAAGGATAGGGAGAAGCTGGTCCAGTCAAGTACCTGTAATTTGCCCTAGAAATGAAGAAATCAAACAAATGTGTATCATGGATAAAGCACAGGGAGAAAACAGAAATATACTTCCATTTAAGCTGCCTCTGACACTGAAACAGTGCAGCACAGCCAGTCTTGCATTTGTGGAAATTTGCTATAAGAGGTTCTCTGACACGAGCAGGTCTTTGTGGAATAAGAATATTAAAATGTCTAAAAAAATATTTTACTAATGTAGAGCTGTCAAAAATTCCCCAAGCCTGAATAATTCCTCCCTGGAAATCTGAGCTCCGATTAAGTGTCAACAAGTCTAAAGGATGAAAGCAATTACTGCCTTCCTTTGCTTTCCACTAAATATCAAAACCAAAGCTGCACAGGAATGTTTGTTACACTCAGTGTCTCTTACAGTGTGACATATTTCAAAAGACTTCCTGGACATGAAATAGATACATTTGAAAGCCAAAGGAAAATCAACAATGTTCTTATTGTTGAAACCAGCAAACAAACACTCACTGAGAGCCCTCCTTGTTATCCTCTGCCATATTTATTTTGCTGTTGACAGTTCTGCAGCACTGAAAGGATCTCCTTGAATTTCCATTCTGGAACCCACTCGGCAGTGTCAGCCACAAGAATTACAAAAGCAGTCCTCTGGATTAGCAACAAACACTGTCTGTGACAGGAGTAGTTTGGTTCTCTGGTTCTGTTCAGCACAGAAAGGACCTGTTCTGGACCACAGGCCCAAAGTGCTGCTGCAGTGAAGTGAGAAAAACTGGTCATATCACACCTTGTGTCACCTGTAATGACACAACTGATTTCTTATATCCAGTAGCTCAGGAAAACAGCTTTACAGCTCTTCTCATTTTTTAATCAGAATTTCCATTTCTCACCGCCAGTCTTTGTATTTCAACTTCTTTAGCTCCTTGCACTGAAGAAAAATCTATAAATTCCATTTCAGACAAAATCTGTTCCCAACTGTTATCCTCCAGCACTATTCTCACATTCTGTTCTCACACACACAAAAATCTTCTCTGACCCCTCTCTCTCTCTCTCTCTCTCTCTCTTTTCCTTTCTCAAAAAAAAAAAAAAGGAAAAATCACCAGCCTTCAGCTTCCCTAGTGTCCCTTCCATGGTCACCGGTAACCAGGGAAACCAGATGCTATGGTAACTCAGGATGACAAATCAGTCCTTAAACTCCAAACTATAAGTAAAGTCCTCATCCCTTTCTTCTCTAGGCGATGAAGTGGCAACAGAAATAGTGGCAGCAAATTCCCATCTTTACTCGTTCATTCTTTTAAACTATGTAAATCTGTATTTTCTCTATGTGGCCCTTCCAGCTCTCAAAGTGCCCTGCTATTTTTAGAGCCATTTCACACTCAGTTCAGGTTGTTCTAAATTAAACCTGAGTGCTCTCATTAAAGATCTAATTGCATTTTTATTTTTTTATTTTTTTAATATTTGAAGTTATTCCACTTCAAAGTACATGGATGCTTTTTTCAACAAGAGAGAAAAAAACCCCCACCTGATTATTTTCTGAGCCTCAAAACCAGCAAAGTCCAATATCGTAGTTGAGATTTTTGTCTCCAGGGTGAGTTTAAGCAGAGTCTCTGATGTCTAATAAAAGATTAATTTTGTTGTCTTCCCTGAGTAAGGATACAATGACAGTTCTCTCTCTCCCATATCTAACATTCATTTTCATGAAATGTGGAGGTGCCAAATCTCTGAGACTTTCGCCCTGTGCCAAATCTGTTTAAAATGAGGCAGCAGGTTCAAATGTTATTATGAAAGTACATGGCAAGGGTCAGGTCACAAGGATGCCACTTTTTAGGAAACTGGCTTTAAAAAAATCAGAACCAACAATTTCTAGATTATCAGTGTCCCAGAAATGTTTATTTGTTCTTGAGAAAAAATTTGACAGTCACATCATCAATCTTTATAAGAAATTTTAGAGCACAATTGGTCTTATAACTTATGCTAGCACTAGCAGGAATACTTACACATTAGCCATGTGTTTTACACCTCACAGAAAGTATACTTCTAAATTTGACTCTCCTTGCCCTATGTGGAAATACAGTGAGCACAGTGGAAATGGCAGGTGAATGCCTTAGAAAGCAGCCGGTAAACATGTAGAAGACATTCTTCAGTGCCATTTCATTATTTGATTTGCTTTCAACATGACAGATTAAAGAGTTGTAATACTTGCAACACAAAGAAACAAATAGTAAATTTCCCTACAACAGATGCCTCTTGAAATCCACATTGGTTCAGTAGGACAGCTATTCTCCTAAGTGACTGCTGAAAAAAAGAAAAAGCTGGCTACTGAGAAAATAATTGGTTCTGCTAAAAATCTGCTTTGTTTCCCAGAAACTCTACATGGTCTGCCTTCCTTACTGCCTTCTGCCTGACCATACCGTCCCCCTGGAAAACTGAGTTACAAAGTGAGCTGCTGCTCCATTTGAGGCACCAGGCATCCAGTTCCAGCAGTTCTGAGCACCTAAAAAGTTCACTCCAAACCACTGACACCATCTAAGAAAATCTCCAAAACACCAACCTTCCTGTGTCACACATTTGATAGGCCAGAACCAAAGGAACTAAAACCAGAAGGGCCTTTATGTAACTTGAGCTTCCGCATCTCCAGCAAGTGGGACATGACTTTCAGTCAATGATTCTCTGTTGAAATTTTTAGAACAGCAATATATTTCTTTCTTTTTTTTCCTGCTTGGTATGCTATGTATAATATCCTAAACTGAGTATTTATTTTCCTTTGTAGATCACCATATGTATTTAACAGACTTGAGAAACCACTCAGAAATAAATAGACTGCATATAATAACAACCAGTAGGTTCAAGAAGAGGAGAAGTTTTAGTTCCAAATTTTCAACAGTTTTTAGAAAAATAGATGCAGCAGATCAAGCTGATGAGGCAACGTGTGCTTGGGCATCCTCTCAACAAATCTAATACAGATGAGACGATAATAATCACAATTCTTAAATAATGACACCAAACAGATTTTAGGCTGCGGAATCGGTAAACTGTCTGCTATAGAAAAGTGGGTATTGGCAACTTCATCTGATTCACAAGACAGAAAAAAAAAGCTGAAGCCATGACTCTTGATAACTTAAAAAAGTAATTGTGAAAGGCTCAGTCTCGTTGATGACACCTTCTCCAGGCAAGGCAGCCCAACACTTGGAGAAGTCACACAACCAGGCTTAGTATTTATTCCCTCTTCCTCCCTCCTCTCAGTTGGACTTTCTCTGAACAGATTGAGATAAGTGAAACCAGTTCCCTAAACACAGGTCACATAAGAAATGACAGCCACATACTCACAAAATAGCTCAGGAACCACTAGTTGTGACAACAGTAAACAATGCGTAGGCTGAGGGACACAAACCCACAGTGAGTGAGGATTTGTCCCTTTGAAAAACTCCAAGCATGGCATCAAAGCACTATTTCAGTTCTCAAAATAGCGTCCACTGTTATTTTTCCAGTTTCACATGACTGAATTTAAAAGTAAACAGATAATGAAAAGTCTTTCTGTGCCATATATTGTAAAGACACTACTTTGCACCGTTCTTAGAGCTACCCACACGAAATAGGTTCTTTCCTGGCAAGCACAAGAAGAAGGAAACTCTGTAACTTTTAACATCAACAGGCAATTCAGAAATACAGGATATTTTACTTTGCACAGTTTATAAACTTTAGCAGTTTGCAGGACTTTAGATCAAAACTTCAAAGAGCCAAGGAGGAATGATGATGCTACCTTTGCATTATTTTTATCATCAAGATTTAATGTGTTGTAAAGTACATCGCTGGATTTATTTCATAGTCAAAGTCTGCATCAGTTACTAAAGCTGATTGACCTGTCCTCCTCCTCAAAAAAACTTCTGCAACTAAGGCTCATTTTCAGAAAAAAAAATTTAAAAAAAAAAATAAATAAAAAAAAGAACCAAACTCTGCTCTTTAACAGTTACACACAAGAAGAGAGCACATAATAAAATATATACTGTGTGCTGTGACAATACTAAAGTATCCTGCAGCATATACAGCATTTCAGCTGCAAACGAGTAGTCTTTTATTTCTAGGGACTTTGTCTAAATGTTCATCTGCCTTAATGGGAATGGGTCTTTGCAGTGGCTGCTACCTGGAGTGAACTGGCCCATGGTGAACACGGATGAGGGAACCACATGGTCTCACTCACATGGTGCAGACAGCTGAACAAGTTCTCCTGCCTGCTTAGAACAGGACCAGAGCACTGATCCACTGCATATGATTTAACTCCCCACAGAATATAATTTGTTTCCAACTGCTTCCTGTAAACACTTGGAACAAACAGGTTCAGGATCTGGCCTTGGGGCCTACTTTCCATTTAATATCAACATGCTTAACAGTAAGGGGTAGTCTCATGTTGCATTAGGTGTCAATTTTGAAAGGAATACTGCCTGTTTCTTACATGTGTCTGTCTCCAGACCGGTTGAAGAAAGGAATGATACATCTAAAAATAGCCTGTGCAGAACTTAAAAATTGTGTAAATATTCAATTTTGTGCAATTGGCTGAGTGGGAAATATGCCAAAATCTGGTTCTCACAAACTCACTTGGGATTGAGGAAAACAATACTTCAACACCCACAGCAAGTAGCCCATGAACAGGCTCTTTTTCTTTCAATTCTAATTTCAGGATAAGCTTTAAGAGTACTCTTTTGCCAGTACTGTGGTACAAACCTAATGTCTTACAAACCTCACTGATTAACAAAAGCAAGACTTGCTAAAGGAGATCTGACCTTCCATTTGCTTATTTGATGGACAGCTCTGTGACACCTGAATGAAAGGCAGAGTCTCCTTTTCTGTAGTTCTAAGAACAGTTCCAAATGCACATAAAAGGGCTGAGCCACAGCCTTTGGCAGTTTGAGTGTTCTGGGACTGTCGGCCCCATTGGCAACGTTTAACAGTGATCAGAAGGTGGGGTGTCACTGTCACTGCTCTCTACTGAGCCCAGCAGAGAGAAATTCACAAAGTGCTGTGCAAAAGGGCATCTCAGGAAAGGGAAGATTAATATTTTTTTAAATGAACTATTCAGCATAAAAAGGATTGTAGAAAATGATTCTGGAAAAAGAGTCTGTTCATGAGCTTTTGAAAAAAAGTGAAAGCCCCACAGCCCCCAGGATTGCTCCTTGCTCAGCCAGTCAAGATGACTTATTACACCTGCACAGAGCAGAGGAGAAAACAGAAAGTAAAATTACTTCATTGATTTTGTTCTAGTGTATGTAAATAACCTTATTGTCAGGTCTGCCCTTTCCAAGAGAAAAAAGTTTTGTTCAATTTGTCAGTCGACTTTTTTTTTTTTTCTAGTTCTGATTTTCATATTTTGCTACTTCTCCACTGAGGACTGAGCAAACAGTCGCACAATTAACTGACTTTATATTTACTTTGTCATCTATTTTATGGATTACTTCAAAGAGCTTTTAAAATTTCTTACTGTTTTTTTTCACTCCAATAGGGTGATTTAGGAAAATAAATTCTCTTGAAAGATTTTAAGCATTTCACGTATTTCTATTTTACACTTCTGCTTGCCAGAACTGTTGATAAAGACATATTTTTTTCTGAATATATTTTAAGCAAACAAACCTCTAAACTCTTATGCATGTTGTATGTGTCTCAGTTATAAACCAGATATTATTTGAATAGTAAAAGGATCTATACACCACTAATTTGAGGAATCTATAAACCTGTGGATCAGTCTCAAGGCAGTTCATTTTTAAGCCAAAATCAGTGTTAGTGAATGGCTGGGAATATACATGTGGACAGTCACTGGAGGGCAGAAGCAATAATCAGCCTGTCAGTCATCTTAACAAGCTTCAACAAATATTGATTTTGTCTGTAGATGCATACGGTATAATATGCACACATTTAGAAATGTTAATAAGAATGTGATCTATCGCACTCTTCTCACTAAATACAAAATGTCAAAAATAATCTAAATAATTCTAAGAAAATTGTTTGCTTGGCAGATCCATCTGCAAGAGATGTGGAAATAAATCAAGGCTTCCTTGATGTGACATGGCATATTTGAATGAACAGATCAAATAGAATCACCAGCTACAATTCAAACAGTTACAACTCAGTCTCATTAGAGACAAGCAAAGTAAATTAGATAAAAAAATAATCTTACTCAGGTCATCTTTCAAAACAAACTGAAAAGTTAGAGGAGAAGTATATTCTTAGTGCTCATGAGTCTAAGTGATGGACTTAATATGCTATATATTATATTGCTATATTCTTCATATCTGCAGCTAGTCAAAGGAGAGCTTATTTTATTTTTATGAATTTCAAAATAATCTTCTCACAGCATTGCAAGCTCCCCTAATACTCCAATTATCTTTATATCCTAAATAAACAGCATAGACAAAAGTCCATGTAGAATGCTGAGCTTCCACATATTATAAATAACAACAACATTCAAAGACTGCATGTCACTAGTTCTGATCTTACAACTTAAATACAATTAAAACATTAGACAAGATTTTATTTTTTTTGTTTTAAAATCTACTTTGATTTTGTACATTTCTATTCCCAGAAGTGAAATCAGCTCTAACAAACGGCAATGCTGAATCACCTGAGACTAATACAATTATAATTTCAATGGGTATCTTCAAGATTGGGCTGTGAACACACTGTAAATTTTCGCAAAATTAACAGTGAGATCAATCTGAATTACAGACAAGGGGCCAACTTCTGTTCTGAACTCAACCCATACTATTCTACAGGCTGCAGAAAAAAACAGATGGGTAAATAATATAGAAATTGAAATATGTTACAAAACAGACGCCAAAAAGAAGAATTACTACATGCAAGTAAGATTATACTGTTGTGCTATTCTAAATTAACCCTTGGATCTGTTGTGAGACAAAATGTGTAAGCACATATCAATACCTCTAATTTTTTCAGACCACTGACTTTTATAGATGCATCATGAACTTTATATTTTTCTTCTTGTATTTCAAATGTTTGAGTGTTCCATAGTGCAAGAGATCATTTAAAAATGAAAGTACAGAAAAAATATACATCGTTTAAACATAATGAGAGAGAAATAAAACACAATGGTATGTTCTGCAACTCAAGAAAGCTGAAACCAAAGCAGCAAAACTTTACAGAAAACTGTTACAAGTAGCACTCTCAACTATTATCTAGAAATTCATAAGCTAATCTGTCCTTAAGAGCACTCTGTTATAGTCTCTGCTATGAAACCAAGGACTCTTTCATACAGCATGCTGCACATTTTTTTGCCTTAAATAACATTTTCTACATTGTCTCTCCCAAGGCACCAAAGCAGCTAATGCAGGCAAAGGACATCATATTTACAGCAAACAAGCGAGGACTTACTCGGAAGCAGAAGTCTGTCGCTCGTAGAAACGTGGTAAATGAGCACCTGAACAATAAGAAAATCCTTAAAGACACCTAAAATGTGGTAAAATTATCAACCCTCTCATTATAACTAAATTCTTGAACTGAACTAGCGAGGACAAAAGTACAAGTACCTAGAGGATGTTCTGAGGTGACTTAACAGGACAAGCATGTGCTCTTCACTTACACTTCAAAACAGGGTTGTCATTTCCTTGGAATGTTTCATACAAGGTGACAATTTCAAGAACAGCAGTTTGAGAATTAAACCCAGGTCAGACAAACCTGACCAGTTAATAACAACCCCAAAGCACTCTGTTCTTTATGGGGCAGCAGTTTCAAATAAATGAGATACATAAATATTTAATGCTCAGCCTCGGTTTTGCATAAGTAAATGTAGCTCGTGGCCATGTGCAGAAGCATGTTCTTCCACTGCTGAGACTAGAGGATTTTTACTGTTGTTTAAAGTGGGAGGAAGAGGAAGAAGGGTTTTGGAATATTCTGCAGCCACAATGGTAAACAACTGGCATTACTGCTGCTATCTGCAGTGCTGCCAGTCTGAACTGAGCACAAAACACTGTACACTTCAATGTTTTCCAGCATTTATTTTACACCCAGCAAAAAATATGGTTTGTCACCAATGGTCTAAAGAACTTGGAGGGGAAACAACACAGGATGAGGCTCAAGAAATAGAAAGTCATCACAAAGAACTCTAGAGCCTTTTTCTTATGTTGCCTGGCACGTACGGTAACAAGGAATAGTGTAAGAGGCCCCTACTCTCACTTCTCTCTTACTCTTACACTAAATTTGCCAACTTTTCAATAGTGCTAGGGGAGAGAAGCCTATGTGGCAATCAATGTCTTATTCCCTTTCTCCTTTTTATTTTTTCCTCCATTGGAAATATGCAGCATGAAAACAGAAACCTGCAAGTGCTGAGTAAAGGTACTCTAAATTCTAAATATTCTCCATATTCTTTTAGTGACAGGAAAGAAAGAAGAAAAAGATAAATTAAAAACAAGTGATTGCAATTTTTTTCTTGTGAATGAAGAATCTTTTCAACCCATAAAAACCAAAGAAAGTAAAGTCAAAATTTTTCAGTTCAAAATAAAAATTAGAACAATCTTCTTTACCTATGTGTTCCATCAGGAAGAATAACACAGAACAGTTTTCTTTTTCAAAAAAGTATCCTTAAATAAGTTACAAGAATCCCAACATTAAGAAACTAATTATAACCACATGTAAGAGGAAAATCAAGGGGAAAAAAAAAAAAAAAAGAAAAAAATAGTTCTGATTTATTACACAGTTTGGAGTTTGTGCTATGTACTCTGATTTACCTTATTCTGTGTGATAGAACCAACCCCAAAATGTTCATGTAAAGACATAAGAAATTATATTCAAGCTTACAAAAAAAATATCTTGCTTCAAGGGGATCTATAACACATTACATTTACACACACAGAATAATCCTGCTTTTCTGTCTTTAAAACTTGTTTCTTCTTACAGATATATTAACTAATTAAATAAAATGACATTTTCATGTGAAAAAGGAAAATATTCTACAACTGTACAATAACCTAATTCTCCATTTTGCACATAGAAAGGCTAAGTAGCAAGGGAGGCGATGGACTAAGAATCATGCCCAAAATGGTTTCCATATTCAGGTATAAATACATCTGCTAATAAGTGTATATAATTTTATTTCCTTGGGTGAATTCTAGAAGAATCTCAGATTTCTACCACGTTATTAAGGCATTGTTAAAACACAGTGGTAAGGTTAAGTAGAGTTATAACAGAGTATGTTACAGTAACATTCAGAGGCAGCTGTTTCTTCCGAAAGGTGCCTCCTGAAAACAAGTACTGAGACACTGTGACAGAATCAGACTTTTTTGTCTCTTGTGACAACCCTCTGTTTCTTTGTTCCTTTGAATATTGTTACTGGTTCTGTTTGTAAGAGTCTCTAAATCTCAGTTTAACTGCTGTTATTGATTCTTAAGATGTGAAACACAGGTCTAAACAGAGTTTTTGCCAGCTCCTTAAGTGTCTTTTATATAAAACATTAAGGACACTGATATATTTGTTTTCTCTTTTGGAGAAGCACAGATAACTCTATCATTCTATACATCACCTTCATTGATTGGTTTATTTCTAAAAATATGTGACAATTTACCTGCAGGACACTTGTTCCTGACTCATTAAGAGCGATCAGTAAACCCTGTGGTGTTCATTAGAAGGAAACTTCTGTACACAACAGCAGAAAAAATATTCCTCCAACAGTGGTTCAGCACTTTAAGGTGGCTGTAAGGTCAAAAAAATAGATAATGAATACATTGAATGTAATCTCTATTGTACCTCCTTATCCTGAGTGCATCCTGGAGGCACAAGGGTTTGATTCAGACGTGTTGTTTACACTCACTCTGACCCCCTTACCCAGTTTTTAATAATATTTATTTTGCAGGAGTTCATAAATACTGAAATTTAGAAGAGAAGGTTTCTGGTGAAGTAATGAGCCAAAATATGACAAAACATCAATCAAAGAAGCTTGTGGCTTCTGACCCTTTCTGGGCTTGGTTTTATGACTTTCATATCTTTGAAGTTATGAAAAGAAGACAAGATATGACAGGTACTGTGCTTGGAGAAACCACTTAGACAATTTAATTCCAGCCACCTGTGAGCAACAGCACCGAACTACTTCAGCAAATTTGAGTGTTCAGCTCCCTGTCTTTCTTTCACAGCAGCAACACACAAACTGCAATAGCTTGAGGGTGTGTTTGGCCAACTTTCTTTCAGCCCATTGATGAAGGAAAGGATTTAAACAAAAACACAACATTGCATTTCAACAGTGCAATCCATGAAACAAAATCAGAGATAAGCTCCAGAAGATCAGGAAATCTCTCAATGCAATCCAAAATGTGGTTGTGTGAGGTGTTAGAAGAGCATTGTGGCTAGTTCTGTACAATGGGTGAACTGAAAGAAAATGCATCCTCACCTGTGTCATAGGTCAGCTCCTCGAGTAGGGCATTTCAGCAAAATTAGGGCTGTTATCCCCCTGGTAGTTGTTCTAGAAGAGGAATACAGGTGGAAAGTGTTGGGTATTTCCAGTTTTTGAGCTTGCAAGGCTCGTGTACCAAGAAATTAAACCTTCTCAGGGCTCTTTAGGAAAACCTGGATACTTGAACAGCCCAAAGGACAGAGAAAATTTCTAATTTTAATCATATGGTTTAGTTTTATCAAGCAGGAGATTCTGGGTTTGTCTTTGAACAGGCTATATTGGCTCTTTCTGAAGTCTGAAGATGCTTCAATCTTCAGCCAAAACTGAATCAATGTCTTAGGGAAACAAGATTGCCATATTGATCTTTTGGGGAAGGGGAGAAGGTTTGGAGAAGAGTTGTTTGTGTGCAAAAACAAAGTTACTTGTGTTACAAATAAGTCAGGAAAAAAAAAAAAAAAAGAAGAAGAAGAAAAGGCAAACTAGGCAGCCTTTTGAAAGGCCAAACTATTGCTGCAGGAGGGGCATCATGCTGCAATTTCATGTAAAAATTGACAGACTGAATTACAGACAAAAATGTGTAGACAATGATGTTTTAATACATTTTTTTCCCATTTAAAATATTCATACTGAATACAGCAAAGATAACATTAGGAGTCTACATATTTCAGAAACTAGAATTCTGGAACTTTGTGGTACATTAGTTGAGGGTAAAGCCAGAAGGCAGGAAAAAGGATGAGGAAAGCAAGTATGTGTCTTTTCGTGCCAATTTTCTCTCCTGCCTGAGGCTGCCACTTTGGTAATAACCTGAGTTTCTAGCACCTTATATTACACAGGAGGCTCAGGACTCTGAAAAGTTATGTACAATAAAAATCTGAGAAAAGTGCAGAGAGTAACAGTATCTGTTAAATCTTTAGGCTCAGCTCTGTTAAATTTAGGCTTTCTGGTAGGAATAAGTCAGTTGGAATGCTATCATTCCGAGGCAGACAAATGGCATCTGGTTTTTAAGGGAGGGGAGCATATGTGTTTGTGGAGGAAAAAGGCCCTAGCCATTGAGCAGACCAACTTTTGGAGCACCAACCCACATTTTAAGTTTCTCAAGATAAGTTTTCAACCCTTCATGAAAGATTTGCTCAGCTTTGTTTAAGGTCACACACAGAATGGAGATAAATAGGCAGCGTGTTAGGAATATGGGTGTTACAAGAATAGCATTTATATTCCTTCTAAATAATTCTCATAGGGCCAGCTATCCCATGAAAGACAGAAAGATAGAAAACATTCTCAGTATTGATTTTTTTTATTTTTTTCTTTCCTTTTTTTTTTAGGCACTGGACAAAAGCTAGTTCCTCTGCACTTAGCTCACTGACAAATCTATTAACATGGCAGATGCTCTCCTTGCATCAAACATCAGAGGTCTTTTACGCTTAATGGGCAGAATCTTTTCTCATTCTGAAACTGAGCTTCCTGAAGGAAGAAGAGAAAAGATCAAAGTACAATGAGAATGAGATGGGGAGCAAGACCCAGGAGTTCTAATCCATTTATATCATTCTGTCTTTCAATATTGTAAGCAAATCCCCCTAAAATGAATGCAGCCTATAGTGGAAGTTAATCCTGAGCTGTGAGATTACAAAGTTGGAACAGGGAGCTTCATATAAAGGATAACAAGAGGATGGGTGTCAACTCTGTTCCTTACCAGACAGACAAAAGGAAAAAAATAGAGCTGGAAATCTTGCTCCTTGGTGCTACTGTGAATGTGTACTCTGGGAAAAGATAATTCTCCTGAGAACTTCACAAAATATTTTGCAAAGCATTTGTTTGGATAATAGAAGAAAAGGAACACAAACCTATAATTAGTCACTTCCCAGTAAGATAATGGTATGTCTGTGTCACACGCATATGGCAAATTATGCAATATTTGTCAATACCACACTGTGTTTGAGCTCATTTCATTCCCATTTTTAAAATTGATTTTCTTTATGGATATTTTATCTGTTTATTCACTTACAGGCATAAGTATAGAGAGTAATATATAGGTTTGGGGGTTTTTTTAGCTAGTGATTATACACATTCTAACACATAACATGGTAGTAGTTACCATAGGCAATTATTCTTGCATCATGAAACCACTATGTAACTATATGAGAGCACACAAAGAACACAGTCGTATTTCAAATATTAATTCCTTGGGACATGATGACATAGCAAATAACCTCCTCTTTCACACTGCAAGCAACTTGAAAAGTCAGTAAGTTTTTCTGTAGTACCTCAGGTGTTCATCTGCACTATTTTGATAGTTGTTCAGTCCACAAACTTTGTTCTCCAACAGCTCTCAGGGCACTGGATTTGTAATGTAATTATTCATACACAATCATAACACTGAAAACTAAAAAAAAAAAAAAAAAATTATGGTAATTTTGAAATTCTTGCAAACTTTTCAGTAATAGTTTACTTAACTAAAAGAGATACAAGATATTTGCCCTTAAAAAATCCCCTTAAAATTACTAGCAAAATTAAAAATGGATTTACTAAAGCTACATAACCCTGTTACTTCCCAGCTCAGAATAACTTTCAGTTTTTGCCTGGTACAATCTCATTAAGGGTAACAGAAAAATTTGGTTTTGTTTTCCAAGGCACTTGAACCTGGCCCTAAGGAGCAAATCACTCTCAGCCTTATTAGAAATGCGGAGTTTGGAGATTCACAGAAAGAATTTAACTTTCCTCTTGATAATCCTACAAGCAGCAATGAAATGTGCTCTATATTTTTACCTAAGTTGTTATTATAGAAATGATGTCTCCAAAATTCTGGGATGTGATTAGTCTAATCAGAGCAATACAAAACCATACTGCATTCAAATGCTGAATCTCACTGGCAGAACTGCTGTCAATACCCCATCAAACCTAACTCTGTAATTTACTGTATGTTACTTGGGGAATGACAGCACTCCAAGTTGGGAAAGTCATACCACAGAGTCAGATTACTCATGCAGAAAGTTCAGGAGCAGTCGAGATCCATCAAGACGCCTCCTGGAAATCAAGAACTAATATGTGATCTCAGCAAACCAGAAAGTAGTGGCACATCCTGCAAGTTATGTTTGATTTTGAATCAGCATAAATATCTGGTGATGGATGGCCCTTTGAGGATGAACAAAGGACAGCTCACTCCAAGAATGTTGAGGCGGAATGGCATTCATGGAGAACATGGCTCTGACTTACATAGGGGTGGGCAAAGAGCATTCTAGATGAGGGAGAAGCATGCAAATCCTCTTCCCTAAAAGAAAGGAAAGGGAAGGACAGCACCATATATAGAAATCAGGGATAACCATATAAGGTCAGGCTTCGCTGTGGCGAAACCGAGCCAATCAGCATGAAGGGATTTTATGAGGGACAAAAAAGGCGCCATTTTAACAACGGGATTTTCAATACATTAAACAGAGAACACAGAACTTGTGTATTAAAACACCAACCAGGGAACCCATAACATCCAAACACTGTCTTAAAATATAAGAACATTAATAAACAGTCCTATTCCATCTCTTTTTCTTCGTCACTCAGCTCTGTTAATCCATTTCATTGTTCCTTTTCCACGCAGTGTAGCTGTGTACCCCAACAATGTGGGTGTCATGATCATGAGTTATTTATAAAGCATTTTCAGAAACAAAGGCTCCAAACCTGCATGTTGAATACAGCAGCCAAATGCAAAGGGTAGTATTGTGGGGTTCAGTGTGGGCTCCAAAGTTCTTCCATAGAGGATTTTGAGTGAAATGCATAGTTCAGATGTCAAATGTCCACTCTGTAGGCAGAAGCTGAGGGGGGGACTCTCTGCTCAGTGGTACTGTGAGACTGACTTGGTTTAGCTCAGTCCCAGAACCTCCACACTGCAGCCTGACGGGGATGGATCAGCCAGGACAAACACTGTGATTCCTGTTCTCAGGAGCATTCATAGCCAAAGCTGAAGGGAGGTAAAGTTGAAGGCAACTTCCCATACAAAACCCAACAGTAATATTTGGCCATTTTTCCCCAGAAGAAATGCAAAAGAAGTGGGACATAAACAGAGGTAGGAATAGAACACAAGTTCTGTAGAGGTCAAGCACTAGAACAGCAAGGAAGAATTTATAATGATTATTTTTAAACACTTCATTGCCAGCTTTTTTCTCCTTCTCAAGGTATTTGAGGTGAGTACAAAAGAATATAGAGCTTGTGCTTAGGCATCTATATTTTCTTCTGGGTCAGATTAAGCTAATGTAATAAAGTAATGGAAAACCACTGATGGATCTTGGCTGAAGACATGGATGTCAAAGTTTCCTTAGATAACAGAAACACTGTTTGACAGAGAAAGGTATTTGTTAGTGACTTTCCATCTACTACAAAGCACCTTGAGTTGTCTTGGCACAGTGACTTGCCATATGGAGTGATGTGTGACCTGTGTTAATTTTGTTCCTATCAAGACATTTTGTTCAATTTCCACAGAGATGTTGTGATGGAAATTATTGGCTACATATGGCAGCTGGAATACATGAACATTTGCAACCTTTTTAGGACATTTAGAACGGATCATAATTCCATAACAAACTCCCAAGAATTCTTTACCATTATTTGTCTCTGTTACCAGAAAATAAAGTAGCCTTGTGGTAACAACAATAATATTGGTTCATTTCCTAGTAATGAGGCAATTAACTAAGTTGTCCTTTTAGATTTTTTTTCCTAATGGAAAATATTTGAATATTCAGTTGCAACTGTTACATTAAGCCTTAGCAGCAGTAAATTTCTTTGATGAACACTGTTCCCCTACACTTATGGCAATAACTGTTCTTAACCCAGCAACAACTACTCTAAAGGAAAGCTTTGCTCAACCCTTGTTTGTAGCTCTGTAATGGACAAATGTAGGGGTTTTTCCCATTCTTTTGAGTGCTGACTCTCTTGCCTTCCTTTAGACCATAACCATTTTTATTCTGAATCAAATTCAGCTGTTTATACTGAATAAAATTGGTCATTCTTTACAGCCCTTTAACCATTTCCTCCATTTTCTTAATGCCTTCTCTGCCAAACCATAATGCTCTGTTTATGCCTGTTGTTCTAATCACCTTTTCAGATGATCTTAAGTGGTACAGCCACCACTCCAGTTGCTTTCTCATCTGCAGCTCTTCAGTGCCATGAGCTTTACAACATCATCCTGACTAATTGTCTGCTTCTGTCACAGGGATCACCAGAGAAATGCTGCTGTTTCCTCAGAGAAAGCAAACAGTAACTAAATGGGCAGTGATTATGAGTCAAGCAAGTGAACACTGTTTTTAGGAAGACATGCCCTTTCTGGCACAGGACTGGAAGATGGAGTTGGCAGCACCAAGAAAACAAAGCACTGACCTATTCTGAGATGATGGTGGCCAAAGGAGCTGTTCTTCAGTACCTCTTAGCTATATGATTGTGTTTCTGTCATCTGGGATATCAGACATCTGGGAAATAGTCCACCAAGTTATCAACTTATCTGTTGTCAGCTGATGAGTTTCAGATGATCACAGATCATTTCATATAAACTATGTAAGTTCTGCAACAGACCAATAAATTGAGGGTATTTCTTTCAGTATCTATGCATTTTACCAATGTTACTCTATTTGCTTTATTTGAAATAGACTTTGCACATTCGTTAGTCTCTACTTTCTAGTAGAATTCAAAAACCTCTTGTTATCAAGAAAATCCTTATTAAATAATCTTTAACTGTACTACTAACATAAGAATCATGATTCAAAAAACTGTTTTTAAAGACTAATAGGTATGTAGCTAAACTGAGTAAGAAAGTGGGAAAAAAGGATACATATATTACAGTAATTTCTAAAAAAAAAAAAAATGTAGTGTATTTGGGTTACATCCTGCTCTGTTATTTGTCTCAGTGCAAGTCCAGGGTCAAAATCTGACCAAGCAGAAAATGAATTGAAGCAAGATGCTTGATTATGACTATAAAAATTTTATTTTCAACAGGCTTTATATTAATCCTTTTTCTATTCCACTGGGATGACCATGGGAATATTAAGGGAATTATTTGAAGATGAATTTCATCTGGTCTGAAACTTCCTCATTAGTACTGATGATGTGCATGTTGTAGAGAACCCATTCTGACTTTAAAAACATCAGCTAAAATATGCAAGGCTGAGGGGCAGAAAAAGTTGAGACAAAGCTTTAGCTCACATAAATCGCAAGAGCAGTGAAGTCAGCAGAACAGCAGGAATCATTTCCAACCATTTTTACACGTTAGCTAATCCCATTTGTTTTGAAAGTATGTCCCACATGACACTATCTCATCTGTCACTGAGTGGGTGGGTACATGTTCACATACAGTGACAGAAGAAATACAGCCAATTGCAGAGTAAAGAGAAAGCTGAAGAAGAAGGGAAGTAATACAACCTGAAGCTCTCCACAGGTGATAAAAACCTGCATCTAGCATGCCTAAGCATCTTGCATGAAAATTCTGGTAATTCCAGGATATTAAAAATATTCTTTTTACCTAGGCAACCTGTGAGAAACAATGCCACACATTCAAACAATTTTTAAATAGTAGCTCAAATACCATTCCCTTCCCCTACCTTCCTCCCAAGATTTTCATCTACAGAAATACTCATAAAAACAGCAGTATTTTTTTTCCCAGAGCAATGTAACTTTATCCAACACCCCAGGTTGCTACTAGAAGTCTACTTTAGCAATACTCCTGTGTACAGTGTTTATTACTTTTAAGAAAGAAACAGAACTGAGGCTACAGAAACAGAAACATTTTCAACATTTTGATTATATAAACGAATAAATATTCTCCTTCCAGACCTACATCCTCAAAGTCAATAGTTTCTGAAAATAAATTGTTTCTTACTTTTCATATTAAAAAAAAAAAAAACCAAATAACAATCAATAGAGAGGTCAAAAGTTTTTCTTCACTAAATATTTTTATAGCACTTTATCTTTTCTTTCTCCCCCCTTTTCTTCTCATGAAGGACACCTAACATCAGAGCTGTAATAATCACAGTTTCATGTGTCTTTGCAATTTCAGTTGAATTTAAAACATGGACTCATGCACAGAGGTGACAAACACATGATTACAGATATTTGCTCCAGATAACTGCATTTCCTTTCCCTCCTAAGGTTTATTACCTGTCCTTATGGCACCCCTAATGCTTAGCAAAGGCTTGTTTTATCATATCCTTATCCTACATCATCAATTTAAAGTGCAGTAGCACATATATTGAAAACATATTGCCTTTATGTGATTTATATTTGTGCATGTCACTGAATCATGAGGGCTATTAAGTCTTCAGGGCAGGAATCATCTCTGATGATACAGCTGGTAAATGTATCACATTTATTCAGTAGATACACAGTCTAAAATTAGGTTTCAGTTACACTGAAAAAACAATGTCAATAATCAATAACAACAATTAATTTTATTTATGTGATAAATAACATCTGCATCAGTTGAGGAACAGAAGGTTATTTTATGAAATTTTTCAAGTTTTGTCCTACCAAAATGAAGAAGAGGAAACCCTTTATGTTATAATAATAGAACAAGAACTCTGTTTAGTTTGATAATTATGATCCTTTAAAGGTTCTTAATTTAGGTGTCATCCTGAAGAAAAATAGATTGGAAAGAAAGAATAACCTGATTTCATCTTTTCATCTCTTTCTACTTCCATTCAGATTTTTTGAAGACTTGTCATGTTTTCCTGTGATAAAAGTGTAATGAATTCTATACTATCCTTTCCCATCTTCTCTGTAGTTCTGCACAGCTAGATTAATATAGTTATGAATGGAGGAGAACTATTTTGTACTTCCCTCTGGAACTTAAAAGGGAAAATTGGATGACTTGACAAAGCTCATTTGCACTCAGCAGCTTGACTAAAATCCATTTCAGGAAAAACAAGAAAATAATGTGAAACAAGTGTTAGAATGGATTGCCTTGCACAGGCCTGGGCTGTCCTCAGCATCTGTTGCTTGCTTGAATATACTTCAAAAAATATCATTCACTCATCAAATTGCCAATGCTCTTTATTTAATGTAGTGAGTTAACCCACTGGAGGCTTTTTCACTTGTGGAATAATGATGATTTCAAATCAAAAAACAGCCAAAACCAAACCCAAGAAAAGCATCAAAGAAAGAAAACCCACTGCTGGAGCTATTGAAAAATTAGGATTTAATACAAATTTACCAGACTACTCCAGACTGCAGGGTTAGTGCCAGTACTTCCTGACCACTGGAGAGAAAGCAATGGTTGCCACAGCTCCTACTACGTAATAACTATCAGGACATGCTCGCCTTGCAGTGGTGGGGACAGTAGGACACCACAGTACAAAAATTTCATTACTGTGGCCTCCCACTATAGACAGCAATCACTGCTTATATTTCATGAGATCATAGATCTTTAATGTGTAGGTCAGATCCCTTTTGGCTACAGATAAGAGGTAACCAGGGAGGGAAGGCAATGGCATGAGCTACAGGAGCTCACTGCAGTTGCATTCACCCCATGGTGGTTTTCACCTGGATGGATTCAGCTCAAAGGGTCTGGCTGCTCCCTGTGCTTTGAGTGTCTCACCAATTGCAGCAAAATGAATGATAATAAATCATCGGTTGGAATAAATGATGAAATTAAAATTAAATGACCACCATAAGTTATACCTAGAACTACTGACAAAGCAGAGTTGTAGAATGAATACCGAAATTTTTACTATAAATGATTTATTCATGCTAGGAAACTTTTCTTCCTGCATTATGTTGACATTCTTAAGCATTGGTAGGATTCTGTGGGAATTACTTGACAGGGAGATATCCAATTACCCACCGGCCACATCAGTGTTCTTTTCTAATCCCCATAAAATAAGAATGTTGAACAAGCACCATATAAAATCTTGAGTGGCTATTAAACCTGCTTATGTTTGCAACAGACCTTGAAATCCAAGCTAAATATCTAGATTTCACAGATAACAGAGCAAGTGAGAAATTATATGGGTTTCCTGAACACATGCACGCAACCCACAGCTGAACAGAAATAGTATTGAATAATTGTCCCCTCTAGATAAAAACACACCCACACCACGTATTGGGGTTTGAAAGTTTTGTTATTACAATTCCTAGAAATTAATGACTTCTGAAACTGCTCATTGCATCTATAAAACAAAATACAGCTACTGAAGTATTGGTTTACTATTGGACAGTCTGTCTTCTGGATTTGTTAATAGAACTTTTATTGAAAAAGTTCCTCACATTTGAAGTGGTTATTCCAATAAATAAATAAATCTAACCACAATTATGAACTATGACTGCATGGACTATACAGACCAACACAAAACTTGTATTTCAAAAAGGACTCAAAAAAAAAAAAAAAATGGGGGGTAAAAATAAACAGCTGCAATTAGTCTCCTACCTTTAGATTATTAATCACAAGGTAGCTGCCAGTTGGCCTTTTATACTGAGTTAAGTCATCACCCAGCTTGTAGTTTTTGTTTAATTTGTCACAAGGAAGTTATTAGTTCAGGATTCAAATTCTGCTTTAAAAATTGCCTTAGGAATTGGAACTGTACTCTGCAGATATTGCACTAGTCTTCACTCCAGCTGTTTTTGTAGGTTGATCAATAGGTCACCAGCTCTCCGGCTTCTTGAGTTGCACTAACTGGCAACAATTTTGATAAGCAAACTACAAAGCAGCATAGCACCCAAACAGCTTAGGTGTATACATTTGATTTCTTTCTTAAACACAATTAGGGACAGAGAATATATAGTATATTTATGGGAATAAGAATCCAGAGGGTTCTTATTTAGTATATACAAGAACAACATGTACAAAATTATATACATAGATATAAAATTACTGGTAAACATTCAATAAAAGAAGAGATGGCTAGATGCTCATCTTCTGCCAGGGGCTAACTTAAGCAATTACAGTTTTCTCTAAGTCACATTTTTACTTTTTTTTTTTTTTTTTTTTTTTGGTAACAAACTGAATAACAAAGGCAAGTTAATTTGTGGCAATATACTTAGAAATTAGCATTGACACTGCTATATGAAAAACACTGGAGGGAAAAGGCATAATACAACAAAAATCAAATATTTACAGAAATACTCAGAAGGATTAATGATATTAATTCTTTTTCCATGCACTCCAAAACACCAAATAGAAACGGTAGGGGTTTCTTCAGTTTTCACCTCATACATCAGCTTTTTTAATAATTACTTTTTCCAGTTTGTGTCCATTCCAGTTTGTTACTTCCTTCCTGTTTATTCCTTGGACACTTTTCCCTCTAGGAAACAGGGTGTAGGCAGCAGGCAAAACACTCTGTCCCTACAACAACGTGACTAAAGTGATGGCTTTTGTACATGACACTGAAATGTCACTACCTACAGTGGCATCAGTGAGTGTGTTCCTAACACTGCATAGAACAAGTTCCCATGTCTATCTGCCTTTGATATTACGCATATACTGTGTCATATAATGAGAGGGTTCTAACTGATTTAAGTTCTCACAATAGGTAGGATAGTAGGTTCTTACTCAGGTAGGAATAAAATGCTTTGAACCTGATAATGGTTGCATTAGCCTAAAACATGCATGTGAATTAAATGGACACATAACAAACAAGAAATAAACCTTCTTATAGTCCAGTGGATGCATAAGGATCTTACAGTCACTTCAATGCTCAGGTTTACAGGTCCCTAAAACTAAAGCATTTTCTTATTGTCAAAAACCTCAAACTGTCTTTTCTGGAGCAAAAGGGAAGATCAGGCATAACCTCTATATTGCTCTGATGGTTTCAGGATATGGCTTACAGTGATGGGAGGTGGCAAGCCCCGCTGTTACTGCTGTGAGAAGGTAACTCACAGCAGTACATGCTGAAATATCTAGAGAGCAGTCTGTGGTGGCTGCAGACACACCAGGTTAGAGCTGTACAGCCTGGAGGAACTGGCTCTGGTGAATGCCACTCCGTTTTGTGGGAGAGTTAATTAATTCATGAAAGCTATGTGCATGAATGCATTATGGCTATTAAATCAGTTTATCACTATTAAGAAGCTAGATTTTAATTAAGTTTAATATCTTAACGTCTTAACAAAACAAACAAACAAAAAACCAACAGTATATAAGGTAAGAGATGCAACACAGTAGAGTTTTATGAGATTTCCCCTCTTTAAAATCACGGGGCAGATTCTACCTCACTTTGCACCACACAATACCATTTGCTCTGCTACAAAATGACTGCAACTACCACTGTTATGGCTGGCATCGCATCAATACAAGCCCTTTAAGCTCTGAAGTAAGTAAATAATTAGATTAAAAGAGAATTTATCACAGAGTGGGTTACTGACAAACCACAATAATTTCCCAGCAAAGCTCAAGCTTCTGAAAGAAAAGAAAGACTCTGGTATCTCCTGGGGCCAGTGCAATCTCTCAATTTACGCTTTGCTATACTGGAAGAGACTCTAAGTAAGCCACAGAGACAAGCATTAAATCTACTGCTTTAAAACGCTGCATCCTCTCATTCCAAGAGGTTCATTAAGTAAATCTGACATATAGCACTGTAAACTCTTTACATGCTGCAAACATTTCCTTACAAATCAACAATAATAAAGAAATCCAAACCTGATCCTAAAGCTTTTATTTTGAAACTTCAGTGAGGAATTGAGATTTAATCTCATCCAAATTGAATTAAGCACCTTAAATTAGCAATACAAATTCAGTATTCCTGAGCTCTCATGAATCTAAGTGACAGGTGAAGAAAGACCTCCAGCTCAGACACATAGAGTACTTGATCAAGACAGAAGTGAACACAGCTCACTCATATTTAAAACATTCTTTCATATATTTTTAATAAAACAACTGATACAAATTCAAAACCAACTTCATAAATCAAACATTATTCAATGTATGAGGCTTCAAGGTTTCCCCTGTTATGGCTGTGAGCGTGCCTGTCTCTGAGACAAGGGTTTTGCACTTGAATGCTTGAGGTTTTATGAAAGGTTTATTGGATTTCATAGTCCCTTAAGGGGAAACCCTTTAAATGTCTTTGCAATTATAAGTCTAATAACAATTTCAGCTCTTGGACAGAGCCTTGACTTGACAAAGATAAGGAACTGGAAGTTGCTCAGTCAATACAAAGCTATTAATCTCTGTCACCCTGCTGTCATTGTGGCTCAGGGAAACAATGTAGTTTCTTGACCTACGTGAAGCCGTGTAGTGATTTTATTCAGGATGTCAGCATTCATCAGCACAGATTTTGTCACACCCTGACTCACTTGAAGAGCTCCCAGTTCTTTATCTTGACTGCATTGACACCCTTCAGATACCAGGAGTTTGTTTCAGTCTCTGCTTATTATTATTATTTAGCACTTACTCATGTGTAAAAGCCTCCAAGAATAAAGTTTGGAATATAAGTGGTTTCAGCACTGCCTTCTGTGTCCTCAGAGGACAGTGTTAAGTTGCCAAATGCTATACGTGCTTGCATATTCAAATGAAGGTTAATTTTGTTCATCTTCAGTAAAATTAGATTAGTATTTTTCCTTAGTGTTGTGTTTTTTAATGTTATCCTTCTCTGATCTTGAAATATAGTATGAGAAAATTGACCACACTTAGCAACTTATCCAGCCAATGTTATTGCTAGTGAGCTGGAAATGCACAGTTAGTGTGGATTTGTCTCAAGTAAGCCAAGTTTATCTTTCTTTCTTGGTTAGTGTTCCCACTCTATATGAGAAGCTACAGCACAGATTAGTTAATGAACCTATTCTGAAATCTTTGTGAGCAATAAAAAACTAACCCCTTACTTTCCTCCAGAAAACTTTGGAGAAGACTGTAGTGATAGTTTAATGGATGGCTGACATAAATATTAAGACTTCCATTAAATATCATATATAAACAGCAAACTGATGCAGAAAGAAGCAATCTAACCAGTTCATATGAAATTATAACTGCACTCAAACCTTTAATAAATATTTGCTAAAGGAATTATTGGGTAATGAAAATGTGTACCACCAAAAATCTAATTAAATTATTAGTAAAATAGTGTATGAATTATAATTAGATGAGTTATTTTAACTGTTAAACAATATTTACAAAATATGCAATATATATGAATCTAGCAAAACCTAGCAAATATTTATACTCTTAACAAAATACTTAACAATGCAGTATTTTTGTACTACACAATGTAACTTCACTGACTTCAGCAAAATTATTCTAGAAATTCTCTGAATAAATAAGATTTTCAAAGTGAAATGACATCCTACCAAATCTGCAATGTTGATAATTTTATATTGTATAATGAATATGAATGATACTGTAAAATTGCAAGGGTGTTGTTTTTCTGGGTTTTCTGTTTTGTTTTGGGGGTTATTTTAGTGAGTAATTTGAATACAAGGAACTACAAGAGAAAACTAAAACTATAGCAATCACTTATATTTCTTTGAGACAGTCTAGGAGTTTTCTACCAGCTCTTTTTTTTCTCAATCCTTCTTCACTGTTCTGTTTGTCCCTTTATGATGTTCCCCTCTTTGTCCTACTACCTTTGCATTCTTACTCTTTCTTGCCCTTGCATCTGTCTCTACCCTCCATCTGTTTTGCTGAACAGGTTGCAGAGCAAGTTATATAACAATTTTGAAATCCTCCTGCTGAAATTGGCTGCAACCAGCCTGCTGGTCTTACACTTGCTGAGTCAACCTGCTCTTTTAGATGTAGTCCTTCCAGCATGCGAGACTGACAGAGGCAGTGCTGCTTCAGCAAAGTCACCATGAGCAAAGGTGACAGTAGGCAGCTGCACAAACAAACTAAGAATTAGCTTCAAATGAAAATTTTGGCTGTTTTTTTCTCTGTAGGCTTCAGAGTATGAAAGTTTTGAAGTTGTTTCATAATGTAGGTTCACCTGGTTTAGGAAAGTAGTTCTTTTTATACTGGACAACCCCAAAAGTCAACTAGCTCAGAAGACATTAATGAAAGTGTCTTCTGGTAGCTACAGAAATTGAAGTGAAGGAGGAAACTGAATTAATGTGTCATTTGTCTTCTTCTAGGTTTAATCCTGTCAAGGCAAGAATCTGTGCCTGTTGAAGACTATAAAGCTGTTCCCAGTAGCAGGGGATTAGCACCTCCAGATACAGTTGGAATTGCTATTTTTCTCCTACTTTCTCCTGCACTGATCTTTTCTATATTAAAGAAATTGTAAGTATCTTTCAGTGTATTTTCCTCCTCAGCTATCACATCCCTCCTTCTTTCAATCTTTCTGTGGTCTTTATCTTTTCCTCTTCAGTTCCATTAATCACATTTTCTAGTGTTACAGCCATTACTAGGAAGGCTTACCAATCCTTACCTCATGACACATCTTCCATATTATGGATATGCCTCAAATTTTCATAATTCTTTCAGCCAAAGTCCTCACTGCTGTCTGTGTGCATATATGTGTAAGTATTTATGCATTCACATGTGCAGCATCTGGCAGAATAAGCCCTCAGGTACTCAGGGCTGTTAATACACAATAACAACAGAAGCAGCAACACAGAGGCTAATACCAACTATAAAGCCAAGGTTTGTATCATTCATTCTGTTCTCTCACACTATTTAATTAATACTTATCAACACCAGCCAGTACTTTTCATCCTCCTGGGCCAGTGCCAGCACTACACTGCAGTTTGACCAAGTGTATGCAAAATGTACGCTCTCTCTTATGCCCTGACACACTGCACAGCTGCCACCTTCTTCTAACCTCTCGATGCAAATTAGATGGGGTTGACAGGAGGGCTCAAACTGATTTTAAGAGGCAACATTTTTGTACAATAGGTGATATCATCATTAATTTAGCATTTTCTTCTTTTTCTTTCAGTTTCTGTGTTCTTGAATTCCACTTGGCAGTTTCTTTCCAATACTTCACCACATTATATTCTTGGGTATGCTCAAACATATTTCTCATTCTCCACAACAAAACACCTAGAGTTTTGTTTTGGGAACTTTATTGTTATCTTTGTTAATCCTGTTGTTAGGTATTTATCTGCATGCCATCTCATATTAGCAGAGCAGATTTCCCACACTCCTTTATATTTTCTGAGAAAGTCATGGATAGTGTCACATAAGGTCCACCAGGAGCAAGGGGTGCACCTGTGGTTACGGACCCTGCTAGAAGTCAGTGGGGTTCCTGGTAAGGACACAATTCAACATAAATGTAGCAGTGCCTGTTACCAACTTCATGGTCCATTTTCTGGGCAGCCAGATGATGCATCAAATATTCCCTCCTGATTTCTTCTCCTCTTTCTCATCACTTTATAACACTGAGTTCATCCCATACTGTAAGTACAAATGCTTTTACCTCATGTGAGGCAGTCTAAAGCCACAGGATCCAAGGGTTCTAAAGCAGTTTGTACTTCCTGTGGTTTCACGTCACTTTCCAGTACCAATTGTTCTTAAAATGTCACTTGCAAGTGTTTGCCTCATTATATCAGACATTTGAAATAATACCTCAGTTTTACTATATCGCAATTTTTTAATTCTGATGCTCCTCCTTCCATTGTCTTCATCTTAAGACCAAGGACTTAATCCTTCTGTTTCAATTTTATCTTGCTAGATGATAATGTATTTGTAGTGGCCAAATAATTAGTGATTGTGAAACACATTTAGTACATAGAAGCAGTTTTCTGAATATCCAAAATACTATATAAAAGCTGTATGTTACCAGTACTCTTGTTTAGGTGTGGCCATTTGAAAAAAAAAAAATCAACAGCAAGTAACAATTTAAGTAAAAATAGGCCTGTATGATAATCTACAAATGACTCAGCTCAAAAGATATTCAAATATTCATATGATTAGAGGGGTTTTGATGTGGCACAGGGAAAGTCTCTTTGTTTAAAAGGGGATGTTTAATCTCTCATTCTCTCTGGCTAAATCACATTCAACTGACAAACACTTTATGAGTATAATCTATGTAAAACCATAATATCTGATCATTTAAAGTTAAGTGTATGTTAGTAACTCTGATGTTATAATGTTTCACTATATAACCATTTTCATTTATAATTTATATCATAAAGGTGAGATTGCACTGTAAACCTTTCTCCTTTGCATTGAATAGAACAGAGGCTTATCCTCTGTTCCTGAGATGTTTCCTGAGCTGCAGAAGCTGTAAATCAGTGGAGTTGCATCATGTGGAACAATGTACCTCTCCCAAACTGCTTTCAGGAAAAAAAATTGCTCCATCTGCTTGCTGTTTGTTAATAAATGGGATCAGATTAAAATGTATTTTAAAATAATAGTGAATGTATTATACAGGAAGATTATGTAAGTCAGAATATCTCCACTGTTTTGGCATGATTGTTACAAATCAACATTTCTAATACTGTCTTCTTTTGCACAAGCACTCTGAAGCAACACTACTTCCCACGACATTTAAATTTGCTTTAAGAGAGTGCAATAGTTGGTGATTTATAGTGAAGTAAAGAAGAATCAAGCCAAATATTTCTCATTAAATCTCCAGTTTACTTTGACTGTGCCTCACTTCATCATTTTGAATAACACTTCTCAGGAGAATTTACAAATCAGTATTTATGCTAATTATTTTCAAGATTTTTAGAAAAACTTGCTGTCAGGGCACTGAGTAATGAAAGAGGAGTTGAAAAATGCAGTGCTTCATCTACGAGATGGCCCAGTAGAACAGTAGCACAGCAAAGCTTTGTTTGACAAAAGGCTGGAGCAGTTCCAGTGCTCACTCAGTGAATGTTAGAAGCATGAGAGGATTTTGCTTCATTAAATTAGAAATAGAACTGAAAATTACTGAGCTCCTCACCCCAACATATATCTGCAGGGAAAAAAGAAATAAACCCACACACACATTCTGACTCTGGCAGTGGACTAGAGATTGGGATATTTTGTCTGTTCTGGAAGCTAGCAGATACCTCATTGTTCTCTCAAAGACTTTTTTTGTTGTTTTTAACTCCTGGTGTTTACATACTTCATGAAGAACTTCAGTCAGGAAGTACAATGGATTAATATCTTTTCTCCTCTATCTGATCTCTTCACTATTGCCTTTGAACTCTGGCTACATTGGATTTGATTTTAAGTTGCATATCTATTACATCTTCACATGGACTCCGACAGTGAAGCTATTCTGAAATCTGATGTTTATACAACAAAGAAATTTTACTCTTCAAAAAGACAAAGAAAACATCTCATACTAAATACAAACCCATGATATATAAGTCTATATCTGTCAATAATGAAAAGCCAGAGTACCAATGACGAATTTCAGCCAGAGGCAAAATTACAGTAACTCCTATGAAAAATGTACAAACAAACAAAAACCCCACAACCCCACATAAAGAAATCAAAGAACTTGCACTGTAAAAATTTCCTGCTGACATGTAGATTATTTTTAAAAGAAAAACAAGGCTTTCCCACATATATTATTCAATCCGTTATGAAAGCTCCAACCATTCCAGTCAATTCCAACAAATATTAAGGATTATAATTAATTTCTGTTAAAAAAGAATCCACATATCTTTCCTCTACACTAAGTCACTTACTGCAAATAACTGAAACTAGCTGATTCACAAAAGGTCTTTTGTTATTCCCAGGTTTGCTCTTCTGATGAGACAGAGGAGTCTTTCACTGAAGGTTCAAAGACAGTAATGGGAGTAATATAAACAACAGGTATGAAAATGACAATTAGGAGGAATGGTACAAGTAGTAAAGGGACTGTCAAAGTAGAGTCAGGAAAGTAAAATTAGGTTGTAAAAGGAGTAATGCCTGTCACATTAGTGACCATGTTCTAACTAGTTCTAATTCTGATAGCTCAGCTGGGGCCACTGCTGTGAGGGAGGAGAGTGGAGTCCTTGAGAGTCAGAACAGTGCGGGCTGAATTCCACCTCTGAGAGGTCCATTCATTTCAGAGCTGTAACCAGGCAGCTTTATGTCAGCCCGGTTACGTTCACACTCACACATCCCAGCTGTCTGAAGGATGCCTGCAGGTTCTGGTGTATCTATTGCTGGCCACAATGTCAGAGTGAATGTAGCTGCCATGGGGTGTGAGGGACCTGAGTCCTGAACCAAGTCAAGCTCTAGCAAGGGACCAAGCACCAATGCCTGAGTAATGAAAAAATATCCATAACCCCCTGCTATGGTAATTACTTCCTAAAAGATGTGAGGATTTCAAACAGACCTGAAATAAAGCCTCCTTTCCGTTTACAAGTAGTTATAGACACAAAACCCCCATATGACCCTACAGGCTGAGGCAGAGTGGCTGGAAAGCTGCCCAGTGGAGAAGGACCTGGAGGTGTTGGTGGGCAGCAGCTGAACATCAACCAGCGCATGCCAAGGAGGCCAGTGCCATCCTGGCCTGTACCAGCAATAGTGTGGCAGCAGGACCAGAGCAAGGACTGTCCCCTGTGCTGGGCACTGGTGAGACCACACCTCGAGTGCTGTGCCCAGTCTGGGGCCCTCAGTGCAGGGGGGACACTGAGGTGCTGGGGCAGGTCCAGAGAAGGGCAATGAAGGTCTGGAGCACAAGTTCTGTGTGGAGCAGCTGAGGGAACTAGGAGAAGCGAGGGCTCCGCCTGAAGAAAAGGAGGTTCCAGGGGGACCTTCTCACTCTCTATAACTCCCTGACAGGAGATTGTAGTGAGGTGAGGCTCAACCTCTTCTCCCAAGTAATGAGTGACAGGACAAGAGGGAATGGCCTCAAGTTGCACAGGGGAGGTTCAGGCTGGGTATTAGGAACAATTTCTTCACCAAAAGCATTGGAACAGGCTGCCCAGGGAAGTGGCAGAGTCTCCATCCCTGGAGGGCTTTTAAAAGACCTGTTAAAAGTTAAGCAGCAGGACAGCATTTCTCACCCATTACAGTCACACCAGCAGATAATCTGGCAATCAGTAAGTAACAGTGTGCTCTCTGCAAAGTCAGTGGGACCAAGTTCTAACCCCATGCCTCGGAAATACTTCTAAGTTAATGAGTGCTATTTAATAATATTATTCCACCTCCCTACTTTAATGTTCATTCGAACTACCTTCTCTAACTAATTGCTTCAAGCTTTACCTTACAAAGACAAAGGTTGAAAGAAAACACTCAGAGAAATACTCAAATATGCCTTCCTTTTTCCTAGAGCTTGCTATAGATGCCAGCCCTGAATCTTGCAGACTAGCATAAAAGACTTTCTCTGACCTAGAACCTGGATTATTCAAGCAGTCTATTAGCTACTTAATTTTGGGAGCAATGTGACCTTCCGTGGGGATTTTAATGTGAACAGCATACAAGCAGATGCCAGGGGGTAGCCAGAGTACCACCAGTGCCTGGGAGCTGGGTTCATTGTAGCACTGAGCTAGTGAGCTGTAATTTAAAGGGTCAAAAGCCTTCTGTTATTTTCTTATGAGGCTTTTCTCTTTTGATGACTGTGCTAACAGACCCTGCTCTATTTATTCATTGAAATTTATGTTTATATTCGGTGTGAGATGCTCGTCTATCTGCCAACCTGTGTCAGCAAAATTATAAACCTGTCAGAGAGACAGTATTTTAGTAGTAGCCTACATTGGCTGTAAAAAACAAATGCAAATGTTCAGACAATTATGCAAGATGCAATGAAAATAAGCACTTTCTAACAAATAATGCTGCCAAATAAAATAGTGACACTACTTATCTTTAAGACAATGAATCTGCATCATCTACTTTGAATCATGTTAAGTTTTTTGAAAGGCTTTATTTCATTTACCACCTTAAGAAAGTTGCAGGCAATTTCAGATACATTCAGAATGTGGTTAAACATGGAAGTGCCAAACAACCTTCCCGAGGCATTTTGCAAAGCTGTGCTGAAATTCAATACAGTTGACTGAATTCACCCCCACAAAAGCTATCTCCCCTAGCCCATAGGTGTCAACACACTTGAAACTGCCATGTCAATATGTAGCAAAGTATTTGCATATTTACCTGATAAAAATTCTTGATTCTGCTCAAGCAGCATTTTTGTCAGAAAGTGGTAATTCCATTGCCTTTCGTCTGCATGGATGAGGTTATTCACTTCATAGAATTCATTCAACTCAGTAACAATGTAGTAGTAGGTGTGGAGGAGGGAGGAGGAGAACCACAGGTTTCTTACACAGTCACAGTGAAGAAAATTATCTCAGGATCTAATGTCTTGGCTTTAATCTTCTACTTACAGGTGGAGAAGGACTACAATTTATGACCTCATGCCACAAAAAGGTCTGCAGCAGCCTTATTTGGGCAGTACATTTACAAATATGTTTTACTCTTTGCCAAACCTTTACAATGCATGTTGCTTATATTATCATTAAATAAGGAGATTGCAAGAGGTTATCTGGAGTATTTTCTTGCCCCAAGGTTTTATGGAAGTGTACTTTTTGCCAGTCTATTGTGTGTGTGCATGCACAATAACTAATTAGTGTCCAAGGCTTTAAATGATTTATAAAATTAATCACAGCATATTAGAACTGTAAAACAGCACTTGTAATATGTGTTCATTTTATAGATAAGCTAAATTAGCGTAGCCATTGCAAATTAGCTCTATTTCAGCAGTTACAAAGACAAACAGATCCCATCCTTCAGTCTCTGTATGTACGAGGATTATGAAGGATTTTATTCATAATAGCCAGACTAATTATATTTACACACTCAGGGCATTCTTTGATACTAGTTCAAGTTTCCATTTGAGAACCAGGTAAAATGTTTAATTGCATAAGGTCATACCTCTTTTGTCTGTTAAATGTTATAGAGTGGTATAAAAGTCATATTTAGTTGAAAAAATAAGATTAATATTAAATCCATGTATTTATTTTTTAATTGCCATGTCATTGACAATGAAAATCTAATATCTTGTCTTCTGCTTAAGATACTTCACATTGTCCTAGTTAAGATATACTTTATAAGTTTTTCCAATTGAAAGTTTCTTCTCAACTTCCCCCCCTTCACTCTTAAAAGTAAATAATATTTTAATAATTTTATTTGATATTTTTCTATGGGAAGGAGGGTGTTACTGATAAGTCAGCTACTTCCTGGTTTCAAGTTTTTACTGTAAAACTTTTAAAAAGCTATTGCAGTGAAACTTGTTCTTAAAAACAACATTCCAGTAAACGACATTTGCATCATTAAGTAGCAGCTCCAGAAATGAAAAATTTTTAAATTAACCACAAATAAATCAACATCTTTTTCCAATAGAACTTCTGCTGATGGTATCCTGGTCTCACTAATGACAAAGGAAGTGTATGTGGAAGTAAATAAAAGCAACACAGAAAGCTGAGTAGAAACTAGAGAAGGAGGTCCAGAGTCTCCCTACTTGGCCTGTAAATAGGTGAATGCATAATTATTCTTACATCATCTCCTTGAATCTTATTTATCCCAGTACTCATGAGCTTCTCTGAGAGAATAACACAAAATGGAAGAACGAATTTCACTCACCCCAAAAAAATTCAGAGGAAAGTGCTCTATGAGCTTTCCCTCATTCTTGAGTCTAGATATTTATACTTCAGAGAAAGAAGTTCTGTTACATCTACAGGGTTTCAGACACATTTTTAAAAGAACTAAGCATGCTGAGGGGCAAAGTCTTTTAAAACTTTGGTCTTAGGTGTCACAACAGGGACTGTGCTGGTGAGTGTATTTGAAAATCTCATCTTGATCTACGTGCCCTAGTTGGAGTTAAGATCTTTTAAAATTCTCTCTCCAGCTACGAATGCTTGAAAATTAGGCTCTGGACTCTTTCAGCTTTATTTTCCTTTTAACGGATCCTTTTCAGAGTTTCTGAGCATCTACAGTTCACGTTCAAGTCCACACGATCTCTGGATACTCAGCGTGTACAGGCCTATCCTCATTTCTGGGTATTCTGGTTACTCCTTACTGGAAAAAGATGAAGTCTATTTTCACATCCCTTTCTCAGTCACACTCTTCAGTGTAGCTTCAAACTAATTTCTGTTCCTTGTGATCCCTCTAGCACTTAAACATTGGCCAAATTACTTCCTCATACTCATTATAAAGACATTCTTAATGACATAATATGCTCCAGAAAAGCTTTTGACAAGACAGACAGCCAAGGGACTGAAAGGTGATAGTCTTTTGCCATTTCTGAGTGATGTGGCTGCCAAAACTCATGGACTTGAGGTTTAACCTTGCACAGACAGCGATCTGTCTTCATGAAAACTGACTGTCACATGCACATGCCTCAATTTCACAGAGGAAGAACTGGAACTGTAAAACAAGAGAACCTTGGACATCCCTAAAGAGAAAAAATGTGTCAAGCTTTCAGGGCCTCACCAGCAGCTAAAATTAACTCTGAATCACCCATGTGGATATATTCTGATGCAAACAAATTTGCCACAAGCCATAGCAATTACTATCTCCCATGGCCACGACAACTGCAAATGAAAGTTTCTCTCTTCTACCAGAGCTAAAAAGCTACTAACTCTTCATTAGCACAGAACCACTTTTTGTCTGCAAGGACAAAGCAAGTTGCCATACTGAACTTGGTTTGAAAGTATAAGAAAGCATTCAGCATAACAAAACACACATTTTTAAAGAAGGTCGGTATCATTTAATGCCACTGTTCTGTGCTGAGCAGATCTCTTCATTTTTCCATCACTCTCCCAGACAATACAAACAGCCATTAGGAGCCAGAAGGGCTGAGGGAAATGCAGTGTTTTAATTGCTTTGCCTTGGGAATGTTGCACAAGTTGGTCTTGCTCAATGTGAACACTGACAGCTCAAACAGAGATTTATCTATGGAATTAGAAGTGCTTTAAAAAGAACACACATGAACCTGACAGAAAGTACTGACTGAAGCCACAGTATCAGCTTATTAAACAATATAAATGGAGGAAGGGTGTATTCATAGCTGATTTGCTGTGACCATCGGGGATGCTTTTAGGCCGACAAGAGTAGCATATTATTGAGCGACAGAATTTGGGAGGAATGTGAAGAAATGCAAGGAGAATCACTATTGCCCTGTATAGAAAAGAAATGTATTTAGTGCCAGACTCTTTCCTTTTTAACACATTGAGAGCAAACAACCAGCAAAACGTTAGCAATTTAGGTAATTTTAATTGGAGAAAACGCAAAGGTGATCATATATTGTCCTGCTACAAGCAGGAATCTTATTAATGGAGTCAGAGCAAGGATGGCAAAGACTTTTAAAACTGTATGCACAGTACCTAAGACAATAGGAGATCCCTGCTTGGACATTAAGCAATTAGCACAAATCAATAGTAACTGTCTGGTTGCTATTTCAGCAGTGTTGAAATACAGGGGTGATGCTATTCACACCACAGTGTGTAAAACACTAAGTTGTACACAGCTATATAAAAATACTTATAAGAGAAGAAATATATTTCCCATTTTCTAAAGAGATCTATAATCCTCATAAACATGTAAACAGCTAACAGCTAAAATTTAAATAAATTATATACAAGGAAAACAATGGGATTCATAGTCCAAGTTAAAACAAGTATTTTAACCACACCTCAGTTTTGCCAAGCTCCAATATTTTATGGCAAATCACATGTCATTTTAGAAGACCTTTCTATTGAAATAAAATCTTTGCATGAAATTTTCTGATTTTAGTTTGAATTCAATAAAAGTGATATAACTCTCAAGACTTGAGTGAGAAAGTCAGAGAAAATTGTTCATAGGTCACTGTTTTGTTTTTTTTTAAATAGGTTCATTATTTCTAACCAAGCTCATGATATTTACACATCAGAACTGTGCAATACTGCTTCTTAAGAGCTTCTTTTAGATCACAGCATAGTAATGGGAGGATATAACCAAACTACCAATAAAATCAAGAAAAAAGTTTGCATTTAATTTCATGTATTCTCAATGAAATTTAGAATCTATTGGTTTTGGGGAGAAAAATCTATTGTCCTCTTATTTGTCTCACATTTGCTATCTACTATCATTCCTTTGATTTCAGAAAAATTATGTGTCAATACTGCAAACATACAGATTTCTGATATCATTACAGCTAGACACATCAGAAAAGTTAGAGATTTTAAAGAAATCTTCTAAATAAGAAGGAATTGCTCCTGTTTTGCAAAAGGAGAATTAAATTGCTGTAGTGACAACACAGCTGGAGAAACACTCATTTTTGGAGGTTGTAGGATTAGGCACAGGAACTGTGGGTATAACAATCACTCAGCTCCAAAACATTGCACATGCAATGTGCTTCAAGTTATTTACTTGACATTAGAAATCAAATGGGGAATAGTGCTCAGATTATCCAAGTCCCCTGACTATGTCTTTATCACAGATCATTCTGCCTTTAATAAATGCTGATGTCTGTTTCATGGAGGTGCTTACAGGAGATAAATCATTATCAGAAAAACTAAAAATGTGTAAGCATCCAAAGCCCATCTCTACAAAATCTGTATTTATACACTGCCCACTCTCAGTAAGAACAGCTAATTACCTTACTAAGTAACAGCACAAGATATTCAGTTGTACTCCAGTAAAAAACACTCCAGTGCTCTGCTGCACTAAATATCTACTTGCCTATTTGTTCCACCCCTGCAAATTAGGAAGGAAGCTACATGCTGCTACAACCAGTTCCTCAGAGAAAGCAGCTGTGTTCCCACCACATTTCCAAAACAAGCAAGTGAAATGTTATTACTATGATTAAAGAAAATTAATTCTATATTAGGCTGTTTCAAGACACTGCAATAAATTCCATCCTTACCTTTCAAATTGCCCACTATCTTTATTAATTTTCCATTGACAGCAAGGACTGTTTTAAAAGCCTTCATATGATCTAACTGAAAGGTAGAGAATTGGTTTTGCCTATATTATGCTGACTCTAAAATAGCCTTTGTTTTCCACTTGATTTAAAAAGTCAGTGCTGCATAAGGGAGAAACAGTTTCCTGTGTTACATTCATAGATACTCCCAGCTCACCACTGTTAAGCCAAGGAAGCAATGCAACAAGAGCAATCACTGGTCATGCATGTGAACAGTCCCAGTGGTTGAATTTGAATATATAGACAGCACCGAAGTTTGACCACATCCTTCAAGTGTTTCATGTACCAACTTCACACGTGGTGAAATGAAATATATTTGAGAGATCATTGGTTTAGTCCTTGGACTATTTCATTTCCTTTTATTCGTCTCCCATTTTGAAATATTTTTCAAGAGAGACTCGGGATTTATTCTGGCAGCTTTGAATATCTGCAGTGAAACTGTTACCAGGTCTGTTGTTCTTATGTCCACCAAAGAAAGTAGAATCACAGAATAATTTAAAACACACAGTGTCTTATAAGCAAGAAAATAATGGAAATACTTCTCTTCAAGACAACTGTGATAAAATGCTTTGTTTTTAGTGGGAAAAATGCAATACTGTATTAAGTTCTTAGCTGAAGAAAGTGCTGAACCTACACTGCTTCTTATGCTTGAGGACAGAAACACATCCAGAACAAATACAACTTTTCTTTCTCACTATCTAATTCTCTTAATCAATGCTATTTTGACCAAGTTTTGAACTCTGACATTGCCACCCTCATAGAAGACACAGTCTTACTGTCTTAAACACCAGATCAGTGCACACTTGGGCCCGAGGACAGGGCAATGTTTCTGCCCTCTTGCTGGTACATCTTACAGAGCTGTGTGCCTGCTTTGCAGGGACCAAAGGAACCAACAGAGGGAACCTCTGTGGGATCAAGGCCTCCTGTAGCTGCAGTACTTGAGGACCCACAGCAAAAGAACCTGGAACTTGCAGACCTGGAAACATTTCCAGACCAACTCTTAAATTTTGAATGATTTGTAGAACTACCATGTTACCATATGTAGAACTACCACATCAGTCATTTGAACTCAGAAGGGGAGCAGGCAGTGCTCAGACACAGAAACATAACTGTAAATTTACTCAAATCAAATAATCGCTTACACTGAAATCTCGGCAGAAAGCTGCCCATGTTCTTGCAAATAATCTCACAGGAACTTTTAATGGACTCAAACATTCCAAAATTTCATTCAGTCTCATCTGGAAAAAAAACAAAAGAAGACTAACATAGTGGAGAACCACCTTGTGTCTGGGTTATTAACTCAGTGACTCAGGAGGAATAGTGCCATCTACTGAATTAATTACGCTCTTTAGAACACCACCTAACAAAATCATGTCTCATCTGCTGGTTATTGTACATGGACAAGTTTTTGTCCAGTTAATTTAATAGAAAATTGTTGTAGTGCAGACACTTCAAAACACTTGGCGCCTGCTGTTTTTCCTTTGCCAGTAGTGCATTTCAAAAGCTGAGTCACAAAACAAAAGAAACAAAGGGGTTTTTTTCCAAATGTTTGCAATGATACTTTCAAGAACCTACATGGGCACAGAGTACTTGGAACAGTCCAGCGGGGAAGTAATTGTTGGCTGCTAAATGTTACAAGAAAACAGAAGCCTGGAACATGCAACCAATGAGACAGGTCAGGAAGAAAATAAATCTATGTTTACTATTTCTGCAGATATCCACAGAAATCCAAAATCCAGCAGTGCAAGCATATGGCATTAAAAGAATCATGATGGAAGAGATTACCATGGGTTCATGCCACCAACAAAATGTCTGACATGCAAAAGGAATATATCTGAAAAAAACTGAAAAAGTGGGATGGAAAGAAGTTTTGGTGATAGTAAAAGAACAGATTGAGGTAAACAAGATGAGGTTTAACCACAAGAATCTCTTAAGTAATCACTGAAAAAGCTATGTCCTTCTATGCCTTCCACTGAAAATTCAGCCAAGAATTTCCTTCAGAAAAAGGGGGAGAGGTTAAAGATTCACTATCAAAATAGACACTGTGCATTAGAACAATGGGTGGATATGGCGAAAGTCGTGATAAGCTATTATGGACCATGTAAACCAAAATAATATTGATAGATCAAGTGATACTTATGCATATAAATGAAGTACATGCAAATCATCAGTCACATCAGGAGGGAATTCAAAGAACTGAATGCCATAAAAATTACCAAGTGACTAAGGAAATATGCCCATTACTGAACCTTTCACTTGGTTAAGCAACCAACACCACCAGAGGTTATTCTATCACTAATCACTGAAAATTAAAGAATGAAGCAATTTTTTTCTAAGCTTATAAACAACTAAGTAAGGTCTAGTAATCATAAAATGACATTCAGATTTACCCTTTTGATCTTTCTTAGATTTGATGGTACCAATGCAAGGTTGTTATCTTGTATTTGTTATTCAGACACATTTCCCAACAAGACTTCTCAGTATAAGAAATGAAAGCTAAATTTTCTGAACTGCTAACAATAAACCAGGTATTTGCCTAAATATTAGAAACAATGCTACCAAAAAATGTTTATAATTACTAAATTGCTATACATTGCAATTAATAAAAATTCTTTCCAGATTATATTTTCCTTTCATATAATGCATAAACTGCCATAGGTATAGTTTATAATTGTAAATTAGTAAATACAAAAAATACATTTAATGTACCATGTAATCGTTAAATCACTTCTGGAAGACATTTTTGACAGACTACATATGTTTCAAAGTGGGGTTTTTTTCAGAAAGATGAAATACCGAAATACAAAAGTGCATGTCTTTTGAGGGAATAGTCTCATGGTAATCTTTAAGAACTCTCTGTGAATTTTCAAGTCATCCTGTCAAGCAGCAGAAACCCCCTTACATGAGCTATCAGGCACAGAGCATAAGTAAGAGAGCTGAGAGCACAGCTTCATCCCATAGCCACAGGAGTCACTGGAAAAATATCGGCGGGATTTTGTAACTGAAGTGTGTAGGAGCCTTTACAATTACTTCAATGAGCATTGAATCAGTCCCATCACCAGCAGCAGAAGTTATAGTTGCTGTGAGTAATATATGAGCTATCCTTAGGCTGCAATGTATTTGCATAAACCTTTTGTTGAATAACTTGGAGAACAAAATAAATCAAAATTGAAATCTATTCACAGTTAAATGGCAAACTGGAAAAGAGATTTAGTGAGTTAAATTATTCACCATGCTCCAGTGAAAGCATATTTCACAGATTCACGTTCGCGAGTGAACTCATGCTCTGCCACAGCCTCGCTAAATTTAGCATGAATAAGCATCTCTGGACAAATAACAGCCAAATAAAACAGGTGCCTTAGCATGCACTCAACACCTGTTATTTTGTAGAAAATCACAACCACACATATGTGGCTTTTATTTGATTTATTAATATTTCCAGTGTGTATGAAGCTTTTTTGTACTGGGCGCACAAATGGGACTTTGGGCTAATGTGCTCTGTGATTCTGCACTAAACACAAAATTCAAAGTTGGTTTTTTCTCTGCCTGACTGATTTATAGTGCTAAAACATCAGTTGGTTATGTCTTCTGTAATTTCTGTGAACTACTTTTCTTTCCCTTATAGTCCTTGTGAAATGAGATGACCCGAACTGACAATACAAATTCATATGATGGCATTGTGTTATTCTTGTATAGAGTGCTATGAGGGCTGTGAGAGAGAAGTTAACTCCATCTCACTGGTTTCCTTTCTCTGTTTTAGTCTCTGCACTGAGAGTCTATAAACATGGGAACTATTTCACTGGATTCTGTAGACTCCTCCAGAACACTGCCAGTTTCTACACTAAGCGATCCTTTCCGACAGTTCATATCTGATTTTTCTTTAACGCATTATTTTGTCATCCTCTTGCCTTTTATTAATGTTTACTCTGTTAAAAGCACTCTAATTCAAAGGAGATGTTAAACACAACTCTCTCAAAGTCGCTGGTTGCTTTGTGCATGGCACATAAACACTCCTATGGTAGAAAAGAGGAAAAACCTTTCTCCTGGGAAGGGTTCCTGCACAAATGTTCATGGGACTGCACCAAAGTGGTCATACCTGTTTGTTACCAGTTCCTGAGAGGACACTGAAGACATTTATGGAGAGACAATGTCTTATGAAATAGGACAGAAGGGCAGAGTTACACTGTCTGCTATGGCATTTGGACATGGTGGGAGAACCTGGGGAGCTCTGACACGGAGAACTGTGGTCAAACACAAGGCTGGCCAGAACAAGACACTGGGTGCTGAGGATTTCTGAAGTTCTGAAGTACAGAAACAAAATACACTGGCAAGTGAATAGAAAATGATACTGCCTGAAGAACAATAGAAATCAGTAACACTGACACTAATAAGCTGAATGACTGGCAGTTTGTTCTAATGCTGTAATAAGAGTGATGAGCAATTCAGTCACATTTGCCAGGAAAAATATTAATTGTATGTTAAAGTATCTCCTATCTTATTGTAGCTGCAGTATAAGACAAATGACTAAAACAGACATGTAAATGTGGAAATAAATGTAGATTCTCAAGAATTAAAGCTGCTAATAACAGAATGTTGAATGACAACTGGATGTCCTTGCTGAATTCAGATGCTTAAGAAAATGTATAGCTTGCCACAAGGGAAAAATTAATAAAGCGTTTGGAAACATACTAATTCTAAAATTAATAGAGATTATCTAAAATAATTCTACCCAATAGAAAAAGTCCCAAAAAATAATAAAAATTATTAAAAAGTGGTAAGAGAGTGTGAAGGAGGTAACAACTATCTGATGAGTAAACAGCTCAGAGAAAAGACAGCTACAGAGAGAGAAAGTGGCAGATAATCAGAGCTGAAAACCCCAAACTTTGCTTACTTAAATTAGCTGTACTGAAAGAGAAATAGAAAAATCGTTGGAGTGAAACTAACAATGGATATGGGCCATAAAACAGAGGAGAGAAGGATCAATCTGCTAATGGTTCTGACCTCCCTACTCATGCTAACATGGTCGGGGCAAAATAAAACATTTATAGTCAGACATGGTAAACAGCAAGAGAGCAGATAATTGCACAGGCACACTTTCTCCACAGTGATATTTTTTCCTCATAGTTTATCTATGGTTATACAAAACAGAGGTAATGATCTACTTAGCTTATGCATTAATTTATGATCCAGGAAATAAAGCTCAGTAAATAATAATTACCATCGCTGTCTTGTTTTATATCTTCCTAAAAAATTCTCAGCGGCCAATAAGCACTCATTCATTTAGGATTTTTTTTTCTCTCCCCTTTGTAAACATTTCTGCATTTCACCCACTTTGCTTTCAGAAGACAATTTTACCGCAGAACTGCTAAACAATAAATAAGATCAAAGTCTTCAATGGCATAAAGATATAAGCAGTTTAACTCTACATATATAAATTCACTGACTTTGGCGAGATGCATGAAGCCAAACAAGTGTCTATGTCTTCAGAAAATACAGGAATTAATTATTAAAATACATTTTTCAAAACAAGACTGTCAAACTTTACTTGTACTAAAGACTTTTTAAATTCCGTAACTGCTGTACTATATCAAACTTGCTTTGATCTTCTTAAAGAAACACAACTTTAACTGCTCAAATCTTTCACAGTTCTGATCCAAGCAGGAATGTGCTAGCACCTAGCATTTCTTTTCCCCCAGAAACATACTTCTGAGAATAGCTGTTTGTAACATAAACTACAATCATCTGCTTAAATACTTTAAATGCATTCATATCTTTCTCAAAGACAACTGCTATCTTTTTGCATCTGTCATACACAAATTTTTCAGTCTAGCTGTGAAGTGTGAATAGAAATATTTATTCTGACCTTCTCCAAAATTCTTAATAATTACATTTATTGTGAGCTTGTATTAATTCTAAATGTGCTGTCACTTCTTGCTGTGTGCAATCTGTAGTCTCGTATATTGTTTCATACTATCGTTCATCCAACACTCCCACAGAATCACCACATGTGAAGGGGAAGACGCAGAGTTCAGCACCGTGTTGCTCAGTGCAGATCAGAACTGAAACAAGGGGCACATTGGTGCAAGAAGATAGCACAGTGATGATCTGTTGATGACACCCTACAGGAACATCACAAATGGTGGCAGGTGGCCCAGTCCCAAGACCACTAGGACTTCCTGAGTTAAAACCAACAGGCTTGGACTTAGCCTGCAAGTTAATTGGAAACTAGCAGTGACTGCGGAGCCTCAACAAAGTATGCCAGTGTGAGGCACTACTTAAAAAGCTGGTAGGCATATTTTTGTATTAGGTAGCCATATTTTCCACCTCCTGAATACAGATACTGAGGGAAATTGTAATCACACATTTTGGTCCTAACCCAAAGCCAACTACGTTCAACATGGAAGTCTCCTGATGAACCTGTCACCAAAGAAAGCCCATATATACAGATCTAGAAGTCACTCTAAGACACTGCAGAGAATGTTAACTCAGATCATTCCATTCCCTCCCCTTTCTAGTAATTACAAAATGTTAAGAAAAACATATTGCCAACTATATTGCCAATTCTCTTGAACTGATAGGCTTTGTCCTCAGCAGGTTCCCCACTTAGCCTGACCATTACACCACAGTGGCACAGCTGTTTGCTTCTGGTTCTGGAAATAAGGCAGCCCTTTTCTCTTCTATACTGCAGGAGATCACCATGCCTTCAAACACTTACATTGGAAACCAGAGACCAATATATGTAAGAAACTATAGTGTTATTGTCAAAGAAAATTCTCACCCTTAAAATGTATCATCCTATTCCAGAAACTGTCCTTGACAACAATTTTTTGAATATTTTTCATTAGCATTTTCATTAGCATGATCAAGACAGTAGAAGATTAAAGGAAAAAGTCCATAGCAGGGAAGGGACCTGAAAGAAGAATAAATTATTTTCCTCTTTGCCCCCTGATGTCAAGATGAAGTATCATAAAAATAGATTGATATTTTTTTTAAAATCCTATAAGGCAAAGAACACACAATAGGTACCAGTGCCAGCCTGGCACCCACTGGGTCCCCTGCCTTGCCAAAATCTTTCATTGAGCTGCTAGCTGAAAGTGTGAGGAGCATGCTGATGCTGCAGCTGCTGCTGTATTTGTTGTGTCCTATCCTGGTGGAGCTTCTCCAAGGATTTCCTCCAGAACTGCTCACTTTCAGTTCAAATATAATAAACCTTCCACTTCAAGTAAGTTCCAAAAAATCATCCTCAGTAAGACTGATCCTGACAGCATTAAGATGCAGCTCTAAGACAGACTTAAGCAGAACAGTAAACTCTATGCTTTTTTTAAACAAAGTAATTATTTGCTATGTACTTTGCTATATAATTGGTTACTTCCCCCAAATCCAAAGTCCTTAACAGTTGGACCAAATTGGTGAATTGCAACATATTTTGAAAAGCAAATGCATTGTTTTAAAATATCTTTGTCAACTGCAGGCCCTCTGTCATTAGCTAAGTGAATGGATGTTCCATGATTTTACAGACCTACCCTGCAGCATCATAGGAGTACAGAACAGTTTAGATTAACAGGCAAATCCCCAAACTGCATTTTACAACCTGAGTGAAAGAAGAGTGACAAAAGAACTATGTTTTGCTGGAGGTAGAGAGGAGGAAAGAATTGGATTTGTTTCCTGGTTTTGGCACAGAGAATTGACAATAAAGTAACTGTCCACAGGGAATACTAAGGAAATGTTACTGTGACAGAGCACTGAGGAAGAAGTATGCACCCCGTGCATGTGGTGGGCAGTGTGTGAAAGGGCATTGCCAGGTACCTGACTGTGGCATGGAAGAACCCTCAGACAGACACCTACGTCATTTCACCACCCCCAGACAAAGCCAAGCTGTGCCTCGCCGGGTCACCAGCTCCAGAGCAAGTGCAGAATGTTTCTCCCTGCACGACAATACACAGCCCCTTCCAAACAACTTGTCTGGGGAGCGGTGAACTGCAAAGCTTGCACAGCTTGCCAAAGGTTTACAAAGTGTAAGCTGGCAAAAGTCAGCTGTTTAACACAGACCATCCAATTATATGATCAATGTCTGAAAACGCTTTGGTAGTCTTTCTTAATCATAATTAACACAGGGAAGGAAACTTCTGTACTAGTTTTACTGTTCAAAGCATTAACAAACACTGCCATTAGAGAATAGCTTCCAGGGAAGCTTTTAAATAGCATAAATGATGATAATGGCAATATTAAAGTGCCAGTAAGTGAGGCTGAGCTGTGAGTGCACACATGATATAATGCATGCTCCACACTGATCCAACTGTGACCCGGATCAGGGAACAACTGAGAGCAAGCAGAATATGTATTTAGGCACTGCCTAACTAGGTAAAACAGGAGAATGACACCTTCAACTTGTAGAAGCAGCACAAATACTTACCAAAAAAGTATATAAGATCAATGGGAATCTGCCTTGTTGCTTAAAGGATTTGCCCTGAAAGTACCATTGTTCATACTGCAATTCAAATTATTGTGTGACACCAGTCTCCAGAGATTCGTATTTTACACTAGACATTGGATAATCCTTTCTGTATTTGTAACATTTCAATTTACTATGATAGATCTATTTTAATGCAATATCCCTTACTTTTGGAGAGGGCGAGTACCTTGACCTCCTACTGACTTCACTTGGAGTTAGAGTTGCTCAGCAGCCATGACTAATGTGCCCAGTATCTTTTTCCACAACAAGACTTGATGAAGATTTTCATTCTTTAACAATAGTAACTTGCCTAATGATCAGTATTGCCTCTGTATAGGTTCCCAAAAGAGTGACTTGACTGACAAAAATAAATTTTAAAAATTGAATATCAATGAAATTTGAAAATAAAAACCATTCTCGGACTTCTTTGATTATAGAAATTGTTTATATGAAGATACAAAGAGCTTGTAGAAAAAAAGTACCACCAACTAAAACATGGCACTTGTCTTCTATTGTGACATTTACCGAAAATCTTAAGAACTAGTATTTCAGTGAATAGACAAAAATTAATGGATTCTCAAAATGGTGAATGTAATTCCTATGTTATACAAAATAGTTATCATTATTATTCTTTTGAACTAGTCTTGTGGTCCTCCTTTGTAAAAGAAACACACTGAAAGCCAGTAGTACAGTATTGGCTGAGAGTACAATAATGTAGGCAAAGAACATCTAATCGAATTAGGATTAGAAACCCTTAAAGGATTCTTGTCAAACTGGAGTTCCATGAAAGGACAGTAATTTCTATGAAGTACAGTTTACTGGAGGATGTTTCTCTGCACAAACTGTATATGCATACATTATTCAGTGTAAATAAGTTACACCCCTTCTACCACATGAAACTCCTAACTGTGCTGAAGATCAGAGATGAGCTGCATGAATGAATTCAGAAAGAGATGCACATTTGGCTGATTTGAATTCAAAAGAAAACACTTTTTGATCTGAGTTTATTGTAGTGAGAAAGTGCTGCTTCCATAAAATTCAAAGCAAGTAAATGCAGATAAGAATCTTTATTAGTTTTTAAAAAGTTAAATGCCATTTTAGGCCACAGTAAAATGAGCAGATCCAGATAGCACTACTTAAATTTTACCTTTACTTAAATAGAATATTTTTCCTTTTTTTTTTTCTTTTTTTTTTTTTTTTTTTTTTTTTTCCCCCCCCGACTAACAGTCCTCATAACTTCTTACAGGCATGAAAATAGGTTTCACTTCATGAACTACCAGAATATCCTGAACAGGAAGATTCATGCTGTTTCTAGTGTTTTGTGAACAAGACAGGAAGGAAAGAAAGACTGCTTTCTACCAGTATGATTCCCTCCCAAGGATCAATACACTGCCCCAATGTTTAGGGTTCAGTGTGTTTAAGTTGCTGGTGCTAAATCAGTGGAGGTGAGCACAGTGAAGAGTGAGCATATGCTCCAGCCTTTCAACACATACTGCACACTGCTGGTGCAGTGTATCCTGCTGGGGAGCCCTTTAGGAGAAACTGGAATTGTTTCATCTGTGCCCTAATGCTAGAGCTGACACAGGGAGAGACAGCAGGCAGCTTGCTCCCTCTTTGTACCTGCTTTAAGAGCAGCCCCTATGGGACGTGCATCTCCAAGGTGGCACGAGTGAATATTGCAGTGATCATACATTCTTGTGACTTTGCACTCCTGCAATTGAAGTATTTCTCTTAAAGATCACATCAGAGTTTTAAATTATAACACAAGACAGAGGCTGTACAACTCAGCTACAAATTCTGAACAGGAATAGAGAAAAGAACAGAGACAAGGAAGTAGGAGCAGCACGCTGGGGCAGCTGGGTCAAAGTCCATGTCAAGATCCTGAAAAATCATGGAAAGACTCTGTAGAGGCTGACAGACATTTTCTCCAACAGCAATAAAGACACTGGGACTGTATAAGCAGAGACTGGTTTGAAGAGCACCACATTTCAGAGAATGTGAGGCATGGCAGGCCAAAACGACTTGGCATTAAAGGCACGTCTCGGTGGTGGCCTGCATGGTTCTAATGCTACAGAAATAGCAAAAAAGATTCTTTCTGGGAAAAGCTCACATGGACAGGGATGAGCATCTCCTACCTTCCTACTCTGCTCCATAGAGGAAATCAGCTTCTCAATTAATTTTTACAGGTGCTGAAACAATTAATTTCTGAGGTACTGGCTCTGAGATGGATAATGCAAACTCTTCCTTACTTGTCTTATTAATAGCATCAAAACCCTTCCTTCTCCTTAGACAACTGCTACTTTAAAGCCTCTCTTTTCATCCTGTGTAATAGGGATTGGAAAGGTTGGAGGCAGACTACATGAAGTGAAGTAAATCAATGAATAATTACTACCCTACACAGCAGAAGCAGCCAGCAGCACTCCCAAAAGAGTGAGACAGATAGGCAGAGTTAATCTGCTGTTTTAATCCTGTCGCAGCAATCCAACCCCTCAACCTGTTTCCTTCAGCCGAGAATGCATCACTGCCTTTGCAGATTCAAAGTAAAACACCCCATCAGAAATACACTAGACAAATAGAAAGTCATGTGCAATAATTCAATGAAAAAAAACCTCACAAGCCAACATTTGGCAAAAGTGAATGACGCTTTGATAGCATGACCTCTAACAAATTGGGAAAGTCAGAAACAAATTAAATAATAAAATTTAAACCTTTTTATTCCAAATTGTGTTCATCACACTGTTATATAATTATCATAACATAACATTTCCGTAACCCTCACCTATCAAATATTTGAAATTAATATACCTTTGCCAAAAGTTCATACAGCTTATGTGATATGAAACACAGGAATTTTACTGCAACACATAGAGCAAAATCAAGTGTTATACTATTTCAGAACTTGGGGAACAAAAAGCGCTCATCTTTCAGTTATAAACTTTTGTGAGTACCTCTAAACTGAAAGTCAGTTGAACAAAATCCATCATCCAGAGGTGCAGAAGGTATTAGGACATTCTGTTCCTATTGATCTGTGAGCTGCTGGTCCCTTCTAATAAGAACGTCTATCTTACCTTGTTACCTCCAAACCATTAGTGCAGTCTAAAAGAAATATGTAAGTACAGGGGCTTTTAATTGCTTTGTATAAATTTAGAATTAGAAGTTCACAGGAGATGTTTCCATCTGATTTGTACCTTGACCATGATGCTTTCTTTCATTATTGTGCAGCTTGCAACCCAGGAAAGACTAGAACTATTAATAATCATTCGATCCTGTGCATGCACAGCATATTCAGCCCAGTAACCACAGCCCAACTCAGAGAAAAAATGTAATTTGCAATGTAGTCCTCTAAAGGGCCATAGCATACTAAATGATTCCTTATTAATAAGTAAAGTTGCAAACAAGAACTGCTTAAAAGTAGGTACAAATACATTCTAACAAAGCCATACCTTCTCTCATGTCCAAATTGTCACTACCTGCCTATAACAGCTATTCAGAACTTCATGGTGGCCACTAATGTTTGGACTTTTCCACTCCTTTATATGTGACAATGATGACAAACTTACTATTCAATTGTACACAACTAGGCAAATATTTTTACACCAGAAAGCTTTAAGGATGTGTTTCCTGGTGTTTTCAGAAGTTTAAGTCTCAGATGTTCTAAATGTTCTGGAACCATGTACTTTTTAAAATATTCGAGCAATATAAACAATCATGAGGAATGTAATGGTTTAAGCTTTTTAATTTTGCATTCTAGGCCAATATGTGGTTTATCCTAGAGCATTTGTGAAAAAATATAAGGAAAATAGGAGCTATAGTATACAAAAAACTAGCATAATGGTACATTGCCTTGTTGTCGTCCGGTTGCTTCTGAAAGTGGTTACCTTAACAAACAATAATTACACTTTCAGTTATCCTTTTTTTGTGTGTCTACTATATATTGCATACCATAAATCACATTATTTTTTAAATGAGACATGTGAGATGGAAGAACAATGGACCATTATGCAAAGTATTGGTCTCTTCACAAAGCTACTTAAGAAAGATGTCAAAATTCTATCTTTTATCCACTTTATTACTTACTGTTCCTTTTTTATTTTTTTTTTCATTTCTTCATTCCTAGCCTCTCTGTGGAAACCAGCAATTGAAACCAATTGCACTGAAACCACTAGAGAAAGCTGCCAGTGATTTACCAGGTGCAAGGCTCTGTTCTAAAGCCTGTGGGAGGCAGCACGTTAGCTGAAGGCAATAATCTAGAATGTTCAGATATGGAGTCCATTGTTGCCTTCTGTCTTTCCCAGCAACAATTTCACACCTTTTCTGCCTTTCAAATACTGTGCAGGACACATGAAAATTGTCTCACAAATTAATTTCCTGGAAGTAGTGATCACTTTAGATATTAAGTAATTCTAGACTTCTGCTTTTCCTTAGGAAAAGATCTCACATTTCACCAAACAGGAACAAGTGGTATGTTTAAGAAAAATATTGTATTTATATTAGAATTGAAAGCAGCCAATAATCATATTAAAAATTGAACTTCAGTCTTGAGCTAAAACCTTCTCTAAGTTGTTTGTTATCTTGATCAATGTTTAGAAATAAATGTTCTCTAGACTAAAAATTGTCAATGTTAATTTTATTTACATGATTAATTTCTGCAGAAATAGTGATATTTCTGAGAATTAAAGCCAAAAATAAATAAAGTAATATGATTAAAATATCACTGTTATGAATCTGGAATCTATACAAATGTATTTACCAGTATTTATAACTCTAATATATTTACTATTATAATAATTCCCCAAGTTGCCATCAGTCACTACAAAACCATGCACAATCAGAACGAGTTGTACCACTGAGAATTGCTGAACAAGACAGCTGCATCCTTTATATATTGATAATCCAGTGCTCACCTGCTATTAGCTTGCAATATTCAAATGCAAGGATTATGAGGCTTCACTAACTTTCTTCAAATTACATATTAAAAAAATAGGATATATATCAAAATAGGAGGTAAAATTCTAAGCTAGTTATCCTCATCATTCACTTTTGAATTTTCTATTGACTGGTTATAAGCACACTGAGCTCTCCTAGTGATTACACAAGCAAAGTCTCAGAGGGCAGGACTGAGTATAATCTGGGGTAAGCAGACAGGTCACATGATTACTCAATAAGTCATCTTCAAAATTAAGTGAAGAAGCAACATTGCACCTATTTTTGGACCTCACAGAGAACACCACACAGCTCTGAAGTGGAAATAACACAAGTGATTTAGGCCATATTTGAGCCAGAGCTCTTTGTACTGCCCAGTGCACTTCTGGCCTTGCAGCAAACCACTGTAAGAACTAATTTGTCTATAATAATCACAATCAGCTGTGTATTGGCAAGTTGAGAATACCCTCAGGTATGTAACATTTTCTTTAATAAGCTTAAGTTAATCAACAAATGCACTGTGCGTGTGTAAACAAGACAGTTAAAGGAAAGCATCACTGTAACAATAGTATAATCACTACAAACTCCACAGCACTCAAAATTATGTAGAAATGCTTTGGATATTTCAAACTGATGGTGTCCTGGGGCAAAGTCATTCTGGCTTTTAAAGGAGAAATGTATTAAAATTGATACACTGTCTTTGAAAAAATTAAACAATCTTCTCAAGCATTAATTAAGGCCTATTGTCATTCATTTTTTCTCAAGCTAGATTGATAACATTTACCAGCTGCTCAAAGTCTAAACAATACTGTCATTTGAGGGATGCTGGGAAGTTATCAAATCCTTACCCCACTGGTGTCTTCCTTCTGTTTTCTGCTAAAGGAGACACTAATGAAGGAAAAGAAGGAAGAATTATAATACAGCCAAAAAAGAGAATGAGTCCATTCAAATGGCTTTTTTTCACTTTTCAGTACACTCATTAGACTTAGGATGCATGGTCAGACTGGCGATACCAGCAAACCTTTTTTAATTGCACATTCTACTTGCCCCTGTTCCATGCATTCAACCTGCAGAGAAGAAAGACGTTTAAAGATTACCAAGGCGAGTTTGTAATGAAGCGGATACCTCTTTGTCTGTCCTTGCGCCAACAGCAGCAGAAGGGATACTAATTAGAGGGTGAATTATTAGCTTCCCATGGTGCACTGCAGGGGCATTAAAAATGAGTGTAGTTTGTTGCTTTCCTTTTAGATGGTTAGTACTGGTTTAATATATTCTTGTTTCTAGGTGAGCAGCAGGGGACAGTTTTTATTATTATAATTGTTGCATAATTACTGGCCTAAGGTTGCCTATTGTTAAATAAAAATCCTGAGATACTAATGTTTTATTGAACAGTACAAGTAGATAAAATTGTAATATATTTTCCTGAACAATATAAGCTTGTTATCTGGCAGCTTGGTGACAACTCTAAGTTGTCTTGTGGGTAAAGACCCTGATTTTTTGTAAAGGCTAAACATAAAGTGTGGCTTTCTAAAATGTGAAATACATTCAACTTAAAGAACGGAGTTTTATTTTCCTTTATTCTAAAGAGAGTACCCCAGTCTGCGTACATAACCTAACCAGACTTTACTGATGGAGGCTGTGAACTGACCTCAGAATTAAAACTTGCAGCTCTCCTTTTTCTGCTATCAGAAACATACAAATATATTCTAAATTTTCTGCGTATACCTTTCCTTTACAATAATCCAAAAGTGATTGGCAATGTAAGAAATTAAATACAAAAATAACTAAAATAAAAATAAACAAAATTAAGAAACACCCAGTATAAAGCCAAACAAGACATTTACCAAGTCTTCCTTGGTCCACCTTAGGTAGCGGAAGAGCTGCCTGAATTTGTAGCAAAAAGGTTTTCATACTTCATCTCAATTTCCTGTTGTGGTTCCTGCATGTCCGTAGGTAACAGGCTGCTTAGATGTCACATGGTTTATCCAGGTGGAGCTCTATCTGCCAAGCCACCTGCTCTGCACCAAACTCCCTTTGGAGAAGTGTTCTGAATGCAAAGGATCAGCTCCTGTCACTTGTGTCTATGTCACATTTACACAGAGTCCTTCCCCAAGTGTGAAAATTCTAAATGCAAGACTTCAAACAGCTATCCTAAGTAACCAAAATGCTATTTTAACCTCATCTGGATCTTTCTACAAAGAAGGAGCAAGAGGACACAGGAGAAAGGCAATTATTGGGAATACTTTTGAAAATAAATTATTTTAATGAAATTTTGCCAAAAGTCAGCTAAAAAGATGCCCAGCCTTGCACTGAAGCTGATAAATTACCAGCAAAGATTACTCTTATGATTTTTTTAATGGCACAGCCTTCTCATTTTTCTCACTTTCTGAAAAGTAAAACAACTAAGAAACAGTTAAAAGTGATGAATAATTAGAGGACAGAAACTAATTAGCTGTCTTAAAGAAGTCTTTAAATGTTCTTTCAATGCTTTTTTTTCTTGTTGAGCCTTCTAAACTGAAGAATCATGTCAGACTTTTAAAGGTCTGGAGACACCGTTCTGGTGCCTCAGAAGTCATTCTCCCTCTTGACACCTTCATCTTCTTAAGTAGCATCCCTTAAACCCCCAGTTCCACCTGCTCATTTGCAGGGCTGCGGTTATAAAGAACATTTTGCAGGCAGGAAGAAAGCAAATGCATTGAAAGTTTTACTAAACTACTTTTTTCTCTATATCATGACAGACATCTAAAATTCCTTAGGAGAAGTATATGTAGCAAGGCTCCTCCAGTGAATCCAAACACACAATACGTTTCAGGGCAGAAAGACTTAAATATTGTTACATAATGAAAGAAAAGAGAACTTCACTGCCTGTCCACAGCTGGTGGGATACTGCACACAATAGCCACCTTGCCCTACTGAAGCCATCAGTATCCTTATTTAACTTCTTCCACCTTGACCTGGAAAATACATCAGTCAGTTGCTATTTCTGTAATAAATGCTGATCTATGCAAGCCTGTGCTGGCAGCTCTATCTGGCACTTGCACTGCAATGTTCTGCTGGCTGCCAATCTCCGAGACCCCCTTGGTGTGGGTGAACAATAAAAGGTCGCTGACCTTTCCTTCCTCTCCAATGAGGGAACTATTTTAAACCCCAGGCCACTGTAGTGATAACACAAACTAAGGAACGGGTGGCACCTGCCATCAGTGGAGTGTTATGATGTTGTGATTACAAGTTTTATGTGTGAAATATTTATATTGCCACATCTCACAGTAAAGACAAAAAGAAATGGCTGTGAAGGTTTGTAAACTTTCTCTAAGACAAAAATCTGGTATTTTTATGAAGCCTAACTTTATAATTCTAATGTGGAAACTTCACTTCTCATACCTTCCCACAAAAATCTTGGTGCAAATTATTGTTGCTTCTTTATATATTTTTTAAAGATTTTTCAGAGAGTGCAGGAAGAAATCTATGCAGTTTCTTCTATTTTAGGAATTTTCATTACTCTGTATTCCTATTAAATTATTTAATTTTTTCTTCCTACTTGTACTTCATTTTTTCTTCTGGCTTCAGATTTCTTTTTTTCTTCTTTTTCTAATGTCGACAACCCCATGGTAAAACCTAAAAATCTTCAGTGATTATGTTTATGTAGCTCTGTGGACCTTCATGGAAACAAAACTAATAGGAAAAAATCCCTTGGCTTAGATCCATAATTTCAGATATTAAAGCTTTAAAATTCACTGATCACTTAAAAGAAAGCGTTAATTTCAGCCACCTCTTCAGATTCCATTCCAATAAATAGATTTTAAGCACATGGCTAAATGGAGTTAGAAAGAGATACACTCTTGAATGGCAATATTTTATTTTCACTCCAAGCTCTATGCTTTAGAAACACAAAAAAAATATATGTTAAGTCTCTGTGAGCATTTTCTGTTCACACAAAAGCTGGACTGTGAGACTATGAGCTAGACCCTGTACCAGGGTTCATTCACAAAGATTCAGCTGAGGGACATGAACCCACCAGCCAAAGTGAATACTGAGTATTATCAATTTAAGTAAAACCCAGCCAAAATTTTAATTTCATTTTACTTTTGTCATCATTTCTGTTAAAATTAATCAAGGGTGTGTTAAGAGGCAATACAGTATTTGTCCAGAATGACTGCAGTGAGCCTCTCAATTGAAATGTTTTTATTCCCTGGAGCCAACATACATTTCTTTTAATAGTAAATCAAACAGCATCACTAAGAGCCATTCCAGTGCCTTGCATTGATATAGATACTAAATAGTTACATTATAGGCTGTTTTTTATAAGAAAAATAACAATTGTGTTTGTGATTATGAATTCTGTGAAAGGAAAGACCAATCTTTGTCTCAGTGAGACCAAATAGGGTTGAGCAGCACCTTAAAGGTCTCATTGTGTAAGCCTCACTGGATTTGCTTTCATCATATTATTCAAAAGAGAAGAGATTGCCCAAAGCAAGGGTAATCAAGACCTAAAGAGTGACTGCCTAAGCAGAATGACAGATGAATACAGCCACTGCAAAGAAAAAGAGCGCACACCACTAAGAAAAAGATCATTTAAAATAGGAAAGCAGAGAAAACACCTTCAAATGCTTTCTTTTTGCAATTCTATGATTACTAGAGGTATTTCTTGGCTGAAATATGAGTGTTCATTAAGCTGAAGTTTGAGATAGTGAGGGAGGAGAATCAAAACTTAGTATTAGGAGAATAGATCCATTCCCTGGGCTGGATTTATCTTGTTCTCACTCTCTTTACCAAATAGGGAAAAGACACTGTATGGTTATATGCACAGCACATTGGGTAAATATCTTGAACCTCTTTTCTAAAAATGCATATGGTGGGAATGTTTCCAAGAAAAATATAGAAACTACATAATAATATATAGATGCTTCAAGTGACATCAATGAATTTATTTTTTTTTTAAAAAAAAGTGGAATGTGAGATAATTTGGGGCCGCTTTCAAGGAGATACACAGAATTACCATAATGTAAAAAATGATTGGTTTGCACCAAGGGAAGAGATCAGATGGGAGAAGGTGAGACAGAGAGGGAGAGAAGCATTTTAAAGGGAAAAAAGGAATACACTTCCCCCCAAATAAATAATGTAGCAAGTGATTTGTTGGGGTTTTTTTAACTTTCCTTGTAGATTAATACTTACTGAAACCTCTAAAACAGTGAATAAAAATGTTCTCCAAAGTTTTTATTCAGCCACCTGACCCCATTTTCAGAAAGAATTATTCATGTCAGACTACAGCCATGTCATTTCACAACAACACAGAGCACAGCTGTAGGCCTTGCTGTCCTTCAATCCGTAGGAGCGTATGTTGCTGCAGCAGTATGGAGGGTGTGGAAGGGGAACGAAGAGCAGCCCTGAAGGTGCTCTTTGGAAGCTTTGTTCAGTCTCTCACAGAGGTGTTGAAACTGAACATTGTCTGGCAGCCACCATAAACCTAAACAAGAGCAGTTGTACAATCTGGGTTCATCCTATGTATAGAACACAGGGCAGCCTAAAGCCCTGAGCCTGGGAACAACGAATAAAGCATGGGAACAGCTCATCCCCATATTTGCAGTTTCTGTACCACTTCACTGACTACTATGGTCTGCCTAGGATGAAAGCTAATCATAGTTTGCCATCCCACTAGACTGCCAGAACTTTAAAAAGTGCTCTTATTGTAATTAACAGACTCCAAAAGTCAATTTTGTGCTGATTCAGAAAAAAACAGTTATTGCAGGATCACACATTTCTTTAGCTACTAGCTGAATATTGCAACATGTCAAAAAAGCTGCCAAAAGGTAAACCTCTTACAGTCAGAACAGATTGATTTACTGCCAGTTAAAATAAATATTTAATTATTGATTTGGGTGTTGGTAAACAAAGAAGACAAATATTTGCCTAGGGAAAATACCAGGCTCAACTTCATTACCTCACTGCAGACACCTCTCCTCCCTCCCTGGTTATTGCTGTAGGTTACCCTCAGAGCCCTCGGGGAGGCAAGGAGTAGTGCAGGCACTTGAGGCCGGGGTACAGAAGTTTCTCTCTGCCATTCCTTGTGTCTCTGTGCTCTGCATGGGTCCTCCACAGGATGCAGTCCCTTCAGTGATGAACCTGCTCTCGTATGGGCTTATCCACAGGCCACAGTCCCTTTGGGGCCATGCCTGACCAGCGTGGGCTCATCCAGGAGCCACAGTCCCTCTGGGGGCACACGTGCCCTATCAACAAATAACTGTTCCTCTGACCTCATTTTTGTTCCCTCTTTCTGCACATTCTTCTGTCCGTTCTTAAACATGTTTTCACAAACATGCCACAAACTCCTTGAAATGGCTTGACTTTGGCAGCTGCTGGGTCTGTTGCCAATCTGGCAGGAAACAGCCATGTCTGGCACAGGGCAGCCCCTGAACTCCTTCCACAGGGACCACTGAACTTTGTCTTTTACACCCAGTACAAAAGTTAGCAATTATTAGTCTGCTGCTGATCTGTAAAACCTAGAGAAAATAAGGACTTACCAGGAACTTTCCTCTTAAGAGGGAGAAAACAGTTGAAAAATCAAAAGGGGATTTCTGAACCAATTGGTTATGAATGCAAGTGAAAGATAAAAGGAAAAAAACTCAGAGTCTTTTTCACTAGTTCATGCCACTAATATCAATGCAGGTGGGTTTTTTTCAGAGCTTGGAATAGCACAAAAAGGTAGTCCTGAGGTTAATGTTATTAACATAAAAAGGCTAACACTATGTCATTCACAATCTGCCTGTTGTTCTTTCCCATTTATTAAATCAGTGCAGCTGTAATTCCATTTAAAGATGATGCTTTAGTGTATTTAACTATGTTAAAGAGGGTTCCATTCAAACGCCCTTTAATAAAAATGTTATTCTTAAAATCATTTGGGGTGTTTAGGAGACTGTTGGCCTCCTTTCTTTTCTATTTTTCTCTGCAACTCATGGATCACTAATGATGGCATTTTCACCAAGCAGCAGTGACATGCTAAATTAGTCTATATCCTTTTGGCAATTTAAAAATGAGCATTAACTATTAAACTTTAGAAGCAAACAATATCATTGATACGAAACTAGGAATTTTTTCAAAGAAAGATAATTAGATGAAGAAAAAAGGATCTTTAATGCTCAATTTTTTAATAAAATTGATGCAAAATTAAACATGTAAAACATGAGAGATGAAGAAGCCAAAAAGATATACAATTTAGTAAAGTATAAAATGCAAACTGTTCATTCCTATTTATCACTACAACAGGGAAATGTCAAGGAGTTTTAATGCTTAATGAGCCCATCAAGCTCAGTATGCACCAATTGTAACATTTTAGCTAATTGGCTACAACATTTTTGTCTTCAAAGCCCATCTTCTGTGGCCTCTTCCTCCTCTTCTTCCCTCTCACTCTGGCAGTGCAAAAACTGAACATCTTGCCTGGACTAAATCACACCTTTTACAGTGCATGGAGTAGTTTGGGGTTGATTTTTGAAGGCAATTCATACAAGATTTCAGAAAGGATTTTTTGCTTTTGGCATGGCTGACATTTAACAAAAAAAACCCCTTGCTAAGCTATTCTTATATGACATACAGTATTGATATCAGATTTCTAGTACAGAAAAATAAATTACTGGCATTATATCAACCAATATTCTTAGAGATCTTTAATCTCAGTGCAAAGTCTACTCTTGGAAGCATGAGGGAGGATTAAGCCAGAAGCTATTTCAGTCACCTCTGTAACTTTTACATGTACTCCACGTGGCCTTGTGCTAGAAACAAGAGAACAGAGAGCCTGGAACACAAACCATCCTCCACTGTGACTCCAGAATGAGTGTTTGCTGTAGAACACATAGTCCAGAGTTACACTAACTGATGAAGAACATTAATTGCCTCGCAGACTGTTTCTCTTTTTTATGTAGTTATAAATGAAATGCAATGTAAATGCACCATCAGCTTTCCAAGTTTTACATCATCCATTGAAGCTGACTTCATCTAACATTTAAAAACTTTTTCTTTGGAGGTATCTGAAATTGATGTGTTTGTTTTGGAATCTACCAGAATATCTCATGTAGAAGAACATCTAGCCCAGGCATATTTGCTAGGCAGTAACTTATATAGGCTGATACACTGTGACAGCCAGAATAGTCAGACAAGTCAAACACAGGTGAATTTCAAAGTGTACAGAATTATTTTGAAGATATTTGAGCCACGGCAGACTTAACACAGAAAAGCAAGGATGTGAGCCTAACTGCTAGGAAAAGAAACCATAGACATGTCTTTCTAGATTATTAGTCTTTTCAGATCAGGAAATCAAATCAGACAGCAATCTGTGTTCAAATCTTGAATCTCCAAACTTTAGATGAAGGCAAGTAAGCACATGGCTGGTTACCACTTTTCTGGTTCTAATTTTTTCTCAAAGATATTAGATAGCTACTCTAAAACTTCCCTTTGAGATTATCTAGTAATTTTAAGATCTTTCTTTTAAGACAAAGTATTTCCTAAATAAAACAGAAGCAACCTCCACCTAATGGGTGTCACACCCCTCCATTTGTGGGCATTCTAGATTTCGGTGTGTTGTTTTCTTTTTAGTCTGGAATAATGACTGTTAGAAAACAAATGGTTTGTGTGTGCAGTAGTCAGGTGGAAAAACAGTTCTTCTAGAAAGGCACTTAAGCATGTCCATAAACCCCATTAAAGCCAAGAGACTCATACTATACTTAAACACTTCCTTGTATATTCATATACTGAAGTATATAATGTATGTGATTTACAGGATTAAGAAATGCAAATTGGATTTGTAACTAGAGTTTCTTTTTTGAAAAAGTAATTAATTAAATATTTATTATTCAAATGCTAGCTTAGAGAACAATCTGATGATCTGCTAATTCAGAGATAATCTATTGGGTATTTTAAACCAATTTTCTAACCCGAAGTTACGTTGCTTTAAAAAAATAAAAAGTATATCATGAAGAAATCCCCTGTCCTTGTAGAAACCATGCATTGGATTCTCTCTCTGCAGAATCCAATGACAAGAACCTCCTTTTGGTTCCATCAGTTTCCTTTGAATTATCTTCCTATCAGTAGAAGTGGCAATGCTGAAGATTATCCATTCAGCACAAGCTTAAATTAAGACAGTAGGGAACATGTAATCTCCCCCCTCTAAATCATGCTGCCCCTTTAAATCCCAATAAATATGTTTTATTGGTATTAGACCTCAAAGATCAAAAATATACCATAAAAACAATAACATGCTGAGTGATTGATACATATTCCCATTGCTAAGAGGCAGCTGACACCAGCTGGCTTCATGTTCCATCCAGCTTGCCCATTAAACCTGCCTCACTGCTCTCATGGAGTTCATGGAGCAGGGTCTCCAGCAAAACCCTGGAATGCTGACAAGCCACACAATCATAACTATTCAATACAGTGTGCATAATTGTGTCAGCAGGGAGACTAAAGATTATTATTATCACTGAGCAAGTAAAAGGTATAGAGTTTTACTGAATAACATTAGCACTTGAATGCTATATAGTAACAGTGAGTTTCATATCCTCACGATTGGGAAATGTTGCTCCTTTCATGTCAACAGCTGCTGAGCTTTACTAGGTTGCAGAATGACAAGTGTTAAAAAAGAGGAAAAAAAAATCAAACAAGTAGAAGTCGTAGAGAAAAAGTGGTAGGAGGGAAATGAAAGTGAGAAATATGTGCAGTTGATTAAGGGGCTGAAACCACCAGTTTTGTTATATATTGATTCTCACACCTTTATTTATTTATTTATTTGATTGATGACAATGGTGTTTCATGTCAACTCAAGCCACAATAATATTTTACAGCCATGTTTGTGAGAGCTGAACTAAATGAGAACAATTGGGTCAGAAGTCCCTCAGTCACATTTCTTTGATTTAGTGAAGCAGGAGTCTATCTTTATTGTGCTGTTGCTAAAACCATCAGTAATTAAAGCTGAGTGCTTAAATCTTTGTAGTTCATCAAATAACATGCCCAACATGCTTGTTTATTGCAGAGATGTGCTAAACCTTTAAGTCAACTGACCCAGCAAAAGCTATCCTGTGAAGAACTGAAGAACCACGGGAAGTATGTGTTAGTTGGAATAATTTTAGAGGCAAAATATGCCCATTTTCTTTAAAATACTACTCAGCAAACAGCTCCCAATTTGTTTGAGAAATGCAGAAACAATATGTCTTTTGCTGATGCTTCCCATGCTAATTTTCCACAAAAAATGGAGAAGTATGACATCGACAAAGTAACACCAATTAAAAGAATAATGAGGCTCTGATGGGGGGGGGGGGGGGGCAAATTAAAAAAAAAAAAAAAAAAAAAAAAAACAATCAAACCATAATAGCATACTTGTTTATGCAATATGATTAGTAAAGCCAAGTGCTTCTCCTGTGCAGTTCTACTGAAGTCATCATAAACTTTCAATATATACAATTATATCATAAAAATACCACATTTCTGAATTTCTCTCACAAAGATGCTATGTGAAGAAAGAGTTCTGGCCACTGAAGTTTTAAAAAAGCCCTGGTTTTGGTATTTTTACACTTAATAATTGTTTTGTTTTGTTAGGCAAAATAAAAATATACAGTAACAAATGTCCCAGCTCCAACAACTTTACCTTAGTAACACATGAGAGCTATGGGATTGATTTCCTGAAATGCACAGGAAATCTTTGAAATGAAATAAGATTTTTAGAGACACTCATCTGGATCTAAAGCCTGTACCGCTGTCAGAAGCTGCTGAACAGGAACCCTAAAGGAGTGCTCTTGGAAGGCTACAAAAGGGTTGTGAGTGTTGTGTGAAAGTAACCCTAGATTTAAGCAGTGTTAGTCCAGCCATCAGAGAGCTCTAACTTAGCCGCCTTTGCCTGAAACACTCCTGTTGAGTCTCTTGACTAACTGAAGCAACTTATATTTTGTCCAACTGGATATAAGCAAAAATAGCTTTACGAGAGAAAGGACACAGAGCCAAATATTGTTGAGCTAGGATCCTCACAAACAGCCACCCATGAGAGGAACTAAGATGAACTCTGTCTAATTTATTGCTACAAATAAAGTGAAACACCAAATAGGAGTAAGACTTTCCATAGTACGTGGACTGGATTGGTGGAGCAGGTTGGGATAATGTTTGTGCTTATCATATCACATAATATAATTCAGGGGGAGTTGGAAACTTTACCTTTCTGGTTCTTTAATGTAAATTAATTTTTTTACTTGTCAAAATTGTATCAAAAAAACAGTGGAAAGAACAGACTATTCTTTTTAAAAGTAAACACACAAACAAGATAGCTTTGATTTGAAATGAAACAAACAGCTCTTTCATTATTTTGGAGACCTTGGCATTCTTGCAGATATATTCATGAATTAATCATTGGAAAACCTAAACTCAAAAAGTCATGCGTTTTCCCATGCAAACAATCTCTGAGTATTGAAAATGGTTATTAAACTATAGTTCTTTCAACTCCTTGCATCAGGAACCTGTTTCACACACAGCTGACTGAAAGATTAGTGTGACATGAAAGTTCCTGTGATCTTGCCAAACCAAAGGAAGTTGTGAGTAGACACTGGCAGTGTGTCACCATGCATTTTCAGTACAAAAGGCTGATAACAAGACTACTATACATATAGTAAACAGCAGGACTTTCGGAATGCCATGCAGCTTTTAAATTATTAGCACTAATTAGCCAAATCAAAAAAAGATCAGGAAACACATTAGAAGTGAAGACAAGTCTACCTGTATTGCTGTGTCAAAATTACATTTCCAAACAACCAATTAGTAAAGACAACCCTTCAGCCCAATAAGCCATATGTAAAGTGGGACGGCTTCATTACAGTGGCTCCCTAATTAAAATGTAAAGGCTGCTGATCATTGCATAATTAAACAACATGTCATGTGGTTTCATCTGGCAATTGCAAGCAGCTAGGCCTGAAATCATTAATGACTAAGATGTCGCCTAAATGAGTCCAGAGACTGTAGAACTACGTTCTGTCAGAATGGAGACCATTCGATGGTCATTATGGAGATAATATCCTCCAAAGGGACTGCTCTGTAAAAATGTAGAAGTTCTTTCTCTCAAAATGACTTTGACTTTTTATATCCAGTTTTCTTACTAATTAGCCTAAAAGAAAAAGGCTAGCAGGGCTAATTAACTTCCAGCTACTGTAATCTAAATATGAAGCTGCAGAAACTAAGATTTTCCCTGTGGATATCCTTAAAGTTTTTCGTAAGTTAAAGCTCTGCTACAGAGAAAATATTTTTTGGGTAACCTCATGCCTTGATTGAGAATCCTTACATGGCTTCTCACTTTTCAGAATGCCCAGGGAGCAAAAGCACTTGCAGCAACAGTTCTCTGTGTTCAGCAAACCACAGACCATCCACTCAGCCCTCACTGATGATGCACAGAAATACCAAGCACCAAACAGTGAATTTGTAGTGCTGTGAATTTACTGGAGAACTTTGGGCATGGAAATTGTTTTGCAAAACAATAAAGCCAGTCATAAGAAAAGCATATATTATGAAAATATGCACACTTCCCACCTATACTTCAGGAGTCTAAAAGTGTAATGGACAAAATAATGTGAGTTCAAGTTCCTTTGGAAAGAAGAATAGAAAGGATCTTTTATAAGCAGCCACAAACAGCATCTGTTCCACATCCCAATCAAAACTTGACAGTTCATCTTCAGCTCTTCTTGCATCTCCCCTGTGTATCCTTCACACACACCTTTACTGCAACAGGGAATTCAGATGTTTTCTTTTGGTCACTTTGATGCTAAATCTCATTCAAGGGCTTTGCCATTTGAAAATAAATAACACCGGGACTAACTGAACTCTAATGAACACAACTTGGCAGAGAAATAAAGAGGATGTTAGTGCTTGCCAGATTTACAGATTCATAGATAATAAAGAACTAAATTAATTTAGGGGAGAATTTTTTAAAATACAGCAACAATAAATATCTGAAAACAGCAAATCTAAAACTAAGGGTTAACATCTGATAAGTACAGGGCAGATTTTATTTCTCAGGCCGTAATACCTATTTCAGGTTGTCAATGTCTCATCAAGGCTTGGTGAACTGATAAAGGACCAGTTGAAGACTTTTGCTTCAAATATGTACATTTTTCTTGTTCCAAGAAAAAAACTCAGAGACTGGTCACAAAGTAAACCACCAAGATGAATGCTAAAAGTGAGTCGGCTGTGAAAAAATTATCTCTTTGCAAACTTTGTAGTAGAAAACCATTTTAAGTCTTGTTTCCAGCATTTTTACCACTCTCTGCCTCTTTAGAAATTCTGTGGATTTACACAGATATAAAACAGATCCAGCTAAAATAATTCAATTGCAACCAGTGCGAAGTATGTGAGAAAGACAAGAAACTAACCAAATGCTTCTTACTGACTCCCAGGATTGTACTTCATATAAGCAATTTGACTCAAAAAATGTAAACAAGAGCCATTTCCATTGTAATTAAATGATGCAATTCCTTTCTGAGGGTTCTGTATTTTTGGCAATTTAAATTTGAGGTTGGTTCTATAGCACACTGTTATGATTGTTTTGATTATTCCTCTTCATTTCAGATCTAATAATTGCAACCAACCTGTTGCCTGAAAATCACCCTCAGTATTTCTTCTGTTATGTCCAACATAAGTTGTGCTCTAGACAGACACAGACCTGTCCTCTTGGAGCTTGTGGAGGATAGTTATCAACTGTGTGGGAGACAGAGTAGAATGACAGAGTAGATGGGGAGGGAGAGAGGGGAACAAACTGTGAGAAATTGCACGGCAATTGCTGTGGTTCCAGGTAACAAATAACTGGCCCGTGAGCTCAACAAACCACCAGATGTGCTTAGCTTGTAATGGACATCTCCTATTACCCTGTCACTTTCAGTCTCAGAGCACAGCCAGAGTCTGACTCTTAAAAAGTTTGACTCGGTTCTGAACTCTTTCAGACATTCCCAAAATCAATAAAGATTGTGGCCATTATTTAACATGGAGTTCAATTCCAGACCAGTAAGACAAATTTGTACATAATTTTATCTTTTAGTATAGTATTAGACATGCTTTTTCTTCTTTATACTATTCACTTTTTCACCACAGTTTACACTGAACAGTCTGAGAGTTGCCAGCATTCAATGAAACCCTGGCAGACGAGCCTGTCCTTTCCCTGTTCCATGCAAATACTCCTTATGCTTTGAATGCATCAATCATGTCACAGCTAATTCTGCTACAAATAGATTAAAAAATAAATAAAAACTCATGGCAAACAGATAGATGTCTCTTTTCTGTATAATGCATTAATTGCAGTAAACCATATGATTCCTTATGCTTATTAAATGTACCTTGATAAAGTTCTTTATTCACCTGCAGCATCTCAATCTGTTTATATGTACTGCACGTCCCTGATGTGGATCAGCCATAGGACACTGCGTACATTTCACATACAAATACACTCCTTTTCTTACTCTCATTAAAACTACAACAGGCCAATTCCATTTACTGAATTTCCGTAAGGAAAAGGTAGCAGCCCTTCTTTTCCTATGATGACAGGAGTGACCACAGCACTCACAAGGCTGGGAGACTTCACCTGGCACATGAAATCACTAAGCTGACTGAGAAGGGATCGTCTCAGACACAATCCACTCAAAGCAGGAACCAACTATGGGAGTTCCAAAAAAACCCCAGAATGGCAGATGTGTTTCTATATTTTTATTCTGAGTATCAAACGTTTGCTTTCTTGTTGTTTGTTCTTCTTCCCACACTACACTAGAAAACTGAGATTCTGTTACCCAATAATAATGTAAATTTTGGCTCCAATACATAACTTTCTTGAGAGCTAAGGAAGTTATTGTATTTTACTTCTTTATGGACAGAGTGTCCCAAAGAACTTTACAACAAAGTATTTCACTGACAGCACAGTGAGTGCAGAAAAATGTGGCAGCCAGAAAGCTCTCAGCAAAACCTCAGAAATATTCACAGGCAATAGGAATTCTTTTATTGAGAAGATCTGTTGCCCAAGAACTCAGGGTTTATTTCTGTTCTTTTTCACAAGAAAGACCTGACACGAGTTCTTCTTCATCAAGAAAAGGATCCTCTTAGATTCTTCACATCAGATGTGTTAACTGGTTTCAGTTAGAAGACAACAGTATTTCACACCACCTAACAGAATATTGCAAATGGAAGGCTGAACAAAACTGTGGTGAAAACAGTCATAAAGTACAGGCATTCTGAAGAAACAGCATTACCTACACAGTTTTGCTGATGTCTTCTGGAGTCTAAAAAAACCCGCAGTATATAACCCTGCTGATGTTGTTATAGATGATAAACTTCTGAGTGCAGACTCATTTTACACCAGTCAGTAAAACAGGGAATATATGTCAACCAACATATATTTCTGTACACATACATATATTGCTAGGATATGTTACATCACAGCTATGATACGGGAAACACGAGAATGTAACTGGCAGAACCGAAATAACAGGATTGAGACTGACAGTCACACTGGAAAAATTCATTCAAATTCTAGCACGGTTCTTGAGGAGACAAATATAGCCACAAATTCTTGGAAGGGTGAATGGTTTGGTCCTGTTTATCTTCCCTGTAAATATCAAGATCCACAAAGTTTTAGCCTCAGACATGCACTTAGCTGCAATTTCATGTGGAATTAGGATCATGAGTCTGTTTTACCCAGTCCACAGTGGTTATTTCCAAGGCCAGCTCTCCCCTATTTGCTCACATTCCCTGTCTTCCTTTACCAGTTCATCCGCAGATCACTCAAATTGCTACCTTTTTTCATTATTGTCTGAGCAATTGAGTGTTGCAATCAGAGACACTTCAGCTGCCAGCTCCAATCAGGTTCTTGGATGCAGAGACATTACTTTCGTAGCATAGGCTGAAATCCTACAGAATTACCATGGCTTAACATGCAAAATATTCAACCCTAGTATGTAATGATCTTAACAGCACTTAAAGCAGTGGATCCACCAAGGGTCACAAATAGGATTCTGAGATCTAAAGGGAACTCTCTCTTATACCAGTACTGCCCAAATCATCATTTGTTTTTTAGCTAGAACCATATATCTGCACTTCAGTGCTCCACCCAAATTTAATTACTTGGTTTACCCCACGGCTGCAAACTGAGGCCGCTTCAAAATGAAGGTGGCTTATATTAACTACATTTTAATTACTGTCTTATGCACCCTAACAGTAATAATGGTTGTGTTAATCAAAGGGAATGAATTTTCCTTCACTGAGATCAGTAATAAGTGTTTTGAACTTTCACAGGGAGAAATACCTGCTATTTTTTTTAAAAAAATATAATATATATATCTGCTTTCTTAAAAATTACGAAGATGCATGGAAATCAAGAATCAGAGGTCTGTAAACACAAGTTGCACCCAGATTTTCAACTGTCTCCTGTCTGAAGATTTTACTATCAAAGAAATTCAAGCTCCCATGCTGAGGACTACAGTTAAAAGCTGGAAATAGGCACTGTGCTAATTCTTTCAGGTTTTACTTTCAAACTCATTTTCACACATTTAAATTCTCCAGTGTACCTAAGGACATTCCTATGACTTTTTCCTATGACTCCAATGGAAGAACTGTAAACATATCCCATACTTTAGCCAAATGAAACCTGTCAAACTTGAGGTCAAATTCATCCCAGCCATCTCAGCAAGTAAAATAATTCCTAAATACCAATTTCAAGTTTTTGCAGCTAAAAAGACAAATCAAACAGACCTTCATAATGTCATGAAGGTACAGAAGAAGGATTACGAGAATCTGTGAGGTGCAGAAGCCTTTAAACAGTGCTGTTTGCTATAAAGCATGACAACATCAGAGAATGTTGAGAGAGTGATTCTGCCAGCCACTCTTCAAACATTCTGCACTAGAGAAGACCAGCACAGATTTTGCTGCGCTCAATTTAGTGCTCAATGTAAAGCAAATAGTAGTTTAACTGAACTTTCTAACTTCCTTTTCTAGAAAGGGAAAAATTTTGTTTGAAGGAGAAACATTTTTTTAGTTATTTGTGGGGTTTTCTTTAAGTATCTGCCCTTGTTGCACCTCTTGATACTGCTATGTAGCACTAGCACTGTGTTTCCATCCCTATTTGGAATGCTATGTGCTAGACTGAGGCCTGATCTTGAGGGAATTACAGGTTAGATGGCAGTGCCACTCAGAAATTGCTACTCCGGAGTCCTACGGTTTAATAAAAATTAAAGAGAGAAAATTAACTAATCCAAGGTTTAAAAATGTCAACCAAAAATGAAAGAAGGTAAAGGAAGAAGGAGTGGAGATGATTATTTAAAAATTGAAAGTACAATCTGCCCAGAAATGGTGAAAGTCAGAGGGACAGCAAAGTTTGCAATCTTTATTTAGAAAGGTGCTGCCTGTACCTTTCACTATTTCCAAGCCACCTACCACCACATTCACCAAACTAAGTTGAAGGATTGTACACATAGCTGATTATTTCAGTTTTGAGCAAGCTGACTGTTCCAAATCGTCTTGCAGAGGTGCACGAAGACTGTCAGCTCTTCAGACAGAGCTGAGACAAGACTAAACTTTGACATTTTAAATATCATTATTAAAAATGTGTATTAAATTCAGTGGCTAATTGGATTACAGCTTTACTGCCTACATATAAACTACAGTCCTGACTATGCAACTAACCTGTATGTGAGGTTACCTCCACAAACTACAGTGCTCCTGTTCTCCTAATAATATATTCAGAGGTCTCTGCACAACACTGAGTAATAAAAAACTTTCTCTTATGGAAAATAACTGCTGAACAACGACATCCTCTGGTACTGGAGCCTGTTATACATCTTACTAGAAACCCCCTATTCTCTCCCACGTTCACATCCCTGTAGTATCCTGCAGAGTAACTTCAGTGTGTCTGAGAAAGGGTAAAAGCTTTGGGTTAATAATTCATTATGAATAGTCTACATTTTCATGCAGTGTGTATCCAGGTGATATTATGTTTAATGTAAATTCAAAATGTCAGTTTAAAAAAAAAACAAAAAGGCATTTCTGCCTTTGTTTTAAGTGTGAACCCTGGAATAATTTATTCATGGTACCACAATAAACTGTCAGCTATCTTGACAACTAAAAATGAAGTGTACTGTACTCCTTGGAAATTCCCAGAAATATTTTTTTGTGTTAGAAAAAGAATAGAGAGAAAAGACAACACATTGAAACCCACGGCCAGACTCCACGGAAACTTCATTCAGGTGCCACTGCATTAGGATCTGTAGAGCCCTTAAGTCATAACAACCTATCAGAAAAAAATCACCTGAAGTGATCTCAGCATATCTAAAAATGTTCAACTGTCGTTTTGAAGCAGTAATTCAAGTATTTAAACTCAGAAAAAAAGTCTTGATAGAAAATACAAGGGAAAAAAGCATGTTAGTGGAAGAGAAACTGCCTTAATTGGGTAGTTAAGAGTATTTGATAGGATTATAAAAAGGCAAAACTGTCAGAATGCAATTTTTCTATTGGCCACTGGCCAAAGCAGTGTAGATTTTAGAGGAAAGAATAAACCACCGCAATTATACAGTATCTCCCACACAAGATAATTTCAAAACAATTTTCAGCCTTTCCCTTGTATTTGCATGAGAGGAGATTTTCACTGACTTTATGGTTTCCCATTGAATTTCTTCATCATTTAAGTCTTTGTCTATAAAAGGGAACATGCCTCAATGAAGAGCCACTGATAGCAGCAGCACCAACACAGATTTCTTGTGTGGACAAGCAAATACTCTAATTGCACCAGAAGAATTTCTTGAATTTATTGAATCATTCCACTTCTGCAAAGTATCTGCACCAGAAGCCAGGTCAGTTCAGGTACCCCAAGGACTCAGCTGGAGCTGGAGCAAATGCCCACCCCAGAAAAGCCTTGGAATGATTCGAGGTAACAGGTCAGCAGCAGCTCCCTGCTGTGAGACTTTAATTCATCTTCAGCTACCAAAGGGCTTCACTTCTCCCCATGAGTCACAACTTTCTTGTTCCCCAAACTTTAACCCACAACTTTTAAAGGCTAACCATTCTTTTGACCTAAAAAAGCCTGCTCTAAGTAAGGGGAAACTCCCCAGGAAAGCAAGATAGAATGAAGATTCCAATAGAGCTCAGCACTGTTGGGATTATTTTCAAAAAGAAAAAAAAACTTGCATTACTTGATATGAATCCTGAAGAGCAGTCAGAATTACTGTCCACCCAGTGGAAAGAGATTTCTACTTACTAAAATGGAAAGTCTCATGAAAGACCTTCATGTCTGCTGCCTTTGACAAGTAAGGAAGCTTTTTTCCCCATACAGGTGGCAAATTTATTTCTAAGTATTCTTTGATTACAACTTCTATATCAAAATGGCACAAGGGAACAAGAGAAAAATAAGGTTGTATATTCATATATCAGAGCTCAGAGCTACATTTCGCTTGGCCTTGGCCTTTAAATGGCCACTGATAGTTTGTTAATTTGTTGGTTTATATTATATATAAACATACAGTATTATATATTATGTATATGTTGTATACATATTATATAATATTGTGTTATGTATATTTAAATATTAATTACAATATCTATGTCTGTATTATACATCTATATGTCTTATCCACAGCAGACATTACATGTCATGCAGTTTGCTCATTGTTGTCTCAACTTTTTTCATTTGATCAAATAGAATGAAGAAAGAAGCTTCAAACTAAAATTTTTTGTAGTATCTGCCATTAGTTATAATATATTTTGAGAAACGATACAAGAGATCAAAGTCCAGCAAAAAAAATGTAGGAGAAATATCTTCCGATTGGTATTTTTGATTTCCATTTCCTTACCTCCTACTACCAATATGACTTTCTCAATTGATTTGTGGAAGATACACTGACAGCAAAAGAAGTAGCAACTATGTTAGAATCATTTCTGTTGGACCCACAGGGACAATTTCTTTCAAGCAGATGAAATCATAGAACCAAAAATGGTTTAGGTTAGAAAGCACCTCTAAGATCAGTGAGTCCACCCATTAATCCAGCACTGCCAAGTCCACAACTAGACCATGTTCCCAAGTGCCACATCTGTATGTCTTTTTAATACTTCTGGGCATGATGGCTCTGCTATTTCCCTGGGTAGCCTTACCCTTCCCCAGCTCTGTTCCCTTCTCTGGACCTGCCCCAGCACCTCAGTGTCCCCCTGCACTGAGGGGCCCAGACTGGGCACAGCACTCGAGGTGTGGCACAGGGGGACAGTCCCTGCCCTGGTCCAGCTGCCACACTATTGCTGGTACAGGCCAGGATGGCACTGGCCTCCTTGGCACACACTGTTAATGTTTAGCTGCTGCCCACCAACACCCCAAGGTCCTCTTCCATCAGACACTTTCCAGCCACTGTGCCCCAAGCCTGGAGTACTGACTGGGGTTGTTGTGACCAAAGTGCAGGACCTGGCACTTGGCCGTGTTGAACCTCATGCCACTGGCCTTGGCCCATCATCCAGCCCATCCAGATCCTTCTGTAAAGCCTTCCTGCCCTCCAGGAGATCAACACTCCTGCACAGCTTGGTGTCATCTGCAATCTCTCTGAAGGGGCATTTGACCCCCTCATCCAAATCATTGATAAACAGGACTGGCCCCCATTTGAGCACTGGGGAACCACTTGTGACCAGCTGCTGAACTGGGTTTAACTCATCCGCCACCACTCGCTGGCCTTGGCTGTCCAATCAGTGTTTTACCGAGCAAAGAGTGCACCATGCAAGCCAGGGGCAGCCAGTTGCTCCAGGAGAATGATGTGGGGAATCATGTCAAAGGCTTTGCTAAAGTCCAGCTAGACACATCCACAGCTTTCCTCTCATCCAGTAAATGAATCACCTTGTCAACGACTGGGTTAGTCAAACAGGAACTTTCATAAACCCACAGTGACTGGGCCTGATCCCCGGTGGTCCTGCATGTGTCATGTGATGGCACTCAGGATGATTTGCTCATGGCATTCAGAAGAAATACCTGCCTTGTGAAGAGTCACAGGATTTTGTTCTATATTGTTTTATCATAACTGCACATTAAATATTAATAACTGCAAATATGACAGATAAAAAGACCTCTTGACTTATCCTGAGGATGGTTGCAAATTAGGAACCATGACATTTTGCAGTGTATGTCTCTTCTCTGTACCACTTCCAGGGGTAGGCTAATGCACTTAAGTGACATGTAGTATCATTGCATTTTTATTCCTTAGTGGAGATTTTCAATTTCCATATTGAAAGTTCCAAACACAACAGTTCTGATAACATTATCAGATATCTGATATTCTGGAGAAAATAGCTGCTACACAAAGAGATTATCTCTTTGTTTTATGTTCGTGAGTCAAATACACATGCTCATGGCATACAGAAACATTTCTATCTTTTCAATTTTCACATTTTCATATCAATTCTAACAACTGATTAATATCCAAAGTAACATTTATAATCATTAGCTGAAGAATTTATCTTTGCCTCAAGTGGAAGTCTCCATCCCTTGATGCTGTAACCCTGTGAGGAGGATTACCAATCTTAGAATTTGGTATCTACTGCAAATATTTGACATGGTGCGTTACGAGTAATAGCTTATTACAATATATTCTATTGGTTCACCAACAACCAGCACACCCTTCATTTTTCACACAGCTTTTGTGTTCTGAAATACAGCAGCCCACCATATTAAAAGATAAATTAAGCTTTTCTTAATGTCACATGTGACATTTCAGAAAGAAAAAAAAAGAGCATTTCCTTTCTTCTTTTTTCACTGGAACAATTTCTTCCTCCTTAACGCAGGTTTAAGCACTTTCTACCCAACAGAGCTGTAGTGTATGAAACCAGCATAAATGATGGTATCTTCAACTCTTACTATTACAGGTTCATTATCTAAAATAATTAAAACTTAAGGGAAATTACAAAGTACAACTTCGAAAGGCAGGCAAGATTTTCAAAATTATCCTTCTAAGACTGTGATGAATCTAATTACAGTGACAATCCATCACTGTCTATTGTGTGTCATGAGAAACAGCTGCTACTGTTGGATTCACAACATTCTCCCCATCTCTTACCTGTAACCAGCCAGCAGGAGCTAAACCAGCCCACTTACTGCTCTTTTGTTGTGGGCAATCTGGTGAAGATTCAAGTATCAGCACAGATTACAGGCAGTACCAGCCTTTTAGTTGTCAAACAATTACTCTTCAGATTAGGAGTGGGATTGAAACTGTCATCAAATTAACCCTTGGTGTTATGAAGACCAAATACAGTGACCATGGGCAGTCCTACCATGAAAATGATATAATTACACGTGTATTTTCTATTAAAGCATTCATGGGAAGGGCCTATAAATGGTTTAAGTTTTTACAATTAGATGATTTAACTTCCTTTTTTCATTTCAAAACATTAAATCCAGGCTGAAAATTATATTTTAGAATCTTAATGAACATTAGTACTCTTCCAAAATAGCATTAGATAACTTTTATTTCTATTCAAGTTTTTCTGCCTTTTGACCTCCATGTGCTGCATATATACTGACAAATATTTTAGTGTGATCATTGCTATGATAAAAACAGGTCCCAGTATAAAAATATTAAGATGAAAGAAAGCGAGATTCAGTATTCTGGTCTTCCCGAGGGTCATGAGCGTGGATCGTTCTACCTGAATAATCCTACCCTAAACCAAATCATTTATTAAATCAGCATTTCCCTTGTATCCCACCCAAACATATCTGATGAATCAGCACTTTCTCATCATAGGCAAAAAGATTAAGCACTCCTTGTATACACAATTAAACAGTATATTCTTTTTCTTGCTTGAAGAGCATGGAGAGTAATAAACTTGCTATAAATTTGTTCTTCAATTACAAACCAAAAAGCAACACAAACATTTAATGTGTTTTTAAAAACAGTGGGTTTAAAAAAATAGAGTTAAACCTGTTTCACTTACAATTAAAAAAAAATGAGGTTTTATAAATAACAGATACATATACATTATCAGGGAATGACAATGGCCACAAAAACAATTTATTTACATGCTGATAGTTGTTTAATCATCTTTAAATTGTTTCTGAAAAATAATTTAAAAATTATTTCCTGATCTCAGCTGCTTAGCAAGTGAATATTATGAAATGAATAGCCTGTTTACCCTGTTTTCACATTTCATAAAGTTTCTATGCATTTAGACATTCCAGGATTTATACTTATTGCTTTGAAATATATATGAACGACCAACGATTCTATGAATTACAAAAATCAACTAACACATCAAAGGACCAAAAAATGTTTGTACTGTTTAAAAGACATAATCTGAGGATAAAGAACTAAGCTCAGACAACAAGTAAATTAGATTTATGTCTTGCATGTAAAGATCACTGATATCAAATGCTCACTTGTCTCAATTTATCTTAAGCAGAAGTGAGGGCAATGGCACTTATGAAGAGTCTAGAAATAATAAATTACATCTTACTGCAAGAAGTCAAAGGTTAAACTTATTATTGCTCACCATAGGCCAACCTTAACCCCAGGATTAATGCCATAAACAAAATGAAAATTCCGTTTGCACATATAATGCACGAGGTTAATGTCTCTGAAGGATTACAAAAGGGAAATGATGCCCCCTACTGCTCCCGGGAAATGTCTCTGTATAAACACGAGATTTTGGTTCAAAGGGAAATTATCATGTAAAACCAATGAACATGTATTTTCAAACTAACCCGTGCTCATTAGCATGACATATGCCAAGGACAATTTATTTCTTCTTTGGCTTTTAATTAAAACATATGAAGAGCCTTTCCTTGTAGAGGAAACTCTCAGGAACATAAACAGCTGGAGTGAATACAGAATCTAAGTTTCTCAGAAGTTTTGCATTTCAGTGAATAAAACATGAAGATTTAATTCAGTATTTTTTCTTTTTTGTATTTCTGATTACACCAAACTTCAAATAATAACTTTTATGTAGTAATAATATTTTTCAAATGTCAAAATTGATAGGATTGAGTTTGCTGCCAGCCAGCAATTTGACAAAATTCATTAACAGTTAACAAAGCTTTAATGGATTTCTGGGTGGGCAGGTAGAGCAGCAACATTATTGTTTCAAACACTTTTCAGGGAAAGAGAGCTCAAATACTGAAGAACCTTTCCCATTGTTATATTTGTTTTCTTTTTAAGCCACAATAGACCCAATGATATCAATACTGTTAACTCCTGATTTCCAACAGTGTAAGTGAAAAATAACCCCCAAACTGATAAAGGTATTTGAACAGATTGAACGTCTCCATTTCAAAATAAATTAGTTATATAAAAACACGTTGGGTACATTATTGCCTTTGATTTGACCTTCAGCAACCTTGAGACAATTGTTAAACACATCTAATCTCAAAATTGCTCTCACCTGTCTTTGTTCAAGGTCTGCAGTTCACAAGTGCTTATGGCACAAAAATAAAATTAAATCAGCAAAGTTAATGAGCTGATGTGAATAGGCATGCTTTTTTACTACAAAGTCCTATTTTACTACAAATCCTACCATGTGTCCTGATATTATTGAGACAATATTTCTGTGACCTGACACTGGCCATTTTCAGCTCAAAGCACAGTGAAACACTGATACAAGAGGAGCAGCTTTTACCTGGGTGCTATGAGGACGCTCCTGCCGTCGAGTCTGAGAAATGAAAAAGCTTTCTCATTCATTGTCAGAGCATAAGAAATTGAAAATGCAGCACCTGTATTTTGGGGAACATTTGGTTAGAACAGTTTCTGCTCATTTATGGGAACTTTACAACTCATTAATAATAGGAAAATAATGTTCATGATGGTTGACCCATTAAACATTAACCAGACCCAAGACATGCTCAGTGATTAGGTTTAACAAAAAATAAAAATTCTATTCAAACTTATAGGATTATATGCCATAAACATATGTATCATATTTTGTTAAGAGCATATTTTCAAATAAGTTCAGAAATCGGATTTCATGCCAGCTTATCTTTTTTTTGCTGTTGACAATTTCTGGCAGAAAGTTTGGCCCTCACACCTGAGTAACACTAGTTCAAGAGATTGCAGAGGAATATACAGATTCAAATAAATATAAAATGTTTCAAGTCAAAGGAGATGAATTTAAGCCCACAGGCAAACCTGCATTTAACTGTGCTCAAATACAGCTCAAATGCAACTGAAGATAGTCCTGACTCATATATATTCCTACACATCTTATAAAAGTGTGTTGGTTTAGTATTTAATAGTCTGGAGATGACTGGAGACTGACAAAACTCCAATATGAAAAAGTGGCAACACGACTGACAGAAGTTTTAAAAATTTATTCAGTCTTATAAAGCAAATTACCTCCAAGTTATTTTTCCTAGATTTTGATGTAGGACTCTCTATAATAACTCAAAACTTAGAGCTTATTTCTATTATTTGTAATGGAATAGGTTGAAATAGGATGGTATCTTCCTGAAAGTGTTTCTACCAATCACATAAAGGAAGGCATCCCATTTCTCTAAATATGCTTTCTAAATGTGAAAGGGTTAAAGCAATTTCCAAAGGTCTCTGTCTAGGAAAAGCCCTCCACTGATATTTAACTGAACTACCTTTGCTCTGAGGCATGCAGCAAAATACACTGGAATCAAATAGAAATGCATCATTGTGCTTTATGGAAAGCAAGTCAGCTTAATTTGCTTTTTTCACCATTGGACAAGCCTAGCATGCCCAATTGGTTTAAATAAAATTTCACTGAAATTGTTGCAAATATTTTGATTTACAACAGCTGATGATTAATCCCACTGATTTTAGCATGATTAGATATTAGACCTTATTCTCAGAGAAAATGTGTGAGCCCAATTTTTGACTGCAGTGTTTTCATACACACCTCTCAAAGGAGGATCAGTTACAGTGAAAATATAACAGAAACATTTTCACACACTTTGACTGGGTAAAAGTCAACATATGTACTGAAAGTCTGGTCCATCTTACTCTCCATACACAAAAGTTTAAAAAACATGGTGTATTCAGGGGGAAAAGAATACTCTTCTTTAATTGAAGAAAAGGTATTGTTCAGTGTCAGGAAATATAAACCAAATATTACCGTTCTTTTTTAGACATTAAAATAATATTAAATTTTAGGACCAGATTCTGGAAAACCTTACTAAAGTAGATGAGCATTTAGTCAGTTCAGCAGTCTAAATGACGACAATGGGACCATACATACAGATAAATATGAATTTCTGTTGGTCTTAACCTTTCAACAGTCAGATTTTGTGTAAGCTCTCTGCAAAATGACATCCTTCAGACATGGAAGTTTTTACATCTATTCTAATCCTGCTTTGCACAAGTATAAATAGCAAAACAAAAAGCAAATCACCTACAATAAAGTTTTAAAAGCATTAAAAAGCCACTGTAAGCACACCTTCAAAGCCAGTTGGACCCCCTGTGCCTTTCAACTTCCCACCAACTCTTTGAAACTGTACTAACCCTCCCAGAAAGACAGAAATCAGTTCCTTTAAAGAGCTTTATAAAGCCCCTAGTTACAAGATTAGCAAGAATACTGCTTTAGTTTTTGCAGTTGCAGAAACTCTGATGAAGTACATTGATTTTAAACTAACTTACAGGGTAGCAGCTGAGCATGGCTCTCTTTCTGTAGCATTTCAGCTGATGCTGAGCTCTGTATTCCTCAGAGACAGCTGCATGGGGGTGACACCCCTTCAAATGCCACTTGTCATTTCTGCAAGTAATTCAGTAGTGCTCAATCCCCTCTCACAATAGAGATTATACTCTTAGGTTGTCATTTGTTTTGTCAGTCATTCAAGTGAAGCTGCAATGTTTAAATACACAGCAGTCACACAGTGTGGAACCTTTAAAATGACTGGTAATAATACAGCTAAATATTTACATTAAAAAAAATCCCCACAAAACTGTCTCCTGGAACATTTCCCAGGCTAAATAACAGTCTTTGCCAATACACCTGCAGCTTTTTGTAACTAATTAAGAAACTTGAGCAAACACAATCAAAAAGCCTCAAAAACCAGATGCAGAGCCCATTGCTTGAAGAGAAAAATATTACTCACTCTCTGATGCATGTGTAATTGCAGTGTTTTTGTCTTTTTTTCCCTTTATAAAGATTCACTTATTTACAACAGATTCTTTTGAATGAAATTTGGAAATCAAAAAGTATTTAGTTCTAAAATTATCAGACACAATATGTTTCTTTAATAGAAACTGCTAATTACAGAATCCATACCTAGGATTATTTTCAAAAAGTTTGCCTCTTGATACTAAAGTTGATGATCTGTGAGGTCAATAGGATGTCACCACTGCAATAAATTCTCCAAAAGGGAAACCTTCTTAATCACAAGTGTCACTAGGGCCTAAAGCAGACATAAGTATCTGTCACTGCAAAACTGGGGACTTGAATAAGATCTAGAAGCTGGTCTTTATAAAGCATTGTGAATCATTTTATTTCACACCATTTTGGGCTTTTTGCTCTATAGTTCTGTAAACAACAACAACAAAAATTGTAGTTAAAACACACAGCAAAATTTCCTAATGAGAATTTGAGGCTGTCTTGAGTTTTGTCAGTATATTATATATAAGATTTAAGAGTTCTAGTTATATATATTTATATATATTCCTGTATGAAATATATTTTATTTGAGGTATCACTTTTACTATTTGTACTATGGCTACAAATTAAAGCTTCTGCTATTCAAATGCATGCAGAGTCTTTTCTATAACCTGGTATTTTAGATCCTCATCCTGCAAAGAAAGAACAAATATTTAAGTTTATGCATGCAAATAACCCCGCTGAAGACCATAATACTAGTAATGAGGATCAGAGCACCATCTGTAGAGTGCACCATCATAGACTGCATAGCTCATGTACCCAACACTGATCTAAGAGACAATTTTAAAATTTGGTTGCCATGTTGTTTCAACCAAAACAGCTCCTGTTTCAAGTACACAGCTCAAGGCCAAACAATCCAGGAAGGCCCAGTTTCATAAAATAATTTAAGCAACCTATTTTCAATTGCAGAAATTTGAATATAAAGCAAGAAGTTGCACAAGGCATCTGAAGAAAGCTGTTGTAAAACATGAAAGACAAAACTCCTATTTCCACATTACCATTATGGTATTTCCCCAACAGTAATACAAATTTTGAACTTGGCAACAACTCCCTCACATTTAGAGCACTCTGTAATTTACCCCACTGGTGTAGAAATGCAAGAGCAGGCACTGGGTGTATCAATTCTTTTGACTGCTACCAGCTAAACATTGCACTTTTCCTTCTCCAAAATAAGCTTACAAGATGCAACCAAAGATTCAGGAAAGTGAAATTTCCCCTTCAACCAAATAGAGCCTATCACTTTGGATATTTTACTGTGAAAAGCCCATAAGATTAAAAAAAAAGTCATTCTCTCCTGACAAATTCACTTTGTAAGCAGCCTATTATAAAATGTCTAGTTCTCAACCTAGCTCATATTTGGGTTTTGTATACCTGAATATGTGCCTGGGACAAGAGGCTTGGAATCCCTGCAATTTCTCCTATGGATGAGGAAGATAAAATTCAGGCTGTAGTTCCAAACAACCACTAAAATAAAAATAAACAAACAAAAAAGTTAGAAAGCTACTGTAAATATTTTTTCTAGTCTGAGTCACAACAATGCAAGAAGTTTCAACTTGTTTTAATAACAGTGTCATTGCTGTAAACGACATTTGAATACAGATTTATCAAGAATATGTATAGAACTATACAAGTTACAATAAATGCGGCAGTGAGATTGTGTTTTATAACATACAGAATGGCAAAATAGAGAAGAAAATATCCTCACACCAAGCATTGCCCACTTCATTTAGAAATCAGTAATTCTTCATTTAGCTAAGATATTCCAAAAGGCTGTGTTAATGTGGTAGGCAGAATTTCCTTTCAGCTTTTTAACGATCCTTTGTGTCCCAAAATGCTGGTAATTTCATTTGTTATTATAAAGTTCCTTGCTTACAATTTAATTTGTAAGCAATCATAACTAAAAGCACCAGTGGCTGCAGTGGCTGCATTCCCACAGTGGATGGCACCAATCGCTGCAGAAATCGCCTTGCTAAAGGTTATATTACATTCTTGTACGAGAACCTTGGAGGATAATTCGATGGGGAAGCAAAACGCCAATGTCTACAGAAGGAAACCAGGAAAAGGCGCTCCGGGAAGTCCTCGGGGGAAGGACCTGCCTGGGACGGGGCGCTGTGGGCCCGGTGGGGTGTGAGAATGCACCCTGTGCCGCGGGGAATGCTCCACTTCACTGTGCCACAAACACTACATTCAACACTGCCAATTCGGAGAGGAAAACACACATGGTAATACCCCGCTGTAAGCGCCTGGTGTGGTTGTCTGATGTGCCCAGAGCTGCGAGCTCTCCTTTGGGTAAAAAGCTCTAATCGGGGACACAAGTGGCTTTCTAAACGTGGTATTTTGTATTTCGTGTTAATCCTTTCCTGATGAAACACGCAGGCGGATTAAAACGAAATGTGTACATTTCAGTAGGCAGCAGTAAAACATCCGCGCTGCCGTCAGAGGCTGCAATTGATGAGGAGCCACTAACAGGGGCCCTCGGAGGGCTGAGGGGAGGGCCAGGCAGTGTGGGCTCCGTGCGGGCTGAGGGGCGACAAGGACCCTGCCGAGTGGAGCCATCCCAAGGGACCAGGCCAGGCGTGCCGTGCCGTCCCGTGCCGTGCCGTGCCCTGCCCTGCCCGTGCCATGCCCTGCCCCTGCCCTGCCGAGCCGTACCCGTGCCCGTGCCCGTGCCCGTGCCCGTGCCCGTGCCCGTGCCCGTGCCCGTGCCCTGCCCTGCCCTGCCGAGCCGTGCCGTGCCGTGCCCTGCCCTGCCCTGCCCTGCCCTGCCAAGCCGTGCCAAGCGCGCTGGGACCGCCCCGCTGGGGCCGGAGGGGGCAAGGGGGGAGCCTGAGGGGAGCGGGGGGCGGGGCCAGGGGCAGGAGGCGGGGTCAGATGCTGAAGGGGCGGGGCCACGGAGGGGCGGGATCAAAACAAGTGGGCGGGGGCAAGGACAGGGGTGTGGTCACGGATGTGGGCGGGCCAAGGATGGGGCGGGGCCAAGCGCAATGAGGGCGTGGCCAGAGGCGGGAGGCGGGGCCAGAAGCAGCCGGAGCCAGGCGAAGAACCGTCGGGGGCGTAGCCATGCTTGGCTGGGGCGTGGCCTTGCCCAGCCGGGGGCGTGGTCATGCTCGTGAGGGCGTGGCCTTTGCTCAGTGGGGGCGTGTCATGCTCAGCCAGGGGCTTGGCCTTGCTCGGTTGGGGCGCGACCAGGCTTCTGGGGGCGTGGCCAAGCTCTGTAGGGGGCGTGTCGTGCTCTCTCGGGGGCGTGGCCATGCGCACTGTGGGCGGGGCGCTGCTGCCGCCCTTCCCAAAGATGGCGGCGCTGGCGCAGGGGTCACGTCGCGGCGCCGGCGCGGGGCGATGACGCGGCGGCTGGAGCGGAGGGCGCGGTGATTCCCGGTGTTGTTGTTCCCGGTCCCGGCGTTATTGTTGTTATTGTCGTGCCCGCTCCCGGGGCTGTCCTTCCCGGGCCATGGCACCGCGGCCGGCCCCGCGCTGATGGCGGCGCGCCGGGCTCCGCGCGGCCCCGCGCCCGCGCCCGGAGTGGACGAGTTCACCGTCCCGGCCGAGAAGAGCCGGCTCCTGGAGCGCAGCCGGGGCCGCATCGAGCGCCTGTTCGAGGTGCGGCTGGCCGTGCTGGGCGCGCAGGGAGACTGGCAGCCCGCGCTGCCGCCCGCCGCCGCCACCAGGATCTGGGTGCAGCTGGCGGGCAGCGGGAAGGCCGTGAACAGCGCCAAGGTACGGGGAGCGGGGCCCTGAGGGGACACCGGGGGCTGCCCCGGCCGGAGCGCTGTGTGCCCTGAGGGGACACTCCGGGGGGACACACCGGGGGCTGCCCCGGCCGGAGCGCTGTGTGCCCTGAGGGGACACCGGGGGGACACTCCGGGGGCTGCCCCGGCCGGAGCGCTGTCCTGTGCCCGGGCCGGCAGTGGTGTTGACACAAGCGGGGGGGATAGTGGAAACTGGGAGTGCGGAGAGAGTGGGGAGGGACGGGGCGGAGGCCGCGCTGGAATCGCTCGCCCCCCCGAGCCGAGGAGCTCCCGCAGGTGTCGGGGCGGTGCCGGGTTTCCCTCAGAGTCCCCTGACTCAGCCCCTCGCCAGCAGAGCCCCCCTGGAGGGCTGGTGGAGCTGGGATTGCCCCAGTGTGTCCAGGAGGAGCCGCCCCTTTCCCCCCTCCCTGCGCTGGGGCTGCTCCTGAGGGGCACAGAACGCCTTAGGGATGCTCTGTGTGTGTGTGTCGGACTGGGACACAAACTGGCTCTGAAGAGCCTTCACACACCTTAAATGCCGCGTCCAGGAGCCCGTGGGGGAGTTTCTCAGCAGTAATGCTGAAATTAATCTTACTCATAGCGAACCTGTCGAGTGGGGCTGTTTGAGTCACGTGCTGAGAGTTGGGTGTGAGCGCGGGGTGGGCTGAAGGAGGGTGCCTTTCAAACCCAAAACCTCGGTATGTGGGCGTTTGCCCGTCTGTTTGTTTAAATACACGGGGATGGTACGGGGTGTGTTTTGTGACCTGGCAGCCTGCTTCCAAAAGCTTGATCCCTTAACTGTGCAATGCATAAGGCTTGTAAGGAAAATACTATAAATGTTGAGGGGGCTGAATTATTTGACTCCGAAATTCACTCTAAACCAATTTGCGTGGGCTCAAACTCCAGAAACAGGTACAGGTTCTCCTCCAGGCACCTGCAGTACAGCTTCCTTTTCCTTCCAGGAAACTAAAGCATGAAATAAATAGCACAAGGCCTCAGTTTTCTGATTGCTGCTTTTCCTAGCAGCATACAAAAGGTTTTCTACTCCTGATACTTAAAGGGTGTGAGAAACTCAACTTCACTTGCACATAGAGCAGTTTTCAGACACTGTAGGAATTATTGACGGGAGCACAGTCAGCTGCAAATCTTTATTGTATCCCTTTAAAAGATTTGGTGATAGCAATTTCGGTTTTAATTCATCAGTCACATGCAATGTATTCATTCTTCAGTGCTGCTTAGTAAAAGAAAAAAAGTTCCCAGATTTTGAGTATCCTTTGTACCAGTGATGTTGTTATCCTGTTGCTCAGCAAAAGCAGTCTGATGAGTAAGGCCTGGAAAGTAATCCTGTGGGTTTGCTGCACTTTGTGTTTTGCACTTGTGTGCCTCGATACCTGTGTGATGATGTAACTCAAACTCAAGGAAGTGGTGTCACGTTATTCATTACCTTCTGTTGGCTTTCAGTTCCATTTCAAAGAAGTTTAGTTTTTGAGAGTAAAGATAGATAATAAAATGTGTACTTGAGAGGCTGAAAATACAGTGACTCAGCTTAGAAACTGGTTTTGTGACATCAAAGAATTTTAAGCATGGAAAGAGACAGTTCGGGGAAAAATAATGCTACTTGAAATAATAGATAGTGTACTTTATTGGTAAGAGTCCAGAACTCTGGACGCATTTAAAACAAGGTAGTATAGTGAATTTACCTGCAGTAGTTTATACATGGCAGAAATAGCTGTAGGATTTTTAAAGTTTCTCTTTTATTTTTGTAAAACCTGAACTTCAGGAACATGGAACTATCTGGAGTTTTCTTAGTCATTTGAGAGTAGCAAAAATATAGGGTAAATACTGTTGGGATAAGCCTTAGAAAATGTTCTTTAGAAACTGTTTTTAGAAGTGTAGGCTGATGAACTAGGTAGAATTATCTAGTGGAAGGCATTTGCTCGTGAAGCAGATGTTCTCTTTAACCAAAGAATAGGGGTGGGAAAAGAAGTCTCTTTTGACTTGTCTTTTAAACTCTTTAGTACCCTGTTACTATTAATAAATTTATTTGCAAACAACAGGATATAAAAGAAAAGCTTCTGTGAGATGTATGTTAAAATCATTTCAGATAACTATTCTATTTCTATTATCTGGTTTACTGGCAGTATTCACTTTCTCACATTTCTGATGCTGTTTGCTTTATTTTCTGATGTACTTGTCAACTATTGACCTAATAAAAACTAGCTTTTCACAGCTATTCACTCTGCTCTCTTTCTCCTTTTAGGAGTACATCAAGGGACTGTGTGAACCTGAACTAGAAGAAAAAGAGTACTACCCAAAGGACATGCACTGCATCTTCGTTGGTGCACAGAGCCTGTTTCTCAACAGTCTTATTCAGGATACCTGTGCTGATGTAACAGTGCTGGAAATGGGATTGCTCGTTATTAGGGGGGGTGCAGAAGCTGTTGTTATGGCTCAAAGTCACGTGCAGCAGTTTGTGAAGCTTTTTGAGAATAATGAAAGCTTATTAAATGACAATGAATCGGAGATTAAAAAGCAATTCAGGCAATTTGTGGAAGCACATGCAGATAAGTATACAATGGATTTACTGATTTTGCCTAGTGCACTAAAAAGAGAACTCCTGGCTCTCACCAAAACTGACTTCTATGAAGTGGAGAATGATATCATCGATCTTACAGGTTCTGGAAGCCCAGCAGAGCTTGTACAGGACAATGCCTCCAAAGCAGCTTCTGCAAACAGAGATGGAAGGGCAGGTGGTGAGGAAGCAAGAAACAACGCTGGCACACCTGTAACTGAGCTTACAAAGAAAATGGACATGGCATTTTCTGATGCTCCTGAGACAAGTTTTGTTCCCATAAGAGAGCCTGTTTTAGAGGCAGTGGCACTTAAAGAAAGGCAGTCATGTAAAAGAAGATCTTCTGAGGAGGAGGAAAGGCTCCCTAAAAAGCAATTCTCTTTGGAAAATGATCAGCAAGTGAAATCTTCTTTACACAATAATCGTTCAGACAGTGATGCAGTTATTGATCTGTTTTCGGATAACTGCAGTGAATCAGATGAACCTACTTATTGCCTTAAAGAAAGTGATGATATCAGTGAGGAAATGGAATATAAAATTCTTGTAAACTTTTTCAGAACAATGGGGTATTCCCAAAATATTGTAGAAAAAGTTATTGGTATCCTAGGACAATCTGTGGAACCATTAATACTGCTGGAAGAAATTGAAAAGGAAAATTTAAAGTTACAAAAAGAATGCGAACAGCCATCTCAAAAGCTTAGAACTGTCAATCCTCCTTTAGGAAATAATGCTAATAATTCACAAAAACTAGAAAACAAGGGTATTTCTAGGAAAAGTCCACTTAAATCCAGTCATATTTCACAGGAGACAAAAAATGATTACCACAAAGTAAGAGGTGCACCAGATACTCGAGTTGATGCAGAAGATAAAATGCATATGTTGGCATGGAAACCTGCTTCCCCTTCCAGCAAAAATTCAGCTATATGCCATAAAGAGAGAGACATTTACTGCCCTGGTAAGAGTCATAGTTCAAGGTCAAGCCATATAGAAAGTGATGGCAGTGTAACTCTGAGGACTTCACAAGCTGGAGCTCTAAAAGATGTTGACTTTATAGCCAGAGGGAGCTCAGATTTGCAGTATGTTTCAGCTAAGAAAAAATCTGCAGGGCCCTCGAGTGGACAGAACAGCCATCCTGTTTCTGAGGGCAGAGTGGAACACTGCAGCTCTGCTCCAGCGAGACCTTTCTACCAACGCCTTTCCCAAACCTCAAATTGTGTAAATTCAGTCCCAGACCACTTACCGTCTTCACAAACACATTCTTCAGATCCTGGCAGAGAGATGGTGGGAGCACAGAGGCATCATCCTGACCCTTCAGTTACTGGGGCTCAAAGGTTTTTGGACTCTCTGAAGAAGCCTTACAGACTGGAGTTGAAAAATGAACCTGGGAATCCGTATTTAAAACATATAATTATTGATGGGAGCAATGTTGCAATTTCGTGAGTATCCTTTCAGTTACCTCTTTAGTAACAGTGTAATGAACTTTCAAATGGAATGGGGGCTAAGAGGTTGCAGTGGCATGAGTAAAGCTTTTGCTGGCTGGGTTTTGGTGAGCAATAGTCCCTGTACACTGCAAGGATTTTCAACTACTGGTAGTGGCTGCATTGGTTAAGTTTTGGTAAAACTTCAGAATGAAAAATTAGTAGAGATTGACAGTAGCAATCTTCATTTCCAACACAGCAATTTTATTTAGTGACAGCATTCATTTCTATGACTTCCTTGTTTGGAGTTATTGAGGTCCTGTGCATAGAAGGAAATCCAAGAGTTTTTAGCAGATAAACTATGTGGCACTTATCCACAGTACACAAATCCAGCTAGAACAGTGTGCTTGTGGGACATTCTATTGTGAAACAGTTCTTTCAGAATCTTTTGGTCTAAAAAAAATTACGTAGTCTGCACTTGAACAAATGCAATAGCTGGTTAAAGTAAAATAAATAATTCTTGACTTTGACTTAAAAACTGGTTAGTATTTGTAGTACTCTGGAAAATACTTTCTATGAACCCTTTTCTCTTTCCTGCTCTGTTAGAAATTTGTAATTTGCAAAAATGAGTAGCTTGGATTTATAAAAAGTTACCTGAAAACTTAAACATAATAGGCTGTGAAAGCTGAAACTAGATATACTTTAGAGGCACATTAAATCTTTTTGAATAGCAAGAAGTTTCAAGATGAAAAGTGCATTGATATTTGCTGATTAGTTACATAAACTGCCAGATGATACCTTGAAATTCCTGGATGTATTCAGAAATATTTCTTCTGCTTTTTTAAACTTATATATAAAAATACCGCTTTTTTTGGTTTTGTGACCCCTTAGGTTTCTGCTAGATCACTGTTTTTCCCCATTTAGAACAAAACATACATTTTTGAAAATTAAGAGCTTCAAATGCACTTTAAGAATCAAGGACCTTGTAATACAGAAATGGTTGCAGTTAGCCCAGGAAGTCTCTGTAGTGCAGACAAGGCATTGAAAGTAAATCTAAGTAACTTCTGCTTATGAGAAGGAATGTTGGAATTTTTTTTTAATTTGTAACCTCTTACTGAGCAATCATGAATTGAAAAAGGTGCTGTTCATCCTTGTGATTTGGTTTCACCAAGTTCATTGCCCAGAGTTAGTCCCTCATGACTGGCAGCAGTAAAACTTCCCTGGTCAGTCACTGGAGAATTCAGATTTTCTGTCATTTTATACTCTTGCTAACTTTAAAGGGAATGCCAGATGTGATCCATAACTCTTTACACTGCTTTAATTCAAATACAGTGTTTTGCTACAGTAAGTTGTTTTTAAAGCAAACATTTCCTCGTTGTTCAGACTCTGTTATTTAGAAAATAGTGATGCGAAAGTGCAAGTTGCAACTGAGTCATAAACTACCTTGAATTTTTAAAAATGTGTATTAGTGGAAGAAAAATGCAAATTGTTGGAATCATGTGGGAAATAACAAATGCACTGCATCCTCTTTATCTTTTTTTTTTTCAATACAAAGATTTTTTTTATCTGTGTATTTCATCATCATTTCATGGGGTTGTGTGTCTGGTTGTTTTAACAATTAAATACATGTGAAAGCAATTAATTAAAAAATCTGAGTATGCATCCCAATATGTATGTATGTACCGACTCTGGATGTGCATTACTGGAGTTTGGTATTTCCTCCATCCATCAAGTGGGTTGCCTTGCACACCAGCTGGGGTGCACACACCCCATGTCAGAGCAGGGCACAGTAGCCTCATTATTTTCTTGCATCTTAGAAAGTGAAGAATTGTTTGCAATTTTGCTTTGAGGTTTTTTCTCAGTTTTACTTCTCAGTACCTTGAAGTTATGGACAACTACTTCCATGCCTGTGCTGGTTTGGGGTTCTTTTGACTCCTGAGTGTTGTGGAGTTGGTTGGTTTGTTTTAATGGGGGTGGGTATTAATGCATTACCCACATGCTTAGACTGATTTCCGAATGGGTTTCTGAATCACTGCTTGCCTCTTGTCTTCAATCTGGAAAACTTCAGGAAGCCGTAGATTTTACCTTTTGACACGTGCAGGACATTGCTGTGTTGTTAGCTGTGCTTTGTGTGCTTGTAGAATTAAAGAAAGCCCAGAGTTTACCCTAGCTGCTAACAAGTCTTTTTTAAAAATTGCCTCTTTTCATATGCTAAAAATGGGCCTTTGAGGGCAGATGGAAATAGCCAGGTAGTTGTTGGATATTCTTGGTGGTGTGTGCCCTGCCCCGCTCCCCCTTGTCCTTGGGCCTCTGCGGTCTCCACAGCTCCCGATAAGCCTTGCCCAAAGGGGCTGAGCTGTGAAGTGTCCCTTGCCCTTATCAAGTGGGCCATGAGGCACTCCCTGATCCTCCCGGCAGCTCTTGCACCCTAAAGGCACCCTGGTTACTGCACTTTGCGGGGAAGGCCAGTACTTAGCGAGCTGGGTTATGGCCAGCATGGAAACGCGCTGATGACCAAATCAATCATCTTGTGGGCCTGAGGGAGGCCCTTTGGGCCCTCCCTGTGAGGGGGACACCACCCAGAGCTCACAAAGCTCAGGTGTGCGGTACTCGAAGGACTGACGCTCACAGGGAGGCTCCTACACACCTCTCCACGCTTCCTGAGGTGCACCTTTATGACAGAGAAATAGGGGCACTGAATGCTTTACCTGCGAGCCTGGAATGGATCATGGGATGAATGTTGCCGTCTCAAAGCCCTGGTTAAGTCCCTGTTACAGCTGTAGCGAACCCTTGGAATTACTTGGTAAATGTCGAAGTACTCAGTGGTTAAGTGCTGCTAAATCCTTTTGCTCCCTTATCTTTGCGCCCTCACCCCCTTTTGCGTTCCCGGCTTTGGTGTAAATCACTTCAAATTGCTTCTAATTTGATCCTCCTTTGTATGCTTTAATCTGTGGAGTAAGTAATGAACTTATCAGAAATTCACAAGCGTGAATGTTGCCACTGAACTCTGTAAAGTCCCAAATTCAAATTAAATGCTTTTATCAATACCATTGATGGAGTTTCTTCAGACAGCCAAACCACTCCTTTGCAACAGTACTTTAGTTACAAAACCAAAGTGAAAGCATTGCATGTCCCAGAAGGCAACTTGCTGTTTGCTGCTTTGTGCTGCTTATGATCATCTCTTTAATCTAAGAAATGCCTTTGTAGGGTCTTCACAGGTTTTTAAAGACTTGGGACAGCCAAACCCAGCATTGACAATGGCAGCTGGGAGGCAGCTGCAGTCTGTGAAATGGATGTCTTGAAAAGACCACCTTGCTGTGGTCACTTGTCCCTTCAGATGTTTATCTAGCTCAAACAAAGCATTTCATATTTGTTTGTTTAGCAGCAACATGTTTATTAATACTACATCTTACCTTAATTCTCCTTGTTATTTGATGAAGTTATATTGCTTTTAGTTGCCTTTTTTTTAAGGTGCAACAGAGTGGGACTTTGTGATCATTCAGGACAAACCAAGAGCTGCTTTTTTAAGCCTCCAAACATTTCAAAAACAGTACACTGTGTAGTTCAGCCAGCTTAAAGCTTTAAAAGAGAATGGAGAAGAAGAGAAGGCATAAATTTTGACATGAATGTCAAGACCTCTGCATTTCTTGAAATCCGGTTGAGAACCATTCATTCTTTGAAAATATTTAACAGAGTTTTCCAGTTTGTTGAGTGGGATACCTAACTTAAAGTAGAGGGTTGATGTTTGTTTTTATGACCTGGAAGGTTTACTCTTCTATGACAATTACATTCCTTTATTAGACTGCTCTTGACATCAAGAATACTTCCTTCTACTAGGGCAACTGTGGCATAGTATTTTTCCCCCCTCTAGTGTTAGTAAGTCAGATTTTTTTTTTCTTTTATGTCTCAGGTGTAGCTTACTTATTTTTCTGCCTTTCTACTGAAAGAATTCCTCTCCAAATTCAAAGCACCTTAATAGATTTAAATTTATTTTAAAAGGAATTTACAAAGTTGGAAAAGGATAAATGAATGCTGCAGAAGGCTGAGTTTCACTGTAAAATGTTTCCATGGAAATCTTTTAAAGACCACTCTGTTGGGAAGATTTCTTGGTAGGTTAAACTAGGGTTTAAAGATAAGAGTCTGTTCAAACTAGCAGGGCTTACCATTAGGTTTATGATATGCAATTGCACATTACCTGGGAGTCTGGTTTAAAGTACGAATAACACTTGCTCACTTATTGTTCCAAAAACTTGGCAATGACTTACCATCTAACTCAAAACATAGACTGGGCACTATTTTGCCAGAAATGCTTTGTCTGCTCATGCCATCAGTGTTCAGTCAGTATGTCTCTTCTAGCAAAGCATATCTTTGTTTTGTCTAAGTGTGGCCTCCAATCTATGAAAATGTGCGGGGAAAAGTGTCTGAATAAAAACTGGATCTAGCCTTTATGTACAGTGTCAGTAGGTGTTTTTTAGGAATTTAGTCTAAAGATTTTTTTTTTATTCTATCTTCTGTGCTTTATTTTAAAATTCTTTTCCCATTATACCACAGAAACTCAGTTCCCAGAGTCTGGTTAGACAGTTAATTGCTAAGGGAGGCATTTGTGCCATGTATTAAATAGGCATATATTGCAAGGTCACCAACTCAAGTCTTTGTATTCCTCATATTAGACAGTTATTCTATATTATATAATGAAATACGTAATATTTATTCCATATTTCTGGAAAGTCACCTAAGTGACTTGCAAAGACAGATTTATAATGAGCATCTTATATTTTTAAAAGGTGGAAAGAGATTGCCACAAAAATAAAGTGTTTTGAAAATACTTCTGCAAACAGATTTCATTGTTTTGCTTCAAAACAATAGCTCAGACTTGAAGGAAGGGGAGGCCCTAAAATCTTGAATTATCAGAGAACTTCACAGGTGTAATCATTGATCATCAGTTGAACCAAAAGTCTTCTATTTTGTAGTAGGACTGTATTTGGAACTACCACAATATTGGATTGTCATATATATAAAATAATATCTATAATTATATGTAATAACATAGGTATGCACATACTCAGATATCTGTCAGAAACTATGACTAGTGCCCTCTTTTTTAAAGTTACTCTTTTTAAGGATTTTTTTAAATTTTTTTCTGTTTACTCCAGTATTGCTGTGCCCAAGAAACTGCAAGGAAACTGAGTTATGAAGTTGCAAAGTGATGTATCTATTCTCTTGCTGAGGATCTCTTTCCCTTTGTAAGACTCCTCATCCATAACTTCCTTTTCTTTTGATGAGGCTGTATGTGTAACTTCCAGCTTCACTGTGCAAGGCTTCGTTTCATTTGCTTTGTACTCACAGTAGTAAAACCCCAGTGAATTTAATCTCCCTTCTCTTTCTTCCCCCCCCAGTCATGGTCTGAGGAAATTCTTCTCCTGTCGGGGAATTGCCATTGCTGTTGACTACTTTTGGAAACGTGGCCACAGAAACATAACTGTGTTTGTGCCACAGTGGAGAACCAGGCGTGACCCTTTCATTACAGGTGAGGGAAATTTCCTAACGTTTTCTTAATTACAACAGACTGTGAGTATTTCTTTGAATACTTCTGTGAAGAATGAATGGAGAAGTAGTACTTCCTAACCCATTAAGCACGAGCAGTCTGGCTGCTCAGCATGAGTAATTGGGTTTCCATATGCAGTATGAGACACTGAAATGCTGCTCAGGCAAACTGATGTGCTGTAAGTGGAGGCTGTTTTTGTTTGCTCTTCAATTTCTAGTTTCGACCTCTTCCCCATTTTTATATACTAGCAGTTCTTCAGTTCTATGTAATTTCTATAGATTAATTGTACAAAAATAGCCCATCTCTGCTAATTATATCTCAGACTAATTGTCAAATCATGTTTTAACAGAGCAGGATTTCTTAACACAGCTCCAGGATGTTGGAATATTATCTTTAACCCCTGCAAGGATGGTTTTAGGAGCAAGAATTGCTTCTCACGATGACAGGTACAGAATGTACATAGTTTTAAAGTCTTTTTAAACATCTGACTAATGGTTCTATTAGCAAGTTCTGCAACCTCTCTAGACAGAGCTATGCATCCAACTTAAGACTCAGCTCGACATCTGTTATATTATTTTACTGTTGTAAGAAACACTCCTGTGTATTCAGAAAGTCACAGAAAATGGCAAATTTTCATGTCAATTAAAAAAACCCAGTCCATTTCAAATGTCGTCACTTGTATTGAGGAAACAATCTTCCAGTAATGCTTTTATGCTTTCCTGATCATCCGTCTATCCCTAAATTTCCTTTTATGTTTGGGGCATAAATCAGCTCCTGCTCAGGTACAATTTAGCTCCATATTTCTCTTGATGCCATGGTGGCTTAAAGACATCACTGTATTTGGAGCAGTGTATTTTTAGCAGTAAATTCCCAAGTTAATTTGAGCACCAAAGACCAATTTCAAAGTATGTTCTTTCAGTGAGCAAGACAACAGTAAAGCTTTAGGAGTTTGTGTTGGGGGAGTTTCTTAGTGCTTCCTGTTGCCAGGTTTACCCAGTCTGGAGAAACAGTTAAAAGCACGTGCTGCTTGAGTTATTTGAGGGGGGGTTTTTCCACAACCAGTTTTCCTAATTCTCCATGGATGGACAGCTTGCAGCTTTGAAATTGTGTTCTGCAGGTCATCACAGATTGCTGGATTTTGGGTTCTTCCTTCCTACCAATAATCATTTATACTTTATTTTTCTGACTACAGAATTGTCGAGTTCTTGTGTCACAGGCATGTCTATTTTTGTTAGATGGCACAATCCAGTACCTAACTTCAAAACTTTGATATGCTAAAGATATATAAAGTAGAGTGTACTTATCTTCCTTCTTAAAATACAGCAACTTGGATTTATTAACTGTTAACATTGTAGGGAAAAAGAAAGTGCCAGGCAGCCAAGTTGGAGTTGTTTACACACTAATGTTTTATATACACCCAGCCTTTCATATAAAATGCTTTGGGTGCAGTATTTACAGTTGAGATTACTGTGAAAATATTTGTACTCTTTTTAAAAGTGTCCACTTTCCTTTAAAAGGACACCATCCATTTTCTTGTTGCTCAAAAAGCTTCAAACGGCAAAAAGCTTGGTTTTAGAGAAACTAAAATGAAAGCAAAGCTGGGGATTTTTTAATGAATCAGTGGTTACATTTTGTCATAATTTATTTAACAACAAAGTCATTAACAAGTGTTGACAGAACAAAGAACACACATAACACTGTCTTGCAGAACATAGACACTAATGCTTAGCAAAAAAGCATGTGGAAATGAGTTTGTGTTGGAATGTGTAATAAATACTGTGCTGTTCCATAAAGCAAGCCATTTACCTCTACAAATACTTAGATCATGGGGCTTGGGGGGTTTTGCTTGTGTGTGGGTTGTTTTGTTTTGTAAAGACTCTGCTGCACTAAATAAATGCATGCTACTCCAAACATTGTTTAAGGTGGGTCAAAACAGTAATTTCCTGGTAATCAAAGTGCTTGTTTTCATGCAAATAGATTACTTTTGGGTGATGATATGTTTAGTTTTCTAGATCTTTGTATCGTTTTCAGCAAAGCAAACTATCTTAATGATCTTTGAAATTATTTTTACAGGTTTTTATTACACCTTGCTGATAAAACTGGAGGTGTTATTGTGACTAATGATAACTTCAGAGAATTTGTGACAGAATCATTTGCCTGGAGAGAAATTATTCAAAAAAGGTAATTACTGACTTTCTCTGAAGTCTTAAAAGCCTGTCTGCCCTTGCAGTTGTAGGTACTCTACCTTCATGTTGTTTGGATGGTTTTTTTGATTTTAAATTAAGCTGTTATGCAATTGTGCTAAATCCCAGGAAAGTACTGTCTGTTTCACTATGTTGATTCATGGCCTTGTAATCATGTGTTGAGTAGTCCAACGTCCCTATTATTCATGTTTTTTCTGATGCATGTCTGTCAATTGCTCACATAAATAGAAGCTTGGTGTAACAGCCCAGCTATATCACTTCTGAAGTTGGATCCTGTTAGAGCACACACTTTCCAGTCCACTTTCACAGCCTGCCTTGTTTAAAACTTCATGTTTTTCATACATGAGAACTGATGTGCACACAGAGTGTCACTTCTGAGGTTTCAGAATCAATCACTCTTTATTCAACTACAGCAGATTGGCATAGCTAAGCAAAATGAGCACTTGCAGCATATCCATGTAGCCATTTCCCTGCAAACGTTGAGTGTGCTTTGGGTTTAGATGAGTTCACTTAGCTATCAAATATCTCTGCTTCAGCTTGTGCAGTCTGTTTCTTTTGTGCAACTTGTTTTGTTGTGGGAGTTGTTTTTTGTAGTTTGTTGGGGTTGGGTATTTGGGTTTTTTTCCCTTTCAGTTAAATCAGGTCACTTTACTGTAAAGGTATAATCATCTGTTACTGAAATTTCCCACTAATCTCTGTCTCCCTGCCATCTTCCAACGGTACATGTCCTACAGTGACTGCGATCTGTATAGGTCTAATGAAATAAGTAATTAAAAATTGCCCTGGTTTCTCAAAATATACGTGGGAGAACGTGGAGTTGATATTGCAAATTATGTAGGTATTTACACTGTTTATTGAGTGAATTCTCCCTAAGTCAGGTTCTGTTCTACAGAACTGTAGCAAGAATACTTGGCAAGTCATCTGGAGTCTGTGGTTTTCTAAGAGCTTGTGTTAACATCTGCTGTTAGTTTTACTTCTGGGGAAATTCCCCTGCACCAGATTCTCGTCTTGAAGGCAGATTTTAGTTGAACTGTGTTTTTCAGTGCAGATTTTCCCCTGTCCCAAAATGATTCCAGAAAAAAAAAAGCTTTGTGTCTTTACAGCTAATGCTATGTTTGCTAGTTTTGTGGCTTTCTGCTGACACAGGCATTTTAGCTACTTGTTTGAAGATCCTTACAAGAAAGGGGAGATCGAACAATCTGAAAATCTTCTCTAATTACCTAGAAAATTCCACCCCACCCCATCTTGTTGCAAAAATTTGCATCATCAAAGAGTTGTCAAAACCAAACAAAAACAAACCACCTCTGTGTTCTGCGGTGTAATGGGAAGAGTTCTCGGCTCCTATTGGATTATTTTCACAGTGAATGGTGGTTATATCTCAAATGGGTTTACTGATTAATCTTCAGTGGTTCCTGATGTGGCATAAAGAGCCTCCTCTAAGGCAGTTTGTCCCTGCTACAAAGGTGAAGGACAAGGGTGTGCTACCCTGTTATTTCATAATGTTGGTGGAACTCTCTTGCAGGTTGCTCCAGTACACTTTTGCTGGTGACATATTTATGGTTCCTGACGATCCTTTGGGAAGAAATGGACCCAGATTAGATGACTTCCTTCGAAGTGAAGGCCGTCCTAGGTAAAAGCACTGCTTTCACTTTTGTTTCAGTTACCATTTCACATCTGAAGGAAACTGTTTACCTGGCTCACTCAGACACTGTAAAAGCACAGTGAAATTAAGCAAGAACATTGTAGGATATAGTAGCTTAACAAAAAACATGGTTTTCCTGTTTAGAAACTGCTGGTGACATTTGTGTCTAATCAAGATGTCTCTCAGAACTAAGAAAAGTATGACAAGAACTTCCTTTGAGATTTGATTGCGGTGACTTCCATGCAAAGGTGTGTTAACAGCACACCGAGGTGCCAGTCATTTGGGTGTGTGGTACTCGGGCACCCTGTTAATGCCACTGATGTTATCTCAAACACCTTGGCTGGTCACTTACTCAGAGTGGGACAAGGTACTACAAACACTCTGCACTCGGGTTTTTTTGGCATGGGAGAGACATTTCAGCCCGGGTTGAGGGTACAGTACTGCTGTTAACTTCCGAGACATTGTTGCTAAATGCATATGTATTTAAGTAATAATTATAAATATTAATGAACGTATATTTTTAGCTTAATCCTTTAAGATTAAGATACTTTTTCAATGTGCATATATTCAAAGTATGCATTTGCTTTGCATTAACTACCAAGACCTGAAGATTATTTTGCTCTTTTGCCCAAGAAAATAATCTGCTCTTCTTTCACCACCTTACGAATTACAAATGCTAATAATAATTCTGAGGAGTACTGAGAGAGCTTTTAAAAATAAGTGAGGTAATTAAAAACTGGCAATAGAAAAGGCAAGCTATTCTTAAGGATTAATACAAAGAGTGAGCAAGAATCTCCTCTAATGGAAACATTTGAGGAAAGTAAAACATGTATATACCAAAAGGTCACAAGTTGATTTGAAAATAAGTGTGTTGACATTAAAAAAGCAACTGCAGTTCTAGAACTCCAGTAGGAAATGCTAAGAAAGTATTCCAGCTCTTTTACAAAACCCTTATGAGATGTTATTTGGAACACTGTTTTACCTGCCTGTGTCTGAGAAAAAGAAAATGAAAACAGTGTTCTGAGAGGTGAGCATGATCATTGTAGCAATGGAGAAAGACTCCTTTGAGAAGACTACTTGATTTCTTATTTGTGAACTTGGAACTGGAACTAGGCTTTGAGGTTTGTTTGGTTTCGGTTGTTTTGGGGTTTTTTGGGGGGATGTCAGGTAATACAGAAAAGCTGCCAGTGTAAAGAGTTAATATTGTTCCTTCCCTGAGACTTTCCTACATGAATTAAATGATGCAGAAAGCATAAATGGCACCAGGAATAAGATCAGAAACTAGAGGGATCTTGAGCAATTAGAGAACCTTTCCACATGATCAGTGGGAGGTGTCATAACCGAAATGCTTTTAAAATAGAGCTCTGTGATTTAGATACTGTTTCCTTGGTGGTAGGAAACTAGACTGTAACATGAGTTGCAGTTCACATTTCTGTTCCCTGGTGACATCTGAAGTAGGCTGGGCTTTAAGTTGTGTAGTGCTGGCAGTTTGTAGAGTAGCAATAACTTTTCAAAGTCTGAAATGAAAGGTCAATAATTAAGGAAGACTATTCAAATCCTGACATTGCCAAAAATACTTAATTGCTTCATTAAATATACTATACAAAAGAAAAAAAGCCCTTGGTCAAAATCTGAACACAGCTCACAGTCAAGAGCAGAAGTAGATGAGGAATAGTCTTGTGGGGCATTTGGAAAGCCCTTTGGTCTGTCAGTATTTTCACATGTTCTGAGTCAGTGTACATGTGTTCAATGTATGTTTTTATCTATACTTTCATAAAATAAGTTTTGACTGCTACTGTATTCTGTCAAATAAAGTACTCAAAGCATATTGAGATGATATTGATGTTATTAGTTGTGCCAAATTCAAACTGAGAACTGTTAAACCTACTGTTTTGTTTCACTTTGAAAGAATGCTTATCATTTGATTCCAGTCAGGAAGTAGCTGAGCAGCAGTGCAGTGTAAGTCACACACATTTCTCTCTTGTACAGACACAACTACAGCTACCATCTCCTTTAGCTTAATTTAATAAAAATTTTATTTTGTTCCACAGAGATGTTTGGTCAGCACAAAGGACCTCTCAGAGCAGTGGCAAATACACTTCTGAGACCCCTTTCTTCACCCCAGTAGCACCCAGCAGCAGTTGGCAGCCCGAAGGCAGAGCGCAGGAGAGTAGCTCATCACCGTGGCTTCCCCTGGAAGAAAAGGAGGCTTATCCACCGCAGAGATCTGCCTCAGAAACAGGACAGCTCAGAGAAGCCCTGATAAAAATCTTTCCTGATTATGATCAGAGACAGAAGATTGATCAAATACTAGCAGCTCATCCATTCATGAGAGATCTTAATGCACTGTCTGCCATGGTGCTTGACTGAACGTTGTACAAAGCTTTTATATCACAACTCATCTGACTAACAAATATCAATGTGAAGAAGAATGTTGCTCTATTATGTTACTTTGTGAATATTCAAAACTTAATTTTATTTGTATAAACAAAGATATTTTTGTGTATGTTCTCTTGCTAATAGATGCCAGGTTTTAGTAAATTAAAAAACTGCTGCTACTACAGATTTGTAGTAATATTTCCTATTGGAAAAAAAGCCCAAATCTTTTCTTTCATTTGAATTGCTTATTAAAGCAGTAGCAGTACTCACTTTTAAATGGAGTGTTAGTACTTTTTTAAAAACCCTTTCCCCAGAAGGGCAGGACCTGCCAGGTGGGAGAGCTCGGGGCGCTGCCGCGGCGTGGCCACCAGGGGGCGGCAGCGGGCCTCGGGAATGCCGGCCCCCTCTGGAATGTGAGGCAGGAGTCAGGGAGGCTGCCCTGGGCAAAACTGCCTTAGGTGAATGACTTACGGGTACTGAGCAGCCTTCTGATGCTTTGGGCAGCTAAGAAGCTTTGTGTGTATGAGTAAATCTTAGTGCCTGCTGAGTGAAATCCGAGAAAATCCATTTGCGTGATCATACTACTGTGCTGCAGTAGTTAGAAGAGAAGGCATAAATTCACAGCTCTCATCAGTGGAAGATACTTTGAATGCTTTAAAAGCTGTGGTACCTACATTGGATTTTTAGCTGGAAATTCTCTTGACCATCAGTACTTTTTCAGGATAGTTTTAATATCTTTAACAATTGCACTGATACCTGTTTGTCGTTGCTCTACCTGTTCTAACTCTGAATGTTGCGATGTTAACAGAATGTGATGTTGTTTAGATAGACATGACATGTTTGTGCAGAGCTCATACGCTGCAGTTACCATTCAGCTCCACCCCTTTAAAGCTGTTCTGGGATCTATCCCAAAGTAACGTGGAATACAAGGAACACAGTTTATGAAAGCTGACCAAAGGACCACTTTCAAGAGCAGAGCAAAGTGAAGATTACTGTGTCTGTCTCTGTACACACTTAAATCTATTACACCTTCCCTTTAACCAGTTTCTGGTGCTAAGTAAAATTAGTAAAGTCAAATTGGACCATAAAGCAAATGTGGGCTACAAGAGCCCAGGTTAAACTTCTGATGTACTGAGCCTTATCCAAAAGCATTAGTGATCTCTCCAGTTCTCTGGGGTCTGAAACTACTCTTTGTCAAATGTAAAAGAGCTGAAATATACTGAGGAAAAGAGGGTGTTGAGAGTCTGTCGTCTGGCATGGCCCTTTCACAGGTCTTATGAAGTCAGATACAGAAGCTGAAGTCTTGCTCTTTCCTTAAGCAACCTGAAAGAGAATTGCAGCAAGAAAAAAAGAAAACTTTTAGCAACAGTTGTTATACCACCTCAAAAATACAAATGAGGATTAAGAAAGGTTTTTAGTATGTTTCTACATACAAACAGACACATCTTAATTATTTTTTATCCTGTATAAATGAATGGGGACTTCATTATTCAGGTGGGCAGAGCCATTCTGACCAGCATGTTTTCCCAAGGGTTATGCAATGCCCAAGTTTCACCTTGCACTGCCTGGAGCCTATGTGCATGTCTGAACATCTCCTTGAAGAACTTCTCTTCTTTTGCTTAGCTGCATCCTGGTTGCACGTGTGTTCAATTTTTAGGTGCTAGTGTGGGGATATACATCTATTGTAATCTTTATTTCATAGTATATGCTGAGTTGGAAGGGACCCATCAGGATCAGAGTCCAACTCCTGGCCCTGCACACTCCGACAATCCCACCCTGTGCCAGAGAGTGTTGTCCAAATGCTTCTTGAGCTCTTCCAGCCTTGGTGCTGTGCCCACTGCCCTGAGGAGCCTGGTCAGTGCCCAACTACCCTCTGAGGGAAGAATCTTCCTGAGATCCAACCTAAACCTCTCCTGACACAACTCCAGCCATTCCCTGGGTCCTGTCAATGGTCATGAGAGTGAAGAGATCACTACTCTTTCTTCTTTCTCTATTTCTTTCTGTGGAGTCTGTTTCTGAAGCATTTGCTGTGTACAATTCAACCTTTGATCGCTGAAACAACACAGCTAGAAGCGGTGTTTTGAGTGGAAAATAACAGGAACCTTCCCTTCTGCATGAGTGATGTGGCATTTCCCTCTCCCTCCCTTTAAAGGGGTAAAGTCCTGAGACTTTGCCTCTGATTCCTGGTGTGAGGCTGAGTACAAGATTTCTGTGACAAATACAGTTTTTCTGTGACAAGTACAGCTTTCTGCTAAAAGGAGCTTTTTCTCTTAAGTTTTAAGAGCATGTAATGTAAATAATTTTATTCCAGTTGTAAACAAGTGAAGCTCCAATGAGTCCCAGTAGTCAGTGCCAGTGCTGTTGTTTTTCCTTTCTGTTTCAGTGCCATATTAGGGGAGCTTGTGTTTTGGAAGAGCAGTTCTGAACTGCCTTTTGCAACAGCAGAGAAAGTGCCTGTGAAAGTTCCATGACAAACAGTGACTCATACAGTGTCTTTCTAATACTGGCAGTGTTTCCTTCTGTTTTGCAAGCTTGCAGGCTCTGTTTGATATGAATGCCTTTCTTGCTAGAACTTTGTGTAGCTGCATCCCATGCTATTTTTAGACCTGGGCCTGATTTATGTCCTGGATGGCTCTGTTTTATTGGGGAGCTTGTAGCTCTGCTATAATTCACGTAGAGGACCTGTTATTTTCATAAATACAGTTTGGAATAATAATGACTTTGCAGATTCAAACATAATCTGTGTGAGAAGCAGTAAAGCTATCGCAGGGTGTTGAGGTATTTGGAGGAGGCTGGTTATATAAGTAGGTGTGTCTGCTGTGTTCAGTTTCTGGGTTTGATCACAGAATGGAAACCCAAGTGCCTTAGAGCAGTGCAGCTCCCTGTGTTCAGAGGATCCTTCATGCCCCTGGCAGCTGCTGGCTGTGCTCACTTCTGTACATATATGTTCATATGTAACTCTGCACGAAGTGGGAATACTGCAGTGCTCAAGTAGATGGGGTAGACAATGAATTTTAAAAAACAAGCAGATTTTAGATTTGTACATTTTTCACCTATGTGTGTATGCATTCATGTTTAGGATGTGGTTCCATTGTACTACTGGAACTGCAGCTGTGTGTGACAAGCCAAGTTTTGTTGTCTGCCTTATGGGTAGCTAAATTCTGTCACATTGCATTATACAATTTTAAATGGCTAATTGAAGTGAAGCCTTTTTTAAGAAGATACCAGGTTTGAATGCATTGCGTCCCCTTTTAAGTCTCCACTTGAGTATTTTTAACTGTTTTGGGAATGTTACTTTTTGTGTACATAAGAGAACTAAAATATTATGTATTTTTAATTAAAAAAACTCCAGAAACTACAGTCCAAAGGCATCAGAGTTCTGCTAAGTACACCAATTAAATTTTATTTTCTTATCATTTGTCACTAAATGTAGGAATAATTGTGATTCATATCCAAAGTAATGTATATTTTTTTCACCCTGACTGTTGAATGAGCATGCAAAGTATTGAGTCTTAACATTGTAATTTCAAGATAAAACCTTGCTGAGAAAAATATTATTAAGAGGCTATTCATAAAAAATAAAAGGCTTGCTTGCATGTGCTTTACAGAAACACAGGCACACGCCTTCTTAAATAGAATGTTAAAGGTGAATCCAAACCGTGAGCCTTTCAGTTCTTTATGTAACTGTAATTTGATGGCCACAAAGAGTTTTCAGTCTCTGGAAGGAAATACCTTTCCCGGGACAGCAGAGGGTGCCACGGGCTCGCTCCTGCCGTGCAGCACATCCCTCCTCCAGGGGTGCTGGGGAGTGTCGGGGTGCTGTCTGAGCACAGCGCTGTCACCCTGTCCCACTGCAGGGGGTCACCCCTGCGCCTTGTTTTGTCCTTTTAGTGTTTTGTTATATCCTTGTCAGGTATGTTAGGTTAGGTTTCGTTTGCTTCCCGGCTCAGGTGCTGTTCTGTTCTTTGCTAATAATTTATGCTCGATATGCCGATGAAGTCGGTAGTGATATATTTACCTTCTATATGAGTTCTTTGCATTCACAATTCTGCTGTTGGAACGATTCTGGCTACTAAAAGTTATGACATCAGCAAGAGAAATGGGATTTTTTAAAAAAATAAATAAGATAAATTCAGAGATTAAAAACCAGAGAAAACAGCACAGAGGCTCACATAGTGCTGGCTGCCTAAAACCTGGTGAGGGGTAAAGCAGGATCCAAGAGCAGAGGCGGGGAGGGACCAGCCCCTTCACCGAGAGCGGCACACGGACTAAAATGTGAGACCAGTCCGAGTGTGACTCCCTTATGTGAGAGCCATCACTGCACCTTGGAGCCACTGTGCCCAACTAACTGCGTTTTACAAAGGCAGGAGGAAATCGGGAATATCAAAAAGGCAGAGCATGAAGGTCTGGCAATACTTTCTGCGAGGAGGATTGTGGTTTATAAACACTTTGTGTGGGAGAGCTTTGCAGCAGAGGGCCTTGAATTAAGAGAGGCACATCAGAGTCCTTTGCCAGATCTCCTACTGGCAGAACACCAAGAATATGGATAAGGGCATTCTTGACATTCTGAAAGTGAAGGGGCATTAAAATAGTAATATTTGACATTCACTTGGAACAAATTAAGGTTTTCTGTTGCATTTGTAGCTACCCAATGATTCTTTACATTAGGAAAATTAAATTTGTCATATTTTAACTCTTACCAAATTTCTATTCTCTTGGCATGTGTGTCTATCAGCTGTTAGCACCTAAACTAAAGAGAAATTTCCTGAGCTGACTGTAACTTCTTGTGGAACGTGACATCAACACACACAATGTTTCCCTTCTAGATTTGACTCAGACCTTTGAATAAATGAATGAGATAGCACTAGAAATTAAATGGTTTAGGACAATGCCAGTGTGATCATGAAATTAATTTGTAGCATCTCTATCAGTTCAGTATGTGCATATGGTTTATGTTTTGTTTAGAACCGTTTCAGTACACTAATTTTGATTAAAAATTATTTAGGGCTCTGATTAATAAGAGGTGTAAAATGTTACTATGGGTGTTTGCAGGAGGTTCACTCCAGCAGCCCTTGCTCCTGCAGGATGCTGTGTGCTGGTTTCCCAGTTGTCACAGCTGGCATATTGCTTTAAAGTGTTGTTTAAACTGTTGTAGGTCATGAGCCTGAGCCCTCCGTTCTCTGCTGTCAACAAAAATGCAGAGAAGATAAAGATATAGTAGCTAGATTGTTATCCTTTGTTTTACAGCATCCATCAAAGCCCTACTTTGTAAATGGAAATCAAATTAAGCTTTCCAGTATTACAGCAGCTATGAGTCTTCCAAATGATGATGGATTGAAATAATTCATGCAAAAGCCCAGGATATCTCATCTATCCCATCTGGTGGGTTTAGTCTCAGGGCCTTTCAGGGACATTATTCAAATGTTTCTGGTAGGAGGTGAATGTAATTGCTGCTTGAGGAGCTATTTGGGAGGGGAGGTTATGATTTCTTTTAATATGATATTTAATTATATACAAATAATAAAGCAGCTTAAATGAGTTTGTAATGTTCCCGTAAAAATGTTGTAACCCTTCATTTCTTTCCTCACTGATAAGTTCTTGCTTGCCTTTTGTTTGTCTCCTACTGCACTAATGGTGATTGGTGCACAGGGGGAACACAGCAGCATTCAGCAGAACCCTCTGAAACACTCTGTGTGTATGGAGCAAGTCCTACTCCATGAGTCAAAATGTGACAGTATATTTGAAAACTGTGGTTATATTTCAGAAAAGATTGTTTTTGTGAGCTGTAATAACTTACTAACTACCATAGAGAATGCCCTCTGTACAGACTGAAAAGGGCTGGGTATTGAATGATATCCTACTGTACAATGCAAGTTGAATAGGCTTAAAATTTTACACTTTCTAATATTTGATCTGACTTAAGGGCCTTTCTGAGAATTGTCTGTTCTACTAATTGATTTGACACTCCATGGTACTGAACAGTCTTGGAAATAGGGGCACACTTTCTGTTGTGTGTATCTCAGAAGAAAAAAGGCAAATATATATACACGTGCATATATATATGGTGTGGTTCTTATGTGATGCACCCACTGGCTTTAAGGGTGTGTGAAGGTCTGGGCCAGGACCTATCATTATGCAGCTCATCAGGGCAACATTTGCACAAAGGTAAAACTGCTTCCAAGACATTCTGGATTTCACTATCTCTTACTAGAGCTGTGGGGAGAAAACAGAGCAGACACTGCGATGGGCTGCAACCTTGTCTGTGTTCCCTTCCAAGCAGGTTGTTCCTGAAACCTTCTGGGAGCACGCTATTGCAGACAGCTGTGACACCGCGCTGCCCCTTGCCCCTGAGGCAAGGCTGTGCCGAGCAGGTAACAGCTCACAGGTGAGCAGTGTGTCCTGGTGTGATTGGCAACACCTGGCACACCCACCCCAGAGACGGTGCTGCTGTGCCCCGAGCTGCAAATCACAGGAAAGGACAGACATGGCATGAAGAGACTGCGCTCTGAAAGGAACTCTGAAGAATGGGGAGGATAATACAGGTATGTAAAGAGTTTAATGGTTGTTTTTTCACGTTTGAGGGGGTTTTCCTTTCTAATTTTCTAGTTATGTTGTAGTTTTGATTGTTGTTTTTAATCAGTTTCTTGTTTTAGCAATCTATATAAATTACGGCCTTCATGTAAGCCTCGGATGTTTTGTGTTTGATTCTAGCCCATTGCTGAGTGACTTGGAGGTGGGAAAGAAATTAAAGCAGTAATGCAAATTCAGAATTCTGAGCTTGAAAAACATATGACCACACTCTTAATTTCTAAGGACAGTTTTTAATGTGACATTTTTGTATCCCTGTGCAAGTCCATTTTCACATTGGCAGTAGTCATTTTGCTGCATGTTAAATAGTGGGGGTATGTCATGATGTTTTAGTAAAAAAAAAGAAATGTAGCTATTTATGGTTTATTTATAAATAAGCTAGCAGGTTAGAGCTGTTATTCCATTATGTTGAGTTCATTTCCCATGACAACTCTGATTCAGAGTAGAATTAATTTAAAAGTAAAAATAGCTTCTGAAAATCTTGCCATGGTTCTTATTGGTATCCTCAGGTGCCTCTATACCATTTGAGCTAGTTAGATGTAATATTGTCCCCAAGATGGATATAATGTACCAACCCTGATATAAATGAGTGTACTTACTTGGATGAACTTTAGCCTCTGCATGTTTTTCCCGAGGAGTGAAAAAGGCTGTCATTAAGGAGCCTAAAACTGTTTCCTTATGAAAAAAAATAAAAATATCAAAAGCTTTTTGTAGGTAGAAATCCATATAAAGGTGCTGTAGAATGAAATATTTTCTGACTAACAGTAATTCTTGAGATACATAGAGGATTGTTCACCTGTAAACTCTAGGGAATTATTATGAAGTACATACTGTTTACTTGCATTGATGGGTAAAGAAGTTAAAGTGCAAGAGAGTCAAAGGAAGCGCTTTGCCAAAAGAGATTTGGAAAACCTGTAGTTTGAAATGATAATAAAGAAAACACTAGGGGAAAAAATCTTGTACAGGAAGTACAGTTTGTACTGTTGGGGCTGTTTACTTTCACAATATTTCCAAAATTTTGCCAAAAAAAGTCAATACAATATTTGCATCACCATATGTTACATATATATTTATACATATAGTTGTTGCCTGTTGACATATAGACGTTTTCTAAGTGATGGTAATGGACTATGCATGTTCCTTTCCTGCTGATTTGATGTTTAATATAGTAAACCTGTTTAATAATTTTTAAGAAGGAATGTTTTATGTATTTAAGGAAATCAAGCCATCTGAGCTCAGTTTTCTTATCTTTTTCTGTTTTTCAGTAGGGATGGCATTCATCAGTCATGAGTTTTTTAAATCTAGAATAATTTTGTGGGCAGTGTGAAGATATATGAACAGTACTTATTATTTTTGTTTGGTTGGTTTGTTTTTTCTCTATATTAACAGGGCAGGTTTTGTTCTGGAAGGTGCTCAGAGCTTTACAGGGCAGTTAGGGGTCTAAAGACACAGAAAGGAGCTCTTTGGCATTTTCAGAAGTGCATAGGTACAGAAATACTGCTGAAAGACCACAGTGCTTTGGTCCTTTACAAAACGTGGCTTTAGCACCTAAGCACTTACGTTTTTGAGAAGCCCGTATTTTGTCTTCATATGGTATCACCAAAACGTGACTACCTCAGGAAAGCAAATGAGATGTAGATTCCCAGAGGGAGGTAAATGTATTTTAGTGCCATGCCATTAGCACCATCTGGAGCAGTATGTCAGATGCCACAGGAATGCACTGCTGCAGCCACATAGCTGTGCAGCATTTCCATGTAAACTGCCCCACATGTGGGGGCAGGTTGTTGTAAGGTCACTGTGCTCTCAGAGAGGGGAAAAACAGGACTGATCTCACAGTAACGGAACTGTGGACTTGCTAAGCTCAGTGGATGCAGTTCTGGTTCTGATCATTATTAAACTTGCTTTCATGATCTAAGGGTAGAGACTCAAAGCTGGAGGCATGAATGTGAGGAGGTCGTACTGCAGAGGAGCGAGCAGTCTGACTGTTGAAGGATGTGGGGAATGCTGTGCTGGTTCCATTACTGCTGGTGGTGCAGGCAGATTGTGTTTAGAAGGTTCATCACCTCTTGGTGCTTAAACAAATGAGCCCGTAAGAAAGCTGTGAGTGCTGAGATATTGAGCATCAGGACTTGTAGTCATCACTTGCTGGCATTAAAGGTAGTGAGTCCAGTATCTTCTTGCAGAGACCAACATTGAAATGCTTTCACAGAAACTTCAGTGTGCCTCACAGTGTCTGTTTTTGTCTAAACCTGGCACAGGGTGACACTTTTCCAAAGCAGAAAGAGCATTTCGAGTCTGAAGTATGCCACAGAGCCATCGTGAATGTCTGTGGCACACGAAATGAATTGGTGCTTTGATCTTAGATTAATGTGGAATCAGAGCCCTCTTGGCCTGGGAGGGACCTTGCCAAGCAGCTCTGTCTCCCTCTCCCTCATAAGCCTTTGTTTTGTGGTGATTTCCATAGCTCATCCTCTACCATAGCTCTTGTGACTGCTGTTCAATACAAAGTAAGCATAAAATTGTTTACTTGAAACTTTGGTACACAAGTGGCTTTTTTTTCCCCCCCTTTAAATATATCACAGAATCACAGAATGGTTTGTGTTGGAAGGGACCTTAGAGATCATCTCGTTCCAACCTCCCTGCCATGGGCGGGGACACCTTCCAGTAGAATAAGCTGTTGTGAATTTAAAATACAAAACTAACAAGCAAGAGAGTGTTTGCATAAAAGTGAAGGAACAGTGCTGGTGCTTTGGTGTGAGTGACAATGCTGTTAATCTGCCCAGCCTGGCAGTTGGGAGCTAAGCTTCTTACACGTGTTTGTCTCCTTAGGAATTCCCCTCTGCTTAACCAGTGATAAAGAGATGACGGTCCATTTAACCATAAAGGCTTCTCTACCAGCTGCCTCTGTATTTATTAGCACCGTTTCTATAACACAAGAATAATTTATAGTACAATGCCATATCTGATTACAGAAGCGTTTTGTGATATTTTCTGTTTCTTGTGAATTGTTTAATATGAAGCAGCCATGCAGAAATGCTTGGATGTGTGAAGTTAGTGAGGCATTTAATTAAGCTGCAAGACCCAATGCGCTTGCAAATGGAATATTGAACGTACCACTTATTTAATTCATGAAACAAAATTGGTTGTGGATTTGAAGAAGAAAAGATTTGCAGACATGTCCTTCTGAATTGTAGAGGCATCATAACTGGTCTATAGTTTGGTCTAATTTATAAGTGCCCTAATTTGGGGGTTTATGTTTTAACTAGTTTAAGCAAGCAAATCCACCCTTGACTGCTTCAAATGGACCCCAAAAAAGTGAATCTCTTTCTCTTTGAAATGAAAATCTAATACTTTTTAAAAAAGAAAACAAAATATTTTTGTGAGGTTTCTCTTTTGAGTGGGATTGTCTTGCTTTATGCTGGGAGGTGCATTTTGAAGGGGGGCAGGTTTGGGGGCTTTTTTTATAGGAGGGGGGGTAGGTGTTTTTTGTTTACTTGGGGGATTTTTTTGAGAGGGAAAGAGGGGGACTCTATTAGTTATTCCTGTTGCCTACAAAGGTGCCATATGTGGGTTTTGAGTTCACACAAACTGGGTTAATCTGGGGCTGTCAAAAAGGGCATATGGTCTTGGAAAGAGCATATGGTCTGGAAGAAGGAATTCCTTGTAGTGCTCCAGAACCATCCTGGCTGGTTTATCTGTGGGGTAAACTGAGGTGTTCACTGGGCAAGGCTGCATGTGTACCTGGGGAGCCAGTGTAAGATTGCATTATTTGAGCCAGGATGCTCAATTCCCATTGTAATCTATTTACTGGAACTGTTTTCCCTCAAAATAATAGCTCAGAAATTAAAGAAAAACCCTGGCACAAAGAAAGAATCCATATGCCAGTGAAATTGCTATTTGGGAATCTTATAGCCTTGTGAATTTCATTAACAATGTCTAAAATTTTACTTGAATATCATAGGTCATCTTTCCAGTCCCACACATGTTATTCAGCTGACCTTAATAGGACTACATGCCTAACTACAAGCTAATCTTATAATAAAGTTAAAAATACTGAAGAGCTCTGTCATTACAATTTTGGTCTAAGGAACTTCATGTTTGGATGTGATTTTTGGAAACACTTTCTGAAACTCTTTTAGGAAGTTGTTAGTGGAGCAAAACTTGTGTTGAGAAGTATGATGTGTTTCTGTGTAGGAACAATTAAGCCACAGCAGTTTTTAGTAGGGTCATCTTTGCATGCTGTTTCTATGTACATACATTAGTTGGTAGTTGCAGTTTCAGGCACAATAGATTTATGGTATATTTTGTGGAAAGGAAATAATCTTCCTCTGCAGCATTTCAGTTTGATTTGACATTTTCAGAAAGGCCAGGACATGTAAAACAGGGAAATCACACACAGAGAAAACCCATGTATCAGTGTAAAAGCTTCAGCATTCCTGTTTTGGCAGCAGAAAATCCTGCCCATGAAAGTGAGGTAGATACCTAAGCAGAACAAATCAACAGGAAATAGCCCATGAAGAGGTCTCCAACCAAGAGCCATTGGGGGGTTTTAGCACAATGAGTATAAATTTCACAGATTATATGCTTGTTTAGTCAGCAAGGTAAATCTGGGCAAGACAAGATCTGCTTAACAGTAACACAATTAGCAAATGGTATGGAATTGTTTAATGTTCCATGTATTAACATTTTGCTTTTGACTTTTTTAGACATTCTTTGCCTGTCTAAGTGCACTACATTTGTTAATTAAGTCCATCTGCTGAAAGTCTGGTCTGGCAATTTAATAATATAATGAGTTGCTTTATTAAAAAATTGTGGCTGAATGTGCTACTGTTGGTTGAAACAAAGAGAATTTAAGGCAAATATACCTCGGAAATATCCTTATTTTGCTGGTGATGTCAACAAATCTTAACCTGTTATAACTCATTTGAGGTTCATAGGAAATGATCTGCTGTGCAGTTCATTATGCAAAATATTAAATTTAACAGAATAGTCTTTATCATGTTGGCCTTGTTATGTAGATTGTGTTAAGAAAAGTAAAGAGGGCTTGAATTTTGCAGGTTTGAAACTGCAAGTGAAAGAAAATACTGCTAATAACAAAGTTCACAACTTCTTTGTGAATTGTGTTTGAACCTGATAGAGATACTTGTATTCTATTTATTAGGCCTTATTCAACATGTGTATTCTTTACTGCTACATTCTTAATGAACATGGGGAAGAAAAGGATGTAATACTTATATTCCTTGGATCCATATGTTTTAAGTCAGCTTAGGGTATATATTGCTATTGTGTGTGTAAGTACTACCATTTGATATACATCCTGAGGAAAAATGATGCCTTGATATAACAACTTAATTACTCTTATTGAATACCAAACAAATTTCTGACATGGTTTTTACCTCTGGCTTCTTCATTACATGCAATTAATTGTAAATAAGTAATAGTTTTTAAGTAGTTAATATTTTTTATTCAAGGAATAGCTGTGTCTGGTTCTCCAGAAGCCACTAACATTCTGCTGTGTTCACAATTAGTCTGCATGCTGTTATGTAGTTAGTAAATATAGTCATATTGCACTTTCGTGGAGTTTATAGCCAAGCACCAGTGGATTGTACAGCCTGACATGTTGATGACAGGCAATTATAGTTCACCCAATAATTTGGATGATTGTCCGAGGGTTCAGCTTTTTGCATTCTGGGAGATTAAATGCTGCAGATGGAGATTTAGGAGAGAGCATGCTATTAAGACCCATCTAATGATGAGTAAATGGCTAGGTGAGAGATTCTTCTGCCACCCACACAGATAAACATTTTTATCAAAAACAGTGGAACCTCCCTGGTAGGAAATACTGACTTTTTCCTGCATCCACTTCTGTTTATCAGCAAAACTGAAAAGCTTTCTTGAGGATTGTTAAGCTCCTGTCTCACTTGGGGTCTCTGTGCATCATTTCCAGAATATTTTTATAGTTGAAGAGAAGTTGTCTTTCCAAATGTCAAGTGTTATGTTTCTACTTGATATTCTTGTTTAAAAATATGCAAGAATCTGTGGTAAAGATCTATTGAAGTAAAAAAGTTACTAATGTGGGTATTGCAGACTGTTTCTGTTACTCAGTTGCACGAAGACCTGAGCTGTGTTGGTTACAAAGACTCTCAGGTCTTTCTGTGAATTGCTGGCTTTCAGGATGGCTTCCATCTAACCATATTTTTGTGTCCTTCCTAGATATACTGTAATACACTCAATGATAACAATATTCAACATGACCCTCAAACCATGTGTTTGACATCCTTAATGTAACTTGGCATCCTATATAGTTATTGACAGTAAATACTTTGCACAACTGTTTAGATTACCAATACAAGTATAAATGGCACAATCCAAGACTGGATCATCTGGTAGCCTGCAGATGTTGGTAATTATGTTCAAAAATCTACTGTCAGCCTGCTTTTAGTCCTTTTAGTATTGTCCCTACTCCAAACAGAATGTTTTATATATATGTATCTCATGCATATATGTCATGTATATTTGTATATGATAGTAAATTAAATGCTCTGGTACATGCAGGGTAAAATACAGTTGCCTTAAGTGCTGATCTTTTCCCCTGTAAATTACACAGATTATTTGTCATGGTCTGCTCTTTATAACTGGAGCAATAACTGACCATTTGTCAGGGTTTGTGAAGACTGGGGGTGCTTGCAACAAAATAAGTGGTAGTTGGTGGCAAGCACGTGGAATGTCCCTTCTCACCAGTTCCACTCTTCCCTGCTCTTAGGTAGATTAATCACAGTTACAAGCTCCTCATTCAAGCTGCTCCTTAGTCACTGCCAGAGTTCATTACAAACATACCTAAGCTTTAAAAAACCTATATTTGCTATCACCTATTAATATATACTTAATAATAAATAACTAAATCTTGGGAAGCTGACCTGGACTATAACCATTAAGCAAATCCCGCCTATAAGTAGATACAGCTGTAACAAACTTCTTTTGTTTCACTGAAAGTGTCTGAATGGAAAGTAAACTCAGCCTATGTAATTGAGCTCGTGGAGATAATTAGGCTGAAAATTATATCACAAATTAAATGTAAGGTCCATGGGTTGCTTATTTATGATGTAGCCTGACTGTTCTGTCTGTGTGTGTATATATATATATATATAATCTGCCCTTATGCCTTTTTGTTTTCTGGGAATATGTTGCTTTTTATTAAAAACATGAGTAATTTATATGTTTTGCTAGGACATGGTCTCTACTGACTTCTTTAAAATCATACAAAGAATACATTTGGATATTGTTTCCTTCAGAAGATGCATTTTTCTTCTTAAAAGTATAATCCACAGCATTAGCTACCACAATGGATTGTAAATATGCAGCCTATCCAGACCACTACAGTTCATTGAAAATTCTGGCTATAAATATATTTCTGGTAACTGAATATTCAGATATCCCTAATGGAATTTTCAGAACTGCCTAATTGGCTCCTTCCCATTGATTTCAAGGGAAAACAAGTGCCTTTGGAACACTACCCTTCTGCCAGAAGTTTTTCATTAATTGGAAACAGGCCAGGTAATATATTATAAGTACATTTTAGTTTGATTACTCTAAGTGTCTCCATAATGTCAAGGCAATATTTATTTGGCTTGAGAGAGTTAAAAGGGATTGCACAACTTGACTAATTTACTGTTTTAACGGATGCTTAGCTAAGGGTGTGTTGTTTGGCACAGGTTCAAAGGTAGTAACTAATTAGAAAACAATGTGAGGACCGGGGTGATGGCTGAAAAGGCCTTAGTTTGCTAAGCTCCATCATGCATTACTTAATTTTGTCAGTGTTTAAAGAGACTTTTAGAACACCACGGGAACATGTATGGCCAAAGTGGTCTTTCAAGGGAATTTTAGCATCTCAAAGCAAAGCAGATGTGTTTTCAAGCAATTCAAAAGAAATAAAGTAGCAAAGGGGAATGCTCTGTGTGCCCAAGGTAGGATCATCAGGCTCTGACTAATAATTATTAATTTGTTAGGAAAATTAATTGTGAAGGGGAGAAAGTTACCCATTTAGAGCTGGTTTGCATTGTACTCAGAAATGACAGTTCTTGTAGCCACCTTGTGCCTTGTGTATCACATGTAATATTGCTGCGTTTAATGGACCTCATTTGTATTGGATTATCTAGTTGTTGATTATAAAGTCCACACTGAGCTGTGATTGAATTAATCTTGAAGGTATCTAGGATAGATTGCCAAATCATTTGTGTTGTGCAATGTGATTCAAGGGAGAGAGGGGGATTTGTGCTGACTGTGAACTTCATCACTTTTAATGTTATGAATCATAACTAAGAAATCCTAAACCCCAAACCCTCAAAAGGCCTTTTTTCCAGTGCTCCCTGATGGTACACAGGCCTTTGATCACTGGGTTCTGTTTCATAAACTGCACTTGCTTTGCTTTTTATACTCAATTGCTCATACAGACCTGGAAATATTGGGCTACGTTTTTTTTCCAAGTCAAATGTGACACCTAATGATGTGAGAATGTGAGTAAATTTTTCTTTGGGATGACTGCAGCTGCTTCCTTCAGAGATGGGTGTGAGGGTTTGCTATACTTTAGTCTTTTTGTAAAGGAAATGCAACTTGGGTCTTTTTTGGATGTTTCAGTTCTGCTGGATGCTTTGCAGGAAAACCACTGACAGAACTGTATTTCTTAAGACCAACCCCAGCCTGGGTATCATTCACCTTTCCAAGCTGAATGATACCAAAAGGACAAGGAAGAGAGGGAAGTGCTTATAAACTTCAATGCTCATATGAGTCTTTTGTGTGATTTTGACTAGAGAAAATGTAGTCCCCTGATCAGACTTGCCCATTGGGCTCTAAAAACTCAGATAGGCTCTGGTTCTTTTTCTCATTTTGTTTTTTGCTGTAAGGAAGAGCAACAGTCCAGCGTCCTACATGTTAAATCAGTGCATAGAGCTGTGAAGATGAGAACAGTATGTGTGCAGAAGGCTTTAGGAATGCAGTGCCAACAAGTGGGGAAGAATAATCTTAATACTGCTCAAGGCAGAGCAGGTGTACCTGGGAAATGGAGGTTGGGCTGTTTTTTCAGCTATATTTTTCTGTACAAAGCTGGCAAATTTGGCATGCCCTGTAACAGGACTGAAAAACACAGTCTAGAGCAAAGAGAACAGCACAGCAAAAAATATGGTAACTGAGTGGATAAGGTATGTCTTGATCTGCAGGGAGGCATGACGTTTCTTTTAATGTCTATATAAACCATCCCTGTGTTCTTTCTGTAGTGGTTTCAGTCATTCAGGGTGAGATCAGTAGGTTTTGTCCCACACTTGAGGAATTTAAATATTTGGTTTTCTTTAGTGCATTCCATTGCGGAGCATCTTGTTTTGCTTTGGCCTCTCCCACTTCCTTTCAGAATTGTACGAGCAGCCTACAGGCTTGGTCAGCATTTCAAAGGGGCAATATGAGGCCCAGATCAGAATGGTGGCAACAGGACACAGTCTGCCTAGTGTCATTTTTTTGTAAGTTGGTTCTTTGTTTACACTGGGAAATGAGAAGGGGGGGAAAAATCAAACTGTGCACAATTGGCTCCAGTAAATGCCAAGTGACAGTAAATGCCTTGTTTATGGCCTGGGGAAGGCTGGTAACTTGCTGAATTTCCATGGAGGCTCCTTCATAAAGAAGCAGGCTCAGATCTCCCTTGGAGCTGGTTATGCAATTGATGGGGCAGGGTTTTGGCTTCTGGAGCAGCAGGCTTGCATAACATGGTTTATAATCCAGCACTCCCTTCCCAGCCTGAAAGGACCTTTTTCATAAGGCATTTCCTACTAAAAAAACTGCTTCCAGATTTCTACACAATTACTGAAATAATGGTACCCTGACTCTTAAAAAGAGATAATCTTATACAAGAGATTTTTGGCCTCATCTTTCTGTATATAGGTGCTTTTTTTAAAAAAAAAAAAAAATCATTTATAAGCTCTTTTTTTTCCTCATAGTATAAAGGCCTCTTTGTCTTTATTTAGCTGAATTCTTCTTGATACAACACTGAAGAAATTGAATTACACCAACTAAGCATTTCTTGGAGGCCTCAACACCAATAGGCTTGTTTCTGCGAGTTTCATTTTTTTTGCATGACCTATATATGAAAGCACAGGTGACCAAACCTGCAGCTGGAAGGTTAAGTCTGTGCATTTGGGGGAGGAGGGCCTGGATGATAGCAGGACATTAATGCCACCAAGATCTTGTCTGTGGAGATGGCTGCAGTGGTTACTTAAGGACAATGGGAATTGGGCTGTCTTGTTCTTTATTGCAGCCTAGGGGCACGCATTCTTCTTGCTCTAACAAGAAACTTCCATCTATTATTCTTCCACTCCCTTCATAACACAGGCTGCCCATCTCCAGATGTTTGATTATTCTGTGCATGGTTCTGCCCTCACAGAAATGTGGGCATCTCCCTGTTAGCGTGGTGGAAAATTCTAGAGCAGCCTATGGGGGGTATTTGTGTGTTGCAGTCCAGGTCCTATACTGTGCAAATCTATTTGTAGCATCCTTAGGGTCAATATGAGGATTCATGCAGCTTAAACTGGCATTAATGTTTATATTACTATTTTATCTTCCCATTTATAGAACAAAAAGTCAGAAATGTAGGAAAAATGTGTAGATTAAATCTTCTTGGGAATTGGTAGTAGGCAATGCAATAATCCTTCCCTTCTGTCACTGAGCTGCCCAGCAAGAAAAAGGGTCCCAGCTTGTTACAAATATTGGGGGTTCTCTGGGTACTCACAAATTAGGAGCTGGTGACTTGGAAAGAGCTGAAGTTATGTATGCATCTCTCATCATTGTCAGCTGTAATTGCAGATGATTGGTCTTTCTGAAAATAACTTTGGGGGCAAAGAGGTGACAGTACTATTTCAGAAGACAGCAATCAGAATGAGTTACATGAGATCCCTTGAAATCTGTTATTATTATGCCTGGAGCACTCATTACTTGCTTTCCTTGTACGAAAGGTGAAGCTAAGAAATGTGTTTATTTAAATATTATTACTTTGAGCTTTTGGATACTAAGAGTTCTAAACCTAATTGCTGAAGTCCTCACTCCCAAAAGGAGCAGTATGGACAGCAGAACTGAAAGCTTCATTAACTGATGCACAAATATGAGTTGTCTGTTTATGCATTTTTAAGCCTCTGTCTGCAAGGACTGGACTCTGCCAGCAATATTAACAAGGGAAGGGTTTTACTGGAAAAGCTTCACTTATAGGGAAATCTGTTCCTCAAAGACTTGTTCCTCAAATCTTGCTTTCTGCATTGTTTCTTTGCTGCCACGAGCATTGTCTCTGCTGCTTCCTTACACAAGCTGTGGAACACTTTTTGACTCCTTTCCAATATCTGGATTATGCCTAAAGAGCTGGTAATCGGGGGGACTGCTGTTTTTATCTACTGGGTTCTCTGCCACCCAAGGAGATGATTATTGGATCAATCATAGTATCATAATAATTTATGTCTCTTGGATTCACCAAGTGTTGGGGTTTGATTTGGATACGAAGGGACAGAAAATTATTGTCTTTCAGAATCAACTTCTTTCAAGTCCTGAGGGGGTTGGCAAAAATAACACTAAACCTCCATTAGGAATTGTTCAGATTCGTATTTTGACAAGTCAGTAGTTTGGTTGTAGTAAACAAAATCTGAGATGTGGGATGGGCAAATAGAAGTAAATTCTCAGATTATTCTGGATTTTGTTATTGAAATGCACTCAATATAAGATGAATCTACATCAGGAGGTATGTTTTGAGCTCATTAATAACAGTTAAATCTTTTGAGAGAAACAGCACATTTTTAATTTGTGGCTACCTGAAAGGCAGGATATGTATCACTGCACACGATCTGGCTGATCTCCACCAAGCAGCCCGAGAGTTTCATCTGTGAGAAACTGGAACCCACTCAAGCATTCTGTTTATGCAATCTATGTTATTTAATGAACTACTAACTCTAGAGTTATTTGATCTTTGACAGCTTAGGGGTGGGGATGGGAGGTAAAGTTGCATCCACTGGCAAAATCCACATTAATTTCAGAGTTTTTAAGTGAAAGAAGGCTCAAGTCTGTAGTATAGCAACACATTCACTACATTGTGTGTGATTGCTAATCCAGTTCTTACAGTAAAAACAACTAAGGTCATGTGGATTCAATGTGAAATTCGGTGTTTCATGTTCTGAAAGAGTCTGCAGTAACTAATAAGAAACCAAAACCTATTTCTGAAATTCTGAGTTGCCAAATAAGTTTCCATGTACAAGACTCACTGAACAAGAGAACTGTCACTTTGACTCCTTTAGAAGCTCTCATCTCTCTCTGGCTCTTTAAGAATAAAATGAACAAAATTGGGCTCATCTCTCCTTGTATCTGTTCCACTGAGCTCAGGAGCAAGTCCAGGAGGGGACTAGCTCTGGGATTATCTTAAAGCTGTGAAATAAACTAGAAGCACATTATTGATATTAGAATATTTATATGCTGTGCTAGCATTTTTTTTAATGGGCATCAATATTGATGACTGTGAAATTAGGGTTTGGGTTTTTCCCTTAGCTATGGGGGAAAAGTCACTGTGTAGATTGAGTAAAATACATCTGTAAGAGAAATGTTAATGTAGAACAGCTACACCCATACAATGAGCTCACACCAACTCAGCAGCAGCTGCCCAGCTGTGCCATGTCTGTGCTGTAGATTTGTGTTAGTGCAGCCCCCTGAGCACACATACTCCTCTGGTACCTAAGATATATTACTGCTATATAAATCAGTCAAAAGTATAAAGTATGTTTATTAAAAAATCATTATAGCCTCACTTTACATTCATCATGGTATGTAGTGGATGCTTTGAATGAAGGTTATTTGAAGCAAACAAAATTTGTCTTATCAGATTATCTAGTTATGTAGCAATCTGGGATAATTCATTGCAAGCAGAAAAGCCACATAATGGTATATATAATGGGGAAAGTTTTCTGTTTATTGGAAAAAAAATCAAATTAGCATCTTCAGAAATAGCCCTGAGTCAGACAGCTAGCTCTATTATTATGTTACTTAGAAGCTAATGTATTATGAACAAGTGCCAAATATTTCTGTGTAATGCCGAGGAGATTAAATGGAAGCTTCTATTTTTGAGATCCGCTTTGTAGCACCCATGTAATCAACAGCAAGTCCTAGATAACAAGTAGTACACAGATAGCCCTGCTAATTATTAGTAATTATGTAAATGGTTATAATCTGAGAACTGTACTTATCTGAGGGATTAAGAATACATACAAATCAACAGAAAAGTTTTGAAAATGAGTTCACAAGAAGTCAGTTAGAAGTTTATTTTTAGAAGGTGATGTGGGAGCATAACTCAGCTATGTAGTTTTGTTTAGAGTCACATTCCCAGCGTGAGGAAGGAGCAAACTCCCTGAGAGGGCTGGCCTGCAGAAGTGTATCAGGTTTTGAGCTGGTCAAGTAACTTGCCTGGTACTTGGTTGTTAGAGATGGCAAAAAACCTGATTGGCTTTATTGTGAAACAGGATTTGCTGTGCAGTTCTTACTGTTTAGAAATGTTTAGGACTGAGCAGAAGTGTCTAGGATATGTTTCACAAGAAGGGGCCTGTTAAAAAAATTCTCATCCAGAGAAAGTAGATGGCCTAATTTTGAGTGAGGAAAAGCTGCAGTGTGTTGACTCACTCAAAATTGACTTCTTATCTTTCTAATTCTGTGCTTGTGGAGCCAGGGCATAGAAGACACCAGGGGATTTATGCTTCTAGCATATATTATATTTGTGTTTTCTGAATAGTTATCAATTGTTTAGTCTAGGGTACTTAAAAAATGTTGCAGGATTTGCAGGTGATTAGTTAGGATTTTGTGTGTAGCAATAGTTCTTCTCTTGCACATTTTAGAGAGCCCATGGAAGGCTCCAAAGAACTTGCTGAACTGAGAGATAGCATTTCACCTCCACATGGCACTGCCTGTAGAAGAGGATCCAACTCTCCAAGGCTGTCTAATGAAGAGCAGAACGGATTGTTGTGGCCACTGGCGGAAGCAATAATTAGGGCCCTGGGAGAAGGAGGGGGTCACTTCCTAGCTTCCCAGCAGAGCAGTGAGCATGGCAACATTGCTGATTTGAAGAGAACCCTAAAGGCAATTACAGCTGCCTCATTAAAGGGATTAAAAACACCTTCTCTAATACTGAGAACCTTTTCTGTGGTGGCTCTGCAGGCTTTCTGCAAGTGGTTGAACAAGAAACCAAGTTGTGTTTTGGTTTCCTTTTGTAAGAGTAGTATTTAAAAAGCACCCTACTTCTAAATCAGAAACAAACTGTCTTTTCAATAGGTGTTACAAATTCTTAAGAAGTAAAATGTACAGACACCTTGTTCCTACTGGCTTTCAAATGTCTGCATGTTATTTAAAAAAGAATACTTGTGAGCCTAAGCAACTTCAATTAGGAAGCCTTTGAAAGAGGTTTTTTCAAGATGTATTAAATTTACTGGGAAGTTTTTTTTCCCCTTAGGCTACCAAATAAATTATTCTTCACAGAAGAATATTTTTCATATATAAAGATGGTTCTTTGTGGATTGAATCTGAAAACTTTCACTTGGGCAAATTCAGTTTTGGTTTTAATGATGTAGCTTCAGTTTTGCTTTTTAAGTTTTGAAACTCAAAGTGCAACATATTAAATGATGTGGTAATGGCAAATACAAGATGATAATTATGCTATTTCTAAATATTTTGATTTTAATAGATGAAAGTTTAGGACTTTTTCCTTCTACCACACAATCTTGATATTAGATATGAATTTTCCCTCAATATGCATTTACACGTTTGTGTAAATCACTAGTTCATTTGAATAACACTTAAGAATTGCATAATTCCGTCTCTATGAAATTCTGCAAGGGCAAATATTCATTTGAATTTGACTCTCAAATTCTGACCAAGTGGTTGGATGAAGTTTTTCAGCAGTCTGTTCATGAGTAGGAAATAATCCTGCGATCGCTGTGATGAGATTCTGATGTGTTTGTAGTGTGTGCCAGACTTTACCCACAGCAGCCTCCTGGGAGCTAAATAGTGTGTGAGAGGAACAGAACAGGCCTGAAAGGAGTGACCACAAAATGTGAGTGAAGACACAATTAATGCTCTGAGAAGTGGTAACAGGCAGAAGAGGAGGATCTGAGCAAAGTCAAAGGTCACGGAAATTAAAAATTATTTCACAGGAACGTTTTTATACCCATTTCAAGTGCTTAATTTAGGCAAAGAGGGTGTTATTTATTGACCAAAGTTTAGGAGGGGTTTTGGTTCCTCTCTGAATGTAGTAGGTGTCCAATGTGTGTGTTTCTTGAGCTGCTCTCTTGATTGAGTCTTTGTTTCTGATCATGAGACTTTAGGTATAAAGGATCACTAATACAGATGCATATTCTGAACACAAGGCTTTTTCTAGCACTACCTGTTACTCCTTTGTTTGGAGTTCTGGGAGCAGTTCCATTTCTGTTCTCCCAGGAAGCCCCTCCACTGATCCCAACACATCTGCAGGAGGCTGTGCTGATCCTTTTAGACTCTGATATCTGCCATTTCCCTGGCTCACTGAAATTCTGCCAGGAGCGTTGCAGTGGTGAAACACTCCCTCAGCTGCCTGGTTATCCTAGCACCATGGCTGGATTTTATTGCTCCTGTCACTGAGGCAGCTCCTGGGGGGCAAGCCAAGAAGGACCATCTGGGATAGGTCTGCAGATAAGTTGCAGTGATTTGCTTAAAGACTTATACTGACCTTAAAGCAAAACCTTTTTGTTTAGGCTGTGAACCCTCGTGTAGAGATACTTGCATCTGAACTTGTTGCTTCCTCTTTAACATACTTCATTATTTTAAGTTCAAACTGCTGGTGACATTGATTCCTCCCTTGTGACAGCCCTGCTCTTCCCAACAGGAAGTTTGCCTCTTGTGTAGTTGTTATTTACCAGCATAATTTCCTTCTCAAGAGGACTGTGCACACTAAACATGTTCTCTAGATGTGTCTTCTGTCATCAGTCCTGTGCTAGAATTGTTCATTATCGTGTCTCCGACTCCTGTCATATATAACTGATGGGGCTGTTGAGGCTCTTTGCAAGCCAAGTTCAGGGCTCCATGTGTTGCAGCAGCCACACTCGGTGAAATATGGATTTCTCCTGTGGTAATGCTTGGCTAAAGAGTGTTGCTGTTACATGGATTAAATTTACATAACATATTGTCTTCCAAGGTTTTTTCATTAATTTGGTGACAAGGCACAGTAGTTAATAGATCAAACCCCAGCCACACTGAAGATGCCATTTCAGTCTCTGAAATGCTAAGACAACAGCTGCCATCCCATGGGACAACGTAGATCACAAAGTGCTGGATAAAGTTTTTTTCATTTAAGTGGTTCTGGCTTAGAAACATTATTCCAGGGCAGATTAAACCCAGGCATTGAATATCTTTGGGAACTTCAGCAAATCATCTTCATGGAAAACATCTTCTTAGAGTTGGAATTACATCTGGATACCAGCTTCAGCCCAAGAAAAACCAGGCAGCACCAAATAATTATTTTGAGAAGGGGGGAAATTATATTTTTTAAGTAAAGGTGTCTCAAATATTTCAGTTCTCAGGAAAGATACATGACAAAGTTTTACAGCCAAATCAATCTGATATTCTTAATTTTTATGTAAGCCTATGGGTCCTGGAGGTAACGCTGACTTTCTGGTGGTATCTGCATTCTGTATTTAATTTGTGTGCAGGTGTATCCCAAATCTGCCATCTCTTTTTTTGCTGAATTCTTTGCTTGCTTTCCCTCGTTTCTGTGTGGTAATGAAAACACTGCTAGATGGTGTAACCTCCAGATATTTTTCCTTAGTGACAGCTGCAAAATACACTCTCCAAGAAGGACTAAGCAAAACAATAACCCCAAAAGAGCTCTGGCTAAAACGAATGTAGAAGTTTACAGCTATAAGCATGTTTTCAAATACAGTCTAAGTAGGAGACTACCAACTGTTGCTTTTTTTTTTTTAAAGTAAATTTCCATTGCAGCAGGAGGATGTCTGAGCTGACTGAAAATTTCCAAATATGTAAAAGAAAATATAGGCTACAGGGGGTATTTTCTAAAAGAGAAGTAAAAAGAAGCTAGAGAGAAAAATATATGAACAAAGAGATCTTTTTAGCTTCCTTTTTTTTTGTATAGGGGACCAAGAACCTCTGAAGTGGTTAGGAATTTTGTTTACTGCCTGTTCCTTATAAATGAATTTAAAATTACTGGATCACTTACTGTGCTTGTTTTGTTTATAGACTGCAAGTGCTTACCTATACTGAAAAGCTAAAATAACGAGCACTTTTTTCTTGTGTCTCTCAGGATTAAAGATACCATGAATTAATGGTCAGGATAAGATATTTTGGCCTAAAAAAATTAAGCTCTTTTTCCTACTAGTGCACCTGCATAAATATAGACAAATCTAGAATCAACAGAAGATACAAATGTTATATGATGTGACTCAGCAAAAGCACAGATTGCAGATCGTATGTGAATATTTAAATTCCAGCCACCTTTTGTCTTTCATAAAGATGAGTGTCATGACAAAGTCAGAAATTGCTTTCCCCTTTTTATTATTTATTATATATTTTAGCTCAGTTCTGAATAGCTGTAAAGATTTTTCCTGTGTGAAAGTGCAGGTATATGTGTGTGCTACTATTCCATGACTTTCATTCTGTAGCACTTGCAAACCATAAATATAGTCAGTATTTCACTCCTTTGCAGCTCCCAGCCATTAGCTAAGTTCCAGAGTGAAACATTTGGAAGATGCTATAAATAATTTTCTGGAACTAAACATGAATGAAGATTAATTAAACTCTGAGGTCTGGCTTGGATACCTCATGCTCCAAGCACTCTTCCTTTGATTGCATTGCAATGTGAAACTATTGAGGAAAAGAAATGGTAGGACAGATCCTGTTACTTTATTTTGAAGACATGGCATTTGAAATAAGATTTGATAATTGGGAAGCAAGCAATAGCTGCAATTGAAAAGGAGTGGTACTGTCTGCTGGTGAGTACAGTTTTGCAACAGGTCTGAAGTAACTAGGAGCTTCCATTGGGAACCTGAGTGCATAACCTCCTTAAACTAATGGACTGGAATCCTCGAGGGAGCAGAGGGGCCTGGAAGGAGTGCTCTGTAATCCAATTTTTATAGATTTGTCTACTACGGTTATCTCAGAGTACCTTCCTGGAAACTGCTGCTTTTCTGTCAGCTGCTGAGTGTCATGAGTCTGGCTTCAAAATAAATGTAGGCCTAAATCTCCTTCTCAAAATATGAAATATTTTGAGTGACACCACCCATCTATGTAGAGGGAGATAAGGATCCTCTCTGTGACATCCCTTCCACATGTAAGTATAATATGGGGCTTTTTTTTTCTTGACATGCTCACTATCTCATTTCAGTAACTGATATGAAATTCAAGTAGAAGAGAAGGTAACAGCCCTGGGTGCATCTCTGGGGGAGCAGGCTTGTCAGCCTGTTACCCTGGGAGAGTTGGGAGACAAGCCCTTGGTGGCAAACCAGAAAGCAAGGCTAGAAATTCTCCTTCTTGCGTTGTTGCCTGTTTTAGTGTGCAAAGGAGATCGAGGAATTTGGATTCCTCACGTGCTTTTAGGTTGCAAAATGCATTTGATACCTTCTCCTGCCTTTGACACGAGATAGGGGCTGAAAAGGGCTCCACCATCTGTGTTTGTGTTGGCTTGGGCTTCGCATGTCTGCTGGGTTAGGCCCACAAGCATTTCTCTGTGACTAGCACTTGGGAGTCTTAGCTGATGCATTTCTGTATGTTCCATTGTCTCTTCACAAGACAAATGCACTGAAAGCTTTTAACAAGTCCCAGATATTTCCATCCCTTCTTTTCGGGAAGTATAAAACAGGGTGGTAAAACTCTCCAGTGTACCTGATGTCATTGAGCATTCTCTGAACTTAGTAATTCCTCAGCATGTATGTACAAAAATGCTCTAGAAATGTCTATGCCTTACATAGAGTTTTAGCTTTTCTACCTATAGATTGCATTTTAATAGACATGTAATGTAAACAGGTTTCCTGGTCACAGAAACACTTCCCCATGAAGTCTCTGGGGCATGTATCTCCTCATGATAATGCCACATTTTCCCATTCTTCTGTGGTAAATTTGCCTGGTAAATCAGGAGGCTAAAGGTTCCTTGTGTGCAAAATGGTTGTAACAGCTGGGACAGGGAATGGGGATGAGCTTTGTCAGAGAGAGGCTTTGAGGAAAGACATTTGTGCCTGGAGTCTTAGTGATGAGGGAGTCTTCTGCCTAAACACCTAGAGGCACTTGAGGAGAAGACTCCTGCCTTTGAGAGGAATGGGCATCCTCAGTCTTCAGGGACAGGAACCTGGCCTGTATTTGGACCAGGGTGGATACAAGTTGGGAAGTGCATTTAAGAAATTGAAATAGAAATAAACCCCATAAGAATATTTAATATGCACTTCTAATTATCAAAATACTTTTTAGTACCAAAATGGACCATAAGTTCACTTTTTGGATGTTGCAAGTTCCCAATAAAGTAAATTAGGTTAAAGTACTCAAGAAGGAAGGTGAGATCCAAGTGAGACTCTCACACTACCTTGCTCTACACTTGAACATATTGAAAATTAATACTAGTTTTTTGAGCTGCTGTTGAGTCCTCACAGGTCAACTTCACACTGATTTCTGTGAAATCTAGAATTTAGATTTCTCTACAAGCTGCAGACACAAACTCTGTTTGTTTAGATGGTGTCAAGTAACTTTCCCGAGAAATGTAAAGATGAAATGTCTTTCCAGGAATTTCCTGTTAAATAGAAGCCCCTCTATGAATTCAATCTTCAAGAACTGGTGCACTGGTGAATAGTGCTCTGTTGTTATGGGGAGAAAATGGTGGGCAACTGAAACAGTTTTCAAGTGTAAATACAGCTTTTCTTTTATGTCTAGATCTCTCTCACAAAGATAGCAGATTTGTGTTACAAAAATAAAACTACAACTAACTTAGGTTTATGGGGGGGGCAGAGGAAAAACAAAATTGGAACCATATGTTTAGAACTAAGTTATTACTGCTTTCACAAATGGTTTGTTGTGCAGCTTTTTCACAATTATCCCAGATAAGTATTTTGTTGATGACAACCTGAATTAAATTAGGATAATACATCCTGCATTATTAAAATAAAATAAAAACAAAATAAACAGAAGTATCTTTCTGGCAAAAGGTTAGTTGTCACCTTAAAGAATTTTTGGTTTATGTTATTAAAGCATTCAATAATGATTGGCTGCCCTTGGGAGACATTTGTAATATTTTATTCCATGTAAACATATGGATTCAATTTAGTCAAAGAACATTGTGAGTGAAAGCTGGCCTCTCTCCAGTGCACTGCAATAGGTGTCTGGAGGTTTGAATACTTCGTTTGCGCTGCTCTTATGAGATAAAATTTACCATCAATCCAACTAATTGAGACCCAGTAGGTGCCCTTTAATACTAAGTATCTTAAGACAAAATTTAAAATTAAATTCAAGTTCATGTGCAGAACGCTGCTGCAATGTCATAGTCGTAGGGTTAGTAATAGAGGTGTGCAAAAGCTTTTCAGGAATCACTTTGCAGAGATGTGGCAGTAAAACAATTTCTAATTCAGAGTAGGGGAAGTTTTCACTCTGAATTTACTTTTATTGTTTGCCACTTGGTGTCATAACAGAAATATGATAAGCTTTTTTGCTAGCCTTTCACAAATGTGCAATTTATTTCCTTCAAGAGTAAATGAATTTGGACCTTTATGACCAAATCAAACAAGTACCCAGCATCTCCCTTTGAGGTACTAAATACTACATGAAACAGCAACACTGTCAGGAACCCATGAAAAAAATGCCTCGATAATCATAATATTTATGGTTTTGTCTATGAGCATTAATAACCATGAAGGTCATCAATATTGTTGATTAGTTAGTGAACAAATTTAATTCCTTAGCCATAGCTATAACTTCAAAGTGGTTGGCTTTCTTGATTGAATTAAAGTTGCTTGGTCAGGCCACATTCATTTTGCCATTTATAACTGCCATGGGAAGCTGTTCCCATATGTAACCAAGGCCTTTGGGCTGAGGTGGGGAGAGGTCTCCCTTCACACGTGCACTGCAGCCTGTGTTAAGCCCCCTCTGGCTTGGAGCATAAATCACTGCAGCCAACGTTCTCGCCTGAGTCCTTGCAATATCGTAGCCCTTTGTGTCAAGGAAACCAAAGAATTGCATTTCAATTTGTAAAATTATGATATGCTAATATCTTCCAGGTTATAAGGATTAACTCTGTGAAGCTTTCCAGTTGTGGGAAGTGTTAGCTAAGGTTTGGTTAAGCACTCTTACATCTTTGTACTCTGCCCTGCAGCTGCTTGGACTTAGACACAGCAGAGGGCACAAATCTTACATGTTCTATCCTACATCCCCTCATTTTTGGGACTTCATTTTTGGGTGTGAATCCATTGCCAAAACATAAATGTCCATTGCCGTTGTGGTGATCTGAGATATTTCACCTCTACTCTGGGTTCCCATTCACGAGGCACAGATATCCTTTATGTCCTCTGTTATATCAAAGACATTTTTTAAATAATTTGAAGCAATATATGTTTCACAATCATTCTAAATATTAAGTGCCATAGGTGTGGTCCTAAGACCCTATGCTGGAAGTTCCCCAGAAGGCCAGAGTTACCCTTCAGGGCCAGCTGATGCATCAGCCAACTTCTGACATACTTGCTCATATGTGCTGTCTTGTTTCACTTCAAAAGTTCCAACATTAGGGGAATTGTACAATATTTACTAACTGGGAAGAAAGACACAGTATAAAAATGCTCAGAAATCAAACAGTAAATTAGTGCTTTTACAGTCTCTTTAAAAATTGCATGGCAATATGGGCATGCAGAACATGGATGCAATACCCATTCCATGTGCATCGATTGTATGAATATCCCTTGTCATAGATGTTATGAGGGCTTTTCCTTGAGGTTTTGTTTACAAAAATAATCAGTCCAGATTTTTGAAGCATAGAAATACATTCACTTTTTGACTGTCCCTCTGCAATTTTCCATGGCTTGATAGAAAACACAGCCATCAAAGCCAGGGGAAAGGTTGTTCTTGGCCTCCTTCCCAGTTTGTAGTAGGTGAAGGTCCATGAGATTTTGGTATCCAGATCCCTGGGGGGGGATGTGGGTGCATACATGGACTATATAAACCATAATAAATCACTTATTTCAAACATAGTTGGTCCTTTTTCTTGGCATCTAAATGATTGAGATTGTGCAGTATTTATTTTGTCTCTTCCTAAATGTTGTATTGAAAAGGAACAGATTCTTCCCTGCCCATTTCCTCTTATGAATTCATTTCAGTATTTTTATTTCTAAGCCTTTTTCAGGTTATTCAGAAGTATAATGGACTCAGTTTTCAAAGTGGTTTAGCCCTTCTTTTTAACTAATTTTCCCATTATATCGTGCAAGAGCTCCATCAATTGTATTGATCAGCATGCACAGCAAATCTGAAATACTACATATGCCACTAACATTTTATTTCCCAAAAGTGAAGGGTAGAAAACAAGAATGTGAACAAGCACCAAATATGAGCTGAATAAAACAACACCAACTGCTACACTAAGTGAGATTTGAATGTGATGGCTGCCTGGCAATGCCAGTGAAAAAAACAAGAGAGCTGGTTGTTCTTGAACCAATACACATAAAAGTGGAAGTTAGAACCTTTCTGATTATTTCCTTAAGTACAAATGGAAAAAGAATAAATGGACAGAGATTCTTTGCAAGTCAGGTCATTTCCAGCTATAGTCTTGCTTCCCTATATTTTGCAAAGGTACTTGAATAACTCAGTTCGAGGGATTGCCTTAGTTATGCAAGTTCTTATTATGGAAAGACAACACTTCTGTTTACCCTGCCATGACTTTTAGCAAAGGTCAGTGGCTTCTCTTCAAGCTGTAGATTGTCATGCAAGGAGTTTGCAGGAGGTCTCTAACTCTTGTCACTGTTAACTAGTAGCCTTAGTTATCTGCCAGGGGCTGGAAATCTTATCTATGTGAGCTTAAACTCTGTGCAGAATCATGCAAAATAAGCATAAAGAATTTTGTTGCCTACAGACAGACTGAGGAGTGAGTTGGATTAGTTCTCACTTCCTTCTCACTACACAAGCCACTGTCATTTTCAGGTTTTCTTGAACTTCCTGATTCCAGCACTCCCTCCCTGACAGTGAATAAAACAGCATTTAGCACATGATGTCTGAATATCTCAGTGTCTAATTTTAAATGTTTCCCTGCCATCTTTGTGTCTCTGTTTTTGCAATAGCTTAAATGAGGTCAAAGATTTTTGTGCCTACAATGCAGGCTAATGTATCTGAGCAATCTAGACATCAATTTAATACGGGATTTAGGGGGGTCTTCAGTCCCCACTTTGCCTGCAGGCCTGCATGGGTTAAAAAACAACCCCAACAACAACAAAACAAAGAAACGCACAAAGCGGATTGAAAGCTGTATTTTGGCTGAGTGCACATTTTAGCAGGCTCCTGAGTTATTTATGGGCTGTGAGCTGGCTGGCTGTGGAGCTGTGGGGATGCTCGGAGCGCTGCGGGACAGCAGCTGGAGCAGAGGGGAGGCACTGCTGCTCTTGGGCAGGTGTGCAGTGCTCTGGAGGGGCTGGGCAGGGGTTCTGGGCAGGAATCACTGGGTGTTCCAGCACGCTTCCATGGGAGGCTCTTGCTGCCCCTGCCCCATCCCTTGGCATGTGCCCTGCTGGAGCTGCGCTTTGCCAGCTTTGCTGCCAGCCACAGAAGTTTGTTTCCTTTGCCTTTTGTCAATATTAACCCAGAGAAGGCTGATGTTTGCACCACCTTTCTTTTTGCAGCACAGAATCCTTGATTATACTCATATGTATTTTTGAGGTGATGTAATCTCTGTGCTGTTGTTTTTCTATGTATGAATAGTACTTTGAAAAAAAAAAAAATAAAATCATTGTTTCTGAAAGTGGGTTAAGGTATCACTTTAAGATCTTTGCAAGATCTCTCTGTTTGGAGGTTTAAATTTAGAAACCTGTGCTGTCATTAGAAAAAAAAATGTTGCTTTTCATCTGCTTTCCCTCTGGCTCCCAGGAGCCAGTCTCGATGCAGCAGACACTGCATTGCCATTTCCTTTTTAAATCTAGGACAGCAAAGCGATGACACTTTTCAAAGTCCCAGTGTCCTTGTTAATATTTCTTTGTGCTGTGAGCAAAGGTAAAGCTTACGCAGGAAGTGTCCTAGTTTCCAGTTCCTAATTCCAGCAGAAAAACTTTAGAAAACAGAAGTTTGGCAGTTTCTTGTATTGATATATATTAATCACATATATTGTAGTGTGAAAAAGCTTTGTGCAAGATGGAGGAGATAAGACGCAAAAATATGAGAGTTTATGATCCATTTGTAAAATATTCTACTGCTCCTTTTGAAAGAATTTCAAACCTTTGCAATCATTTAACTGAGATGCCTCTGTCAGGTGCATGAGCACTAGAAACTTCTTAATGGCTCTCTAGTACCAGAAAGACGTTTCCATATTGGAGTTAATTGAGCAAAAGCCACTAAGATAATCAGGGGATTGAACTACAAGATACAAGGTTATCTGAGCCTGGAGAAAAGGTGAAGGAGAAACTTTCTTGCTCTCTGTGTCTGTTTAATGGGAAGGTACAGAAAAGATAGTGGGTGACTTCCCGAGGGCTGCAGAGCTATAGGATGGGAGACTAAGCATGTAAACTGGAACACAGTTACGTAGGAAGAGAACTGTTTTCACTGTGAGGGTGATCAAACACTGGAACAGATGACAAAGGAGTTGTGGGATCTTTGTCCTTGGAGAACTGGACAGGACAAAGCCCTGTCCCACCAGGCCTAAGCTGTTCTGTGTTTCTGTGACTGAGCAAAGCTGCTACATTTGATGCTGGGTTTGCCACAAGAATAGAGCAGTATGTCTTTCATATGAAAGCTTCATTATTTTTATAGTTTCTCTGAAGATTGGGGGCTCCAGATGCATCAGCTCTGGTCACACTTCCTTGTCCTCTCCCTTCTCTGTACTCATGCAGCTTTGATAGAAATTGGACAAATAATGCAGGAACAATTGACGGGCTAATACCATAATGCTTTTGCAAAGGGTTTGACCTGGCCAGCAGAGCGTGTTAAAACCCTATTTGTGTGTGACTTTTGGTCCATGGTCAGGAACAGTGGGGTCATCAGTGACAGTGTTTGGAATTCAGCAGAGGAAAGCCCCAATGAGATCTGGGTTTTTAACCACTAATGATAGGAATGTGTGCCTCACAGAAATTCCTCCTTTCAGCTCTTTTATATTACCCAATGAAAATTGCTCAGAAGTATAAATATGCACATACACACTTTTTTTGTTAATTTAATCTGAACAATGTTTTTAACTGCTGCTGCAGCAGAGACTTAATTCAAAAAATTAAAGTGAATATAAGGGAATTAAGATTCTATGTTCTGTTCCCTGTGCCCCTGGTTTTATCCACTGTCCAGTCAAACTCAGTTGCTTCCAATACTGCTGTGGGAAGCAAAGCTGGGATACTGATAGTCTTTCACCATTGCCTGCAGTATGTTTACAACTCCTGCTGGAGGGGGGAAATGTTTTGCAAGAGTCTATGCCATTATAGCTATTGCTTTCTAAAACTAAAGATTAATGGCTCTTACTTTCTTCCTATAAATTACTTCTTTGAATTCTTCTCTGGTATAATAATTTTTTTCACCTTTTCTACCCCTTGGCAGTAGGGAAAGTTTTGGACAGTATCTGTTTAAGCCTTCTGGAGAATCAGCAAATCCTGCCCAAGTTTGTTGGAAGAAAATTGTGACTCTTGGAAGAATGTTTGTTTATGCATAGCAGGGACATTTTTACTATGGGACAAAGACTGTTTTCCTACATGTTCACTGACCTTGGTGGGACTGCAAGTGTGCTACTGAATTCCTCAGGAGATGATCTTACTGTATATTGATGTTATCCATATGGGCTGTGTATATAAAAGGTTAGACTCTAACATCTGTACTGTGATTAGACTCTGTCCTTGTCCATGTAAGTGAGGAAGTCAGAACGAGGGTAGAAACAGGAGAAGGAAAGGGTTATCATTTCAGAGTATAGCAGGTATTTAGAAAATGGCAGTAGAATTAAAAATGAGATTTGAAGAAACATATCCCTTGGAAGGGATATTATCTACATGGCATGCTGCAGGGTTTTGGTTTTTTAAAATTAACATTTTCCAGAGCACTAGCAGTGGGTGAGAAAGACATGGAGCTAATCAGGCAGTCTTGGGGGTGGGGTTGTATTTCTTTGATACACTTTCAGAATAGAGATGAAAACATCACTGAGTTCATAAACCAAATGCCCCCCTATGCAATCCTGGTAAATCAGCAGAATTGCATCATGATCTAGTCATCCCTGCAATCTGGACTACATGACATGGAGTTCAAGGTGCTCATATATCAGGGGAATAGATATGTCACCCCTGGAAGATACTGGCACATTGGCTGGTTTGCCTCAGGGTCACAAGTTGAGAGGGAACACGATTTGGAAGGTCTTCCTTGGGAAACTCCCTCCTGAATATGGGAGTTCAAGAGGAAATACAAATAAATGGGTATACTAGAGAGGGACATATTCTGCTGCTCTGCAAAATAAGAAATAAAGGGAGATCTATCAATTCCACCATCTTTTAACCAGTTTATTCCTTCGGGTCAACAAAACCAATGGTAGGGCCTTCTGCTGTGTGTGACCTTTCCCTGCTACATAAACTGGAATTGCAATTTCCTGCACAAACCTCCATCCCCGTGCACCTCAATAGCATTGCTGTGTGTGCCAGTGGGCTTTGACCCACCCATGCTCTGCATACTGACCTTTCCCCCAGGCTGACTGTAAAGAAACTAAAGCAGCCTGTGTATTTGGCTCTCCTGGCCCCTCACATGGGTCAAGATGAGCACATGTTCAGCTCAGGTTCTGCAGGGGAGTGCAATGCCAGCAGGGCAGGAATGGGGGAAAACATTTAGCAGCAATTGAAGCACAGTTGGCTTATGCATTTCAAGATAAATTAAAGGTGTTCTGACAACATCTGGAGGTCCTCTTAGGAGCTCCTGGAATCTCTGAAGAATAAACCTAAGTAAACTGTAGGCTTTAAACTTCCTCTGCAGTGGACTGTAGAGGTGCAGTGTGATAAAGATAGCAGGCATTTTCATGGTTCTCATTTTTATCCTGTGTGGATCACATTGTGCAGCTGTCTGCAGTTGGGGATATGAGCAGAAAACATTGAGTGTATTTTCTTATGAAGCATTTTGCGTTAACACGTTCAACATCATCACTAACTTTTAGCTTAATATTCTTTTCATACTTGCCAGAAAGCATTGAATATGCAGATTGATAAACATCATTGCCCTTCTTAAATCCTGGCTCACAATACAATGTCTTGATGGTGTAATAACCTGGAGTAGGACCTGATATTTACTCTGCTTGTCTTTGCAGTAAATGATCTTTATGAGTTTCTGCCCTCTTTCAGCTGCTGCTCAAGTTGTCAGCTTTCACATCACTGTCCACTTTCTACCCAAGTGATGAATGTGGGGTTTTCTTACTGTATTTATGGCACTAAGTGATCAGATGCCAGAAGTGCTTAAATTCCAATCAAGTCCAGAGGTTAGACTTGATTGGTTTTGCTGCTCAGAGTTTGTTGGTAATGAGGTTTTCTTCTCATACCAGCTAAATACCTGCCAGAAACACAGTTATACCAAGTGTGGAAGTACAGCTAATATAACTTGCAAATTACTATATAATATAAGAACTCAGCCTTTCTTTCTTAATGGACCTAGCCTTGCCAGGGCTAAATCTTCACTAATGATGTAATATTTGCTAATGAGGCTTCAAAAATATCTAGCCAAATAGTGCAAGATCTTACATAAATAATAGTGAATACTCTGAGGTAGCTAACAGTTCATTCTGGTGTAGCAGAAGCCTGATGGAGTGCTGACAAATGGGTAGCAAAAGTGACAGACAATGTCTCCAGAAAATGTGAAGTGGTGACATTGTTTGCTATTGTGGATTTGACTCAGAAGATTGGAACTTGACTTCTGGCCTTCATATCCAACACTTGTTGGCAGCATATCACTGTGTAAATAAACCTATTTAGATCTTTTATTATGGTTAGTTTCCCAGATCACGTCAAAGTACATGAAATACACGTTAAAATTAAATTACCTTTTATCTTAAGCATTTTTACAGTTATTATTTAAATATTCTTCAGTCTGACATGTAAAATGAGGAAATATGCTTTCGATACTGTTATATTCAGTTTAAACAAACACTTGTACTTTCTGTGGGAAACAATGGGAAAGGTTATCTGTATCATAACACAGCTGAATCTTTGTGCTTTGTGCGATGCTGTGAGATTAGGTGTTCCTGCACAGCACACTGGAATCCCTCCTGGCTTACAGTTTGAACCCTTGACACCCCCTGCCCTTGTCAAAAGAATACTGGAAAAATACAGAAGAAATACAAGTTGTAGTTTTGTGGAAAGTCAGAAGGATGAGAAGTGATTCAGATGTTTTGATGAGAGATGGGCAGAGAAAGTTCACTTGTGGGCATTTTTTGTGCTATGAATTGTAGTACAAACACTGGCAATCTTATAAATCTCCACTATAGAATGATATATTAATTACAGGATGTGAGGCTGTTCACATATCACTTGACTAGTGACAGAAGGACAGAGAGAAGGATGATGATTATAACAAATCAATGCAGAGAGTTAAAATAAAAGGATAGCAAGTAATAAAATCCTCACAAAGTCTTTGTCATGATAGATGCTGCTCCCACGTTCCCTTGAAGCTTAACAGAGTGTGCCTTTTGTTCCTCTACGTGCAAACTCTGACTTACATTTCAAGATTTATATTATGGCCATCGTGTGTGGGAGGAATTTGTGAGTATGACAAACATGTTCTTTGAAACATAACCCAAGAAGTCACTAATTTGTGTTATGAGCTGTTCTATTGTTCCACAGTGTAGCCAGAAAACTGTGGATCTGTTAAACTGGAGAACAGTATTCAACAGAGTGGGAATTGGTTACATTTACCATAATCTCACCTTCCTATGTGAGCCCTGTGAAAACATTCCCTCCATCCCTCGTGATTAATCGAAAACGTGCAGTATATTTTACCTCTCTAATAATTATTTCAGATCTTACTGTGGATGAAATTAGATTGTGGTCACTGGAAAGGACACTGCATTCAGGTTATATGAAGTCCAAAACCTTATTATTTAATAATTTGTAAGTTCTCCAATTGTGTTTTAAGAGTTTACTTTCCTGTTTAAGTTAAGCTCTAGCCAAGAGGTGCAGATGCTGTCACTGCTCTCTGTGTGTCAAGTGATGAACCTAATGCAGGTTTGCACCACCTTGAACAGAGGTCTTGGACCATACAGACATCCTCTGTACTCTGCCCTGTACCATGTCTTGCTCTAGCTTAGAAAGCTCCTTCTAACTTTAGAGATTCTCATACACTATTCTCCAAACTTGCCTGCCAAATCTCCATATGAAGATCAGTCAGGTAAAGTGCGGACCTGGGTGTTGAAGATGATTTTGAATTCCTGCCGAATGTGTCAGTGGTCCTTTCTGATTCCTTACAAGTTATCCTTGTTTCCCTTTTGTCTAGTCAGGCTTTTCATAAAACATAGAGGAAAAGAGAAGAAAAATACCATGGATTATGCAGTAACTGAGGGAGTTAATTCACAGCCACTCACATGTGTGGCTTTAAGATATATTATTCTCCTTCTTATCTTTTACTTCATTTCTGTAGAGAATTAAGGGTATGTGCATAGTTTATAAATTAAATTACAGGTAGCAATCTCTTTCCAGTTGAGAGAATAAAAAACCTGAGCAATTAGTCTGCCTGTTAGGCTCAAATCACTAAAGCTATGGAGATTCTAGCACAGGCTTTGTTAGAAATTCTCCTGAAAATGGCAAAGGTTTAAAGCAGTTATCTTAGTCAGGTTTCACTAAAGGAGTATAATACAGTAGAACTTTTCCTGAGGACCATGAACAAATAGCAGGGGAGTTCTCTGAAGATCTGATGCCTGACAAATTGCACCTGTGTTGATGGAGAACAAACAGGGTTAATGCCCAAAACTACTGAGGAAAATCGTAAAACAGCTTAGCACTTCCAGCTCTCTTCTACCAACTATTGAAACATATGGGAGATTTTTCATGAATTATAGCTCAGAATGTTGGCAGATTCATACAGAAGAACAATGACAGCAGTTTCCATTCTCTCCATGAAACTGTAAGCAGCATACACAGTATCCATACAGCTCATTTTCTTCCAGTGCATTATCATCAGAGGAGCAGAAATACTAATTTTAAATGGACTGTATTAATTAGTCTGGGAGAATCATATGGCTATAGCTCAGCTGTCCATGCTCGGCCCCCAAATCATAATTCTTGTCTGGTGTGTAGACAGCAAAGGGCTGTGCTCTCACAGCACAAGCAGGGTACAAACCTTTCCTGCCACTCACATAATTCTTGTATCATGGGAATTTCAGGGCCTTTTACAGGCTGGAATCAGTCCCGTGTAAGTTCATGTATGTAACTCTGTTCATGCAGAAGCAGATGAAGATGTGCTGCTTTGGAAGGTGAAATGCAGCCCAGACCTTGAGTAAATGGGGAAAGCCTCCCACAGTTTCTCCATGAGGCCAGAGATATAACAGAAGAAATAACTTAATCTTTTCCAAACCAGAGAGAGGTCTTCTGGCTAAAATGATCTCTCCTAATGAAGCTCTTTCACACACCAACTATGAAAATTACCTCTTACAGAGGAATACAGTGCAAGGCAGCAGACTGTGACTCTGGATATAAAGTACCAAAGAAGAAATGGTAGGACCCTGAGGAAACACAAGCCTTGTCTTACTGAAAAACAGTGCAGAAAAGCCAGTAAGGTTTCTGTGTAAGTAACATTACCTGCTGATGTGGGCACCTCATGAAAAATGGAATGTGTGTAAGTGAATCTCTGTGTAAGCCAGTGGTGATGCCAGGGGATTCTTCTGTTTTAGCTGGCAAATGTGAGGTGTTTTCAAAACTACCTTGAGGATTGATTCTCAGTACTATAATTCAGTACTTCTCAACAAATGCAGTAGGTCAGCCAGAAAAAGAAAAAGAAAGCTGTATTTCTAAGATTCTCTATCTGCTTCGTAGTAAATAAACATATTCTGGTACTAAACAGAGGACAAATATCAGGATGTCAACATACTGTACTACTTCCTATATTGCTTGCTTTTTTTGTCTTGCTACTTTCTTTTGTCCATATTCTTTCTCTTTTCTCTCTCCCATCTCACACAGAAGTGTGTGTGGGACAAGAAGTGTCCTCCTACCCTTGTATCCATTGGACAACTGGCATGCTGAAGTGCTGGCAGAGTGATTAGGATTCATAGGCACGGTGCATTTGATGAACAAAGCATTACCTGTGTCATTTAGGCTGGTGCAAAACTGGAATTGACACTGTTAAGGCTTGGTAAAGGGATCTATGATCAAAGACATCTGAAAATCCAATTATATCTCTTTCCCTAATACACTTCCAGGTCTTGTAATTTGAAGAGGTTGCAGTTTGTACAGCAGATAAAGCTAAATTGGGTCTTCCATCACAAAAACTGAGGCAACTGTGTGTGTGCTCACTGTGAACCCTTTAGCCAGGGGTCTTGCTTGGAGGTGACTTGTGACATCAGAAGGGACGTCCATCAGGATTCTAATGGGCTGGTTGTTCAGGAGAATTGCTCCATGAATTACAGTCATGAAGAGTTGGGGTTTTCAGAGTCCTCTTGTATGTACTGCAAGGATAGAGAATTAAACGTATCAGTCTTTTGTTTATGTGCACCCATGAAGACAAAAATGGCAATTTGGGAAGTGCAGTGGCTATTTCATCTCCCCCAGGACACACAGAATCTGCTGATGGGAATAGAGACACAGGATTTCAGGTCTCATTTTGCTTTTCTTGTTAATTGTCTGAATTTAGAGTATCCTAGAATATGAAAGATGGGTAATGCTTGTATTAAATATGTGCAAAAGGAGATGTATCAGAGTATTCCTGGGTTATGCTTGTCTAGGTGAATCTCAGTAGACTGCTAACATAGTGTAATGCATAGTTTATGTTGTAGATAATATAATCCTTTTGATGTAAGAAATAACATCTGTCAGATCTCCAAAAGAGCAAATGATATTTTTTTAAATTAGTCTTGTAACTTGTCTGTATGAGTAACAATATGTAGTTACAGCACTTGGTCTAAGCCAGTCTCTGCTGGAGAACCAAAAAACCCCATGCATGCATACAGCAGCTAATCCAGAAGGCAGAGAAACCAGCATTTCTTTGGCTGGAAATAGTTGTTTTATAGTGTTTTAACTGTCTGAAGTCAGATCACAGTATTTACATCTTGATGTCATTGCAACTGCAGTTCAAAACTCAAGGTAAAAACATCAGAAACTGGGAATGGCTTAGAAAAGTGTCTCGCTCAGACCAAGCATTGGTTGCTTTCCCCCCCATTGACACAAGAGATTGTAATCAATAACCTCTCTGCCTAATTTGTATCGATAATGTGTAGAGATTTATCTTCCTTCTAGGATACGGTCGTGTCACCACCCTCTTTGAGGTAAATGGGTTTTGGAGACAGTATTTTAAATATGGGGACAATATTTTAAATATTGTTACAGATTTGGCACATGCAAGCTGAGGCTGCTGAGACCATTTAGCAGCAGTGACATAAACAGGTATCCCCCCACCACCCAGTCCCTATTTATTTGTGTTGGTTTCAGTTTATAAAACTGTATAAAACCATGCTGAAAAAAGTATTGCACAGTAAGAAGGGTTTTGTTATGGTTTCATTAAGCACTGTGTTATAACAAAGTTACAGAACTAGAAAGCTACACAGATAAATGAAATTTAAAATAGATTGTGAGGATTTATGATAAGCATGTACACAGTTCAGAAGCCTCTGGCACTAATAAGCCCCAGTGTCTATCCTCTAACTAGATTAAATTCATTTCCATTAGAAGTCAGCAGATGCAATAGCCAGGGGTTGTTTTTCATTCCCAAGGGGTACTTTCTCCTTGACAGAAAATCCAGATACCCTTTTGCTTTTCAATGTCTAATTGATAGACAGCAATCAGGAAGGTGACAATAAAACTGAGAGTTTATGGTGAGCACCATTTGAAAAAGGAGGAAAAAGTTAAAAGTGGACATGGATTAAAGTAGTTTCTTAATGGACTTCACAACTAAGGACAAAAAATGAGATATGCAACTCTGAAAAACACAATGCACAATTTGAAAATTCGAACCTGAATAGTGGAATAAAACAGTTCAAGAGAGAGCAATCTGTAAAAGGAAGCTAAATTGTCCAAAAATTGGAAATGAGGAGGGGTGGCAGATTTAGTAGCTGGAATCAAGAAGTTCTTTCCTGTTTTCCAGGAATATGCTAAAATGTATCTCTGCCTCAAAAAACCCTCCACAACAAAACCCCAAAACTTTGGATGCAGCACTGTAAGAGCTCTACAGTCAACAATGAGGGGAAATTTGATAGGGTAAAATAGCTGGATTTTCTGAATGAACTCTAATTCCTTGCTAAAAGCAGTTTTATAGCTGCTTTGATGTGCAGCTGGAGAAGATTCTGCTTTGGTTAGTTACCAGGATAGGTCACATCCCAGGACTTCCCATTGTAATACACTTCTAAGGACTATTTATTGTAAGCCCAGGGATGAAATTTATTGATTGTGAAAATTATTGTCTGTCATGCGATGACTAAAGGGACAGACATGTTTGTTGAAACTATTGGAGTCATTTTGTTTGAGATTTGTCCCTGAATAGTGTACTTGAGAATCCATACAGAGATGATTGATTTTATTGCTGTACAGTAGATTTCCCCACTGTCTGAATGTGTGGGATGCCCAGCAACAAGAATAGTTCTGCAACAAGAAATTCCCATGTGCTGGATCTGAAGTTCTTCTGAACAAACATGGGGTTTTTTCCACTAGCACTCTTAAGGAAGTGTGTGTTACAGTAATATGTTAAGCAATAGGAAGATTGTGGCTGTGGCAGGCCTCTGCTTGATATGCTATAGCTTCAATGGCATGTTTTTAAAAGATGGCGCTATTGCAGGTTCCCCTCATGCTGTATGTGAGGCCAAGCAGGCACACAGGGCTTTAGCACTTTATCATGTCTCAAAGTGCCTCCCTGGGGTGTGCCTGCTGGAATCCAATGCTGCCTGCAAGGTCCCTGTGGTGGTGACTGCACTGTGCAGTGCTCCTCCTCATCCCCGCTGGGGCAGCCAGGGCACAATTTGCTCCATAATTATGAAAAAGGATGTGTGTTTCACTGTGCAGATGTTCAGATGATGTACTTGCTTTCTTCCATTTAGAGAGAAAGAACTTTTTAGCAGTACCACAGCGAACACAGGCACAGCTCACAAAGGATTTCTGTTTAATATCTTACTGAATGTTGTTACCATGTCACCCAAAAATACTTTGGAAGATGATATCTTTATGCAGCTGACAAGCTATAAATTTTCTCTCAGGCAGCTCTGCAAATGTGTAATCTTTCCAAGAGCTTTTCATTTTAAGCAAATCTGCAAAATAATCAAAACAAGTATGGATTTATTTATAACTACCTCAGAGATTTTACATTTAATGTTGGGCTTACTTTGGTGTATATGCTTAATCTTTAATGAATCAAGTCTAATAATTTTATAAAAGAGTCTTTCACCTTGGCCTCTCCACACAACTGAGAGAAATGAAAAAAAATCTCCCACTCCCCAAAACCAAAGCAACAAACAAGAACAGGAATTTAAAACCCAACATCTTCAGCAGGGAAAATTATGGTGACATTATTGATGGTCAGTGTCACCATGCTAATTGGGATGGTGAACCTATTCTTGTCATATTACATTTCTTTGAATTTTCCTGTTGTAAACCAGACTCTGTTTTAATGCTTTTTTTTTCTCTTGTAACACTGTTGTACCAACCTCGTTGAATCAAAGGAAGCCTCCAAAGCTTTCCTGTGCAGCAGCAGCAGCACTGCATGGGCAGGCTGGAAGCAGAGGTGCTGCATTGCTAAGGGATACTACAGTGGGGAGGGAAACAGATGTGTGCAGTATGAATTAGGCATTTATATCAAGTAACATTATAGTGCCTCCAGCTTTCTCTGTACTCAGGTGGTAACCCAGAATGTTATCATTTGTAATTTTCCCTCTTCTCTGGTAAATCAGAAGTGTCAGGGATAATGCATGTAATCAGATTTCTCTGTGGCCGACAGCTTCTTCAGTGCTTCACCCACTCAGATTTTATAATCCTCATTACACTCTGTGGGGTCTGCTCAGACTATCCCAGTAAAATTAACAGGAATGTTGAGTGACAAAGGGTACCTGATAATAAATATCCTTACTTTGCACTGTTCCCACAACATAGAGTGTAAAGTGTTATATTTATCCAGGGCGTGATTTGCTGATACATTTCCAGTGAGAAGTCTTTGTTGACATTGATAGACATTTTTAAAATGTATTTTAGACAGAAATAGGAATGTGAGCAAAGTTGACCCTTACTGTACTATATGATCTTGCTGCATTTATATCTTGGTGACCACGAGAACTCTGCTGAAAAATTACTACCAACAGGAAAATTCAACACTCTCCAATCCCCCTTCTTGGGAAGCTGAATGCAAACCTTTCTTCTTTGTCCAGACTTCCCCATGGTAGTGCTCTCATTCTTACTGATTCATGCAGAAAATGAAAACCAGGAGACTTTTTGTCCCAGTTTGTATGGATAGAGGAAGAAAAGAGGGGAAAAAAGAGTTGGAAGCATGACCATTTTCTTTGGAGGTGTTCTCAACATGGTCTTTTTTCTGGCAAATGTTTGTGCCTGTGCTCAGTCACGGGCTGTCAATAAGTAAAGGCAGAACAGAGGAACAATGAAACATTTATGTGTACTGAGAGAGCTAGAACAGTAAGAACTGGGAGACGTGGCAGGATCTGAGCAAGGTGTTAATCATGTGCCTCAGGAGGCTGCTTGTAAGTATAGAAATGGGGATTAGTGTGTGTTTTCTCATCAGAAAACTTGAAGAGAAGCCATGAGCCTCTGTCAGAGGTATTTCACAAAGGCAAAAAATAAGGGATTTGTAAGCAAGGAAAGTGATGCCACTTTCTTTTTTTCTCCAATATGTTCAAGGCAACTATTTCATAAATAAATAGGCTTATGACAAAGACATACCTAAATCCTATACAGGTCTCCTCCTGAGTGAAACATCTTAGGAAGGCTCAAAAGATTGACTGTTTGCCTGAACTATGAGTAACTAACTGTATAATGGAACAACCTGTAAGAATTTAGAGAAAAACTACCTCCAATGTGCTTGCTATGGGACTGCACCTTTTAGAAAACTAACTTGTTTGTGCCAGCTTACAAATGTTTGCTGTTTGCTTCTGCATTAAAGATGTGGTGAGTTTAGATCAGAACTTTTTATATAATGTTTAGGCTTTCGCTGGCACCTGACTATCTGTATATAGAGATCTGGTAACAGTCTCAGCCTTAAAACAAAACCCCACAAAACTCACAACCTGTTTAATGGATGAGTTATTACTTTATTGTTTCTAATTACCTATGACTGTCCAGTACTGTTGTTCTTCATGGCATGGTGTAAGACTAATTTCTTGCACCCAGGAATAAGCTCCCAAAAGCCTTCCCAAAACAGAACCCTCCAAAGATGCTTGGTCAGCCTTACAGGCATGAAAATTTCAAAACTGGAAAAGTTATCATGTCTGTTTCAAACTGTTTTAAAATCAGTATTTCATCCTGTAGCTGACTTAGTGAATTAACATGTAGTTATGCACTTATTTCTATATAATACCACATGCTACATGGCCACATAATTTTTCCAATGTGATACCATTTTAAATGCTGTATAATTACACATCTCATTTTTTGCTCAGAACGAGTTAAATGAAGACTGGATGATTCAGGAGATTTTAATTGGTTTTAAAGGCTTTTAAATTTAGCTAGCTGGAATCTAAAATAGGTCAGGGCTGATTGGAATTGTATTTTGTCTAATGACTAGCTATAGATTCTTGAAAAATAACCTGATGGTCCTAAACATCTCCTTGGATTCATAGTGATCCTCAGGAGGACAGTGCTTGTGCTGGCTCTTTCTGTGGCTAATAGTGTACTACTTCTGTCTTGAAAACCAGAGCTTGTTCTAAAACAGAA